>VZSE01007885.1:751118-1003677 GCA_013398275.1 Promerops cafer
CCCGCCGCGGCCTCCACCCCTGCCTGGTTCTCCCTCCTCCTTCCTGCCCCAGGGCCTCCGCTCTCCCTCAGCGCGGGGAGGAGGAGCCGCCACCGCCTCCTCCTCCTCCCGTTGCCGTCTCCGCTCCCTCCCCTGGGGCCCGGCCCGGCCGCGAGCACCCGGTACCTTGTAGAAGGCCCCATTGGAGCCCCGCACCTCCACCACCAGCTCCTCCATGTTGTGCGCGGTGCGGGAGACCCGGGCCCGGCGCCGCCTCCCTTCCCTTTCTCTGTGCCGGCGCAGGCGGGGGAGGAGCGGTGTGTGTGTGCGGGGCGGGGGCGCCCGGTTCACGCCGAGCCCGGGGGTGTGGCCACCCTGGGCGGAAGGGAGGGGGCAGCGCCGGGGGCTCCGCTCGGCGCCGCCGCTCCGGGCCCGGGGCCGCCGGAAATGAAACCGAAACGGCGGCGNCCTGTCCGTGTGCCCGGCTCCGCCCGGGGCCGCGCTCAGGCGGGGGCGGTGCGGGCGGTGCTGAGGCCCCAAACGGCGCCGAGTAACGGCCCCGGGGAGTGATGGCCGTGCGGAGCCCGGGGCGAGGCGAAGGGAATGACGGGCCGGGCAGCGCGGGGGCTGCTGGGATGGAGAGGGACATGGCGGTCGCGCCGGTGGGGCTCGGGGTCGGTCCCTGTAGGGCTGCCCTGGGAGGAAGAAGGCTCAGCCGTGCAGTGGGCTCTGCCTGCCTGGCCATGGCCAGGAGTTAAGAATAAATGTGAATTGAGCAGACACCTCGAGTCCTTTGTGCAGTTTTGGGCACCACAGCATAAGAAAGAGCTAAAACTCCTGTCCAAAGGAGGCCGCTAGGATGGTGAAAGCCCTTGAGGGGAAGCCGAGTGAGGAGCAGCTGAGGGCACTTAGTCTGTTCAGCCTGGAGGAGACTGCGGGGAGACCCGGTCACAGTCTGCAGCTTCCTCGCGAGAGACAGACACTGCTCTCCATGGTGACCACTGACAGCATCCGAGGGAACGGCCTGAGGCTGCATCAGGGGAGGTTTAGGTTGGATATCAGGAACAGGTTCTTCACCAGAGGGTGGTCGAGCACTGAACAGGCTCTCCAGGGCAGTGGTCACAGCCCCAAGGCTGCCAGAGCTCAAGAAGTGTTTGTACAATGCTCAGGGTGGGATTCTTGAAGCTGTGCTGTGCCAGGCTAGGAGTTTGATGATGCTCGTGAGTCCCTTTCAACTCAGGACATTCTGTGATTCTGTGAACTGTGACTCTGCATTAGGAATGGTCCTGCTCCTGCAGTGGTGGTTCTGCTGAAGACCTGAACACCTCCCAAGGGGTCTGGCACCAGACGAGCTGAGCTGAAGGGATGATTCCTCTGCCTCGCCCTGTTCCTTTGTTCAACTCACAAGTTCTGCATATAACATATACTATTATTTTAGGACTGTAGATTCCATAATGTTGGAAAAGATCTCCAATATCAACTGCAGTCTTCAGCTGCATTTAAACCCTCATGGACAGTTCAACATGACATTGCACATACAGTTTACTGTAGAACCTGGTGGCGAATGAAGAGCTCTGATATGATGGAACATCTACAACTTAGAGTGCACTGGCACAAAAGCTGCTTGTTCAGCCTTACTTAGATCTGCACAAACATTAACATCTTCATGTTTTCTAACATAACTGCAAAGAATCAGGGAAAAAAAATCCCAACTGTTACCCCTTGATGCTCAAAAGTCACAATGTATTACTATGCTGTGATTTCTCTGAATATGTGTGATGCTCTCCATGAGTAGTGGTGAAATTCTACACCCATTACACTCACTAGACAAGCAGGATTGACCTGCTTGGGGATGGCAGAGGGTCCAAGAGGAACTGAAGAAAGAAAAGTTTAAAGATGAGGAGCAGAGGAGTAATGACAAGTTTTTTGTATGGATAAAATCCCACCAGACAGAGACTAGATCTTACAGAGTCTCCATGAAGGAATTTAGACAAAATGGGTCACTGTTGAGACTTGTTCATGTTAGAAATACTTTTAATTTAAAACTGGAAACCATATAAATGGTTCAACAAAACATTTCAACAGTTTGCCAGAAGTGATGATGCCCAGCTCTGAAAGATAGATGTTTTTCTTTCTATTGGGGTTTTTTGGTGTTTTTTTTCCCCATTCTTTGTTTGTCATAATCATTGTCTTTTTAATCAAGTAGGTTGCTGTCACAAAGGCAGATTATCTCTGAGCAGACAGAATATAAAGCTATAATTTAGCTCTGTCTTCCAGTGCTGATTTCACTACTCTCCCCAAGATAAAAGCTGCTGTACTTTATAATTTTCCCTAATGCTTGACTTAAATTTTCCTTGCCATTGCTTAAATTTAACATTCTTTGTTTTGACCCGACTAGTGATGTTCTAATCCTTGTCTACTTAATGAGAGCATGTACATATCTCCAGAGCACACTCCCTAGTTTATCTGCTCATTTACTCCTAACCTTTCCTCTTACTTTTCAAATTACTTACTGTTTTTCCTATTTTACTTTGATTTTTACTTTGAACTATCTTCAGACTGAACTGTCCATGCCTTCTGCAATGTGTTCACAAATTAAGTAACTAGTTCTTAGATAGACTTCCAGTAAACTAGATCTTTTCCAATGTGTCTTTATTTCAAATGTGGTGACACTATAATAAACTGCATCTCAGTAATTCCATTATAGTCTTTTACTATTAAAGGTAAAATGTTATTTAATTGAAATATAAGACTTCACTAATACATAATCATAGAATCACAGAAGGTTTAGGGTTGGAAGGGTCCTGAAAGATCATCTAGTTCCAACCCTGATGTGTGCAGTGACTTTTATAATTCAATCAAAATTCCCCACCCCTCCACCTCCTTGAATTCTTTCATATTTCCTGATAATCTCTACTGACCCGTTCCAACTCCTGGGTCTGGTTCTGAGGATAGAATAGAAACCCAGTACTTCTATTTCTTACTCAGATCTGCACAGCTTGGTGCTTGCAGGCTGATCTGTTGACTGGATTTGTGGCACTCATGATTTGAAATACCTCTTTTCATCATCCAAATAATTAAAAGGCAAAATAAAGCAACTTTGACTTTTATTCACTAATTGATTCACTCAAATGCCTTCTTAAATGTTTATAGAGAATGTAAGAAAAAGGTCCTTTCCCATTTCCTCAGGAAAGTTCTGTCCTAAAGGACAGAAAGTGCAGGTAAATGACAGTCCTCAATCATGTCAGAGGATATGATCCTTGATCATTGGTACCAATTTAACTAATACTTTTTTCTGAGGGTTTGTATCTCAGATGTTCCAGTTGTTCATGGACCTTCACCAGGAAATTCCAGCCTTGATTCCATACATTGAAGAAGTTAAGTATTTAAAATGTAGCCATTGATGCCAACCTTTCAGAACAGCAACAACCACCAGAGCCTTCCCCAGCATCCTGCTCTGTGAAAGACTCTTCCTGTAGACACTGGGCTGAGAGTGACAGGAGCTACTGAGTATTTTCCTCACCTGCTGAGATTTACCTAAAGGGATGGTCAGGGACTACAGATAAGCGTTACCCATGAAACATTCTTTTGAAAAGATGATAATCCAATTAACTATCAAAGTCTCTTAATGGAATTTCTTACTGTCTTCCTTACTTACACACCTGTTCTGGGCTTCAGTCTTGACAAGATTCATAGAGATTTTAACTCAACTTCTCAAATTTCTATCTGCTGGTTTTCCTTGGGCATTACTTCACATGGGAGCCTGTCCTGGCTGACTCCTTGTTCCCTCCATTATGATCTGTGGCATGCCATGCAGGTGATAGGTAGGCCTCTGTATTTCCATTTAGGACTGGTAGTCACAATATATGTATCTTATTTCTGACACTGTGAACCTGTGACAAAGGGACTTCACATTCGTGTGGGATACATAGGATTCTTGAGTTGTTTCAGTTGGAATAAACAATTCAGATTGTTGTCCTGTCAGTTTAAAGCTGTAGCCAAAAGTTTCAGGCAGAAGACTATTACATTCTTTTAAAGATGGTTAGATGTTCTTTTCTTGTTGGTTTGCATGACATTCTCAATAAAGGCTTTTCAATAACCTCACTGAAGTGGTGATGTTATAATAACCAGATCAGCACTTGGAAGAAGCAGTTACAGTTAATAGAGATACAAAGATGAAAAACTTCTTAGGCATTGCTTTATGAATAATCAATAATAGCTGAAGGTTAAATATAACCAAAATATTGCAGTTTTATTGGCTTGTCCTTGGCTGAAGTGATACGCAGAAATGACAGATAGCCCAGTCAGGGTGTAGAGCAGTGGGTATTCCCAGAACTCGTGAAGACAAGCTGAACTAAACTAGGGATGATTTGAAGTGTTACTGTGTGGGACAAGAAATCAGATTATGCTGTGCCTGTTCGTTCAGTTCTTTGAATAGTTAATGTGAACTTCCTCTGGGAATGCTAATAAAATACTCTGTGAGGTAATGCTCATGTAGGAAGGCAAGAAAAGCATAACAATTGCAAAAAGACAAACCTGATTATTGCAAAATGATTAAAACAAAAAATCCTTTATTACATGTATTCGGATGGGGGTAATCTTTAACCTTGTAAAACGTATTAGTGAGAAGAGCCAACTAGTCTATTGATTTTCTGTCTTAATTATTTAAGCTGACCTTCAATGAAACTTGACTGTTTCTCTGTTTCTTTTGTAAGTCATTAGTTCACCTCTGCCTCTGAATGGGTAGTTTTCTGTATAGTAGCCGGGGAGTAGGGAGCCATCCAAGGTTCATTTTTGCCACAGATTCTACTTTAGCGTAGATAGATGTTTCCACTAGTGGTTTTCAGTTTCTACGGTATACTGTGTCTTCCTGACCTGAATATGGAAAGAAGGCTGAGGATTTAAGACTAGTTTGTGCCTGCAGTATAGAAGACTCTCAGTTTCAGAGAGAAGAGTCAAAGAAGTAAACACTGGAATCTGAACTTAAGGAGGATATTAAAATTTTTAGCTTACCCAGATATAATTTTCTAAAAATACGTGTTTTTGAAATACTACCGATTAAACTATCAAGCTCTAGCTCAGTTTGCTTATTCAAAAACAACACTGTTATTCAACTCACCTGTGAAATAATTGTCTTGCTGGGTAATCTCTTTCTTATTTGCTTCATGTTATGTTATTTTTTGGAATAATAGGTCTCATTTACAATTAATAGTGATTTCTGCATTCTTCCAAAACAATGGCTGTATATCGTGCTGTTGATCCACAACTCTCAGTAGCAGATTTCCTTTTTTTGTGTGTCAGTGAATTTGAAAATGTACCATGTAGCATTTTGCTGCTTAATTATTCAGTTTCACCTCCCACTTATGAGTTTCCACCCACTTCTCTCGTAACCCCACAAATGCATTTATCATTATGTTAGACCTGCACGTTATTTCCTCTGCAGCAGCATATTGGTATTGTAATCAGTCCTTTTTAACAGACAACACTCACATTCATATGGAAAACTGCATGTCAGCTTATTCAGCTAATTTTTTTTAATCACTAACCAAGTAGCATGAGATGAAAGTGAAAAGAAAGATTCTCTGAATTATGTTTGTTTTGAAAATGAATTAATTTAAACAGAAAAAAAACCCTCGGAAAACTTGGGATACAACTGGTTAGAATGCAACACAAGAGAAATACTCCGTTGTTTTCCCATGGTTGGACACATCCATAACCACCCCCATGCAGAGGCTGTGTGTGCAGTGTGCATGCTGGGTCACACAGCAGCCCTCAGTTCAGGTCAGGGAGTTCTAGTGTGAACATACAGCCTTTGAATAAGAGCTTTTTTCTCTGAGAACTATAAAAATATTCTATGAGTGTCATGAGTATAGGCATTGATGCTGTGATTAGAAAAGGAAAGATATTGGTGCACTAGGAGTTGATCTGCCTGGGGTGGCTTTCCTTCATAGAATTAAAAATTGTATCCAAAAGTTACTGGCATCAAAATGGCCCTGATTCTCTTGACTGCGTGGAGAGGGAGGCAAGTGCAGCCCTACATTGCAGGGGCTTGAGCAGAACCTTGGATAGCAACGCAGGTGGAGGCGGCTGTGCTGTGGTTGGGCACTCCTAGATGGATTCCACAAGGGTCTTCACTGAGTATGTGTTAAAGGGCACTGTTCATCAGCCTGCTGGGTTTGCATGGCCACATTCTGGTGGGGTGGGTAGGAAGGGGATCACAGGCGTGGCAGGTCAGAAGCTGCCAGAAGTTTCCCCCATGTCTGACAAAGCCAGTGACAGCTGGCTCCAAGATGGACCTACCACTCGTGCCAAGGTCAAGCCCATCAGGAATGATAATGATGCTTCTGTGATAACATATTTAAGAAGGGAAAAAAATCCAAAAACTGAATGGGAGTAATTGTGGCCAGAGAAGAGAGAAGTGAGAATATGTGAGAGGACCAGCACTGCAGACACCCAGGGCAGTGCAGAAGCAGGGCAGGAGGTGCTCCAGGTGCTGGAGCAGAGGTTCCCCTGCAGCCCCTGGTGCTGCCCGTGCAGAGGCAGCTGTGCCCCTGCAGCACAGGGGGGTCCATGGGGAGCAGAGATCCAGCTGCAGCCCAGGGAGGAGCCCACGCCAGAGCAGGGGGATGCTCAAAGGGGGCTGTGACCCCGTGGGAAGACTGTGCTGGAGCAGGCTTGTAGCAGGGATCTGGCCCCATGGAGAGAGAAGCCCATGCTAGAGCACATTTGCCAGCAGTACCTGTGACCCCACAGGGGACCCACTCTGGGGCAGCCTGTGCCTGCAGGACTACACCCTGTGGGAGGGGCTCACATTGGAGAGGTTCTTGGAGTGCTGTCTGCCATAGGAGGGAACCAGGGAAGGAATTCTGGAACAGGGGAAGAAGTTCTCCTGATGGGAGACCAGCAGAAGAAACATTAAGTGATGAACTGACCATAACCCCCATTCCCTGTTCCTTGACATCTTTGGGGGCAGGAGGTAGAGAACTGGGAATAAAGTTAAAGCCCATGAAGGTAAGAGGGGTGAGGGGGGAAGGTGAGGAAGGTGCTTTTAGGATTTCTCTTACTTTTCATTTTCCTGGTCTGATTTTGATTGGTAATACATTCAACTGATTTCCCTAAGCTGAGTCTGCACAATCAGCAACAATGTCAAAGATGGATCTCATGAGCTTAGAGTCTCCATTTCTAGTCAATCTAAACCAGAAATTTTTCAGTACAATATATTGACATTTCTAGAATACTCATCTGAGTGTATAACACAGAACATGGGCATGTTTTTCTAGCACCCATCGTAAATCCATTGGGTGACCATGAGGCTTTTGTTTTGCTGGGAGGAGGCTTCAGTCTGAAGCTGATACAGAGATTTATGAAGGTTGATGACTGCCTCTCTTGAATATACTGTACTTTTAGCTGGAATTAATCTGAAAACATCACATGTCTCTTTCCAATCCATAGCAAAATTCCCAGTGATGTCGAGGAGCAATAAGTCTGTATTTCAAGGGCAATATATGCCAGTACATTTATATGGCCTTAACGTTATTTGTATTGACCCTGATGGGAACTGCTGTGGAACTACTATATCAAATGTCATTCTCCTGACAGACTGTGATATTTAACTTCCTATTAGAAGCATATATAACTACAATGATTTGTATTTTCCCACTAAAGTGTTATAGAAAACAATGCTGTGGCAATAGATGAGTTGTGTGGAAAAAAAAAAAAAACAAGCAGAAGAAAAAATTACCCTGCAATAGTAGTCTTTTAGTTATGCTCTTTGTTGTAGTTGGTTTTGTTTGTTTATTTTTGGGGGTTTTTTTTGGCTGACATAGCTGACATTTTTGTCCCAGTAGCTAATGTTTTATTCTTTCCTAGTTCGAAGCACAGTCTTTGACATACAATTAATAGATTTATACCCTGGACATAGCTGTGCTTGCACCTTTTATTTTCCCTGTGTCTTTCAACAATCACTTCATATGAGCCCGCGTTTCCTTCCCTCCCAAAGGCGCGGAAAAGGCGCGGCGTTTGCTGCCCCGCGGTGTGCGGCTGCAGTACCGGGGAGCGGCCGCAGGAGGGCCCCCCAGGACAGGGGAGCGGCCGCGCCGGTCCCGGTTCGGTTCGTGGCGCTTTCAGCGCCCGACGCCGCGCTAGCTCCGAACGTGCTGGCTCCGGACCGCCTTGGGACCCGTAGCGCTTCGCAGCACCCAGGAGAAATGCTTGAAACAGATTAAACACTGGGAGCCTATAATGCCTTTTATTTTTGTTTTTGTTAATAGTAAATTTAGACTCTTATAAACGACTTTTTTTATTATGCTGGATGTATTTTAATTTTGAGAGCTGTCTTAAGTATCATGATCTAGAGTGTTCTTCCATTACTTGCAGGCACTCAGAAGACTGTCAAGCACTTGTGCAGTACATGTGTCAAATCCTGAAGTTCCCTTATGAATCCTTTAACTGGACTAAACCTATTTTACTTTAATAGGTCCTATTCCTTTCAGCTTAGAGTTCTTTTTAATTTTCACAGCCTTTTTGAGAAAGTCATATGTACTGAAAGTGGAGAGCAAGGTTTTGCTCTCTTGGGTTGTAATGAAAAGTCAACTAAATTTTCTCATTCAACAGGAACAACTTTGGTGCTGTACTCTTTACTCTTGGAAAGGCTACACTTCAATAATTTATCAGTTAACCAAATCAAATGAGATTTCCTGCAAAAGCATCACAATATTAAAGGGAACGTTGCCAAAGTAAAGTTTTGTCAGAACTCTTTTTTCTCCCCACTTTATACATCTTCTACTTTCATTAATATTATTGTCAAAACATCGTCCTGTACTAGATGTTAGATTAACAATTCACACCTTTACAAAAGATTTGGCAGAACTCCAGTGTTTTGATGTCAGTTGTGATTATTGATTTGCATTTTGAAGAGGTGTGATTCACTCCATGCATCAGCTTTCCTTTTGTGCATGTAACATTTTTCAGAAGAGATTTCAGACAGAGAAGGAAAACAAGACTAGTATATTTATTTTATGAGTACTCTCTGAATCTCTTAGAATAAGAAAAATTGCTGAGCCTGGGAGCTAGTGAAAGGAAGCTTTAACTGCAGAAGGAAAAGTTTGGATTTCAGTGAGTGAAAGACAGGGTCCCTCTTGCAGAGGTGTTGTGCCTCTGCACCAGCTGCAGGGGCTGTTTTCGTGTTGGCTGCCTGACAGTGTGGGCAGCTTGGCATCCCCTGGTCTGAAAAACAAAACCTTGGGTTGGGACATGCAAAAAGTCACCACTGGGAAGCACAGGTTATTTTCTCACTCTAGAGTCACCAGCTATACCTCACCACCAATACTGAAGTCCTGTGACAAGGTTGTTTTGGTGCAGGGCTCTGCTGAGCAGAATGACCCCAGAGCTTTCCTACTGTTCCAGTGAGGTCAAGATTCCTCCTGTCATCTCCTGCTTCAGTCTGCAGGACCTGAGCTGCCCAGCTAAGAACAGAGTTGCACTGCATGACCTTCAGACCTGCCTTCCAATATAAATTATTCTGTGATTCTGTAATGGTGCAGTAATTCTGCATTTCAGGCATGTTCAGATATTCATGCTATTTGATGGAACAAGAAGTGATGTCCATGTCCGTTTTTCATTAAATATTAACATGCCACATCTGTGGTTAAAATAAAGCTTAAGAGGCACTATTGTTCTTCTTTATTGACTCTTTCAGTCCCTTCTTAAAACTCATCTGCCAAGTACATTGCAGCAGATGTCTGAGCTGGAAACTATACCAAAGAAAGATTGGAGTGTGGACACAGGTTCTGCCACACAGGATTTATAGGGATGTCAGGGGTTGCTGAAAAGTTGCTGATGAACATGGAAGGATAAAATAACAGAAGACACCAAGTTAACCAACTGCTGAGAAAAGCATCTCTGAACAAAAGAAAAATGTCTCTGAAATGTCTGTCTAACATTTCCCAAGAAGAGATAAGTGTTATCAGTCAGAATCACAAGAGACCTGTTGTTCTTATATAACATTATGATGATAGGCATCCCACTCCCTTGAGGAATTTGTCTTAATGAAGTAGTGTGTCAGTTTCATGTAAAACAGCTTCCAAGTGGTATAAATACAAATTGTTGAATCAAAATTCATAAGAACAAAAAACTTCCTATAGTAAACTGTAAAGTCTATCAAAGCCCTTAGTTATGACACTCATAAAAGGGAAGAAAATGAAGGTAGTCAAAGCTTTTGGCCCACTGGAAACCCATCATGTGCTTTACAACAGCCTGAGGAAGAATAGCAGGACTCTGGTTACCTGAGGAGAGGAAATGAAACAATATTGCTCATCGGGTAGCTTCTGAACTAGTTGTTATTGATTGGACAAAGAATAAATAAATCGCAGCCTCTGGGATGAAGGATTAAGGATTATGACTCTATTACCAAAATGATAGTAAGAGTTTTACAGACAAGACAGAAAGAACTCTGGAGGATGCTATTGAGAGGAGGATGAAAGGCCAAAGAGAAGATATCACTGAAAGAGATGAAAATCTGATTCTGTACATGAAAAGAATTACGTACTGGTGATCAAGCAGCTGTATAAGTTTGTTAATGTTGAAGCTGTATGGAGTGAAAAAGTAGAGATACTCACTAAAAAGAGCAATGGCAGAGAGTCTGTTTTCCCCATTCTCCCTTCCCCATGTCTTGCAAGAGTGCTGGGGAGGAGGGCAGGAAAAGCCACCAGGTGTGGTCCTGCTGGAGGACAGCAGGCATGGGCAGCCTATGGGCACAGCATCTTTCTGACTTAGCTCTGAGGTCTGTCTTAATTAAGCACCCCAGTAAGACAAATATCAACTAAGAATGATTCCTAAGAAAGTCAAGAACAGTTTTGTTTGTTACCTGAGTAGGAGCAGAGTAGAGCCAACAATGTTCTGTGTGTGAAACAGGTCTGTCAAACATCAGCACTGCTTGGATATGTAATAATTAGATATTGCTGATGGGTTGACTTGCTTTGATTTTAACTTTGACAGCTTCCCAACGTGGAAGGGAGTTATTAATAAGTCATTTAGAGATTCTGTTTAATGAAAAAAAAAGTGATTGAGAGGCTGTTTGTGCCCCTGTGGTTGACAAAATTGTGCATCAGAACCGATCAAGAATTATCCAAGGAGAAAAGTGAGGGTCTATGTTCAGATAAAAATCACACAGGGCACTAGGAAGACAGAGAAGGAACCACAAGTGAGATCTCTCTTTTAAGTCTGTTTTTTAGTCTAAATTAAGTAAACAGTGATGAGACTAACATCATTGGTCCTTCTACCAGTGAGAGACATTTCCTGCTCTCTCAGAGCCTGGAGCACATGCTGTGCAAACCATTCAACCCCAACAACTACACTTCTTCTTTGGTTTCTACAGACACAAAGACAAATCCCTTTGATTTTGATGAAAACTAGAAAGACACTGAGGAAAAAAAAGGTAGAAAAATACTCAAACTTTACCACATAAAATAACAGAACTTAGACTGTTAGGGTTTGGGGGGCATTTTTTGTTTTCAGGATATGAATCTATATAGATGGAAGAAAATCAGGATGTTTTTCAGTAGCTATTCTCAGGGAAATACATATGTTAATAAAAGTCTGAGCTCCCTGAAAACTTTACTCTGCTTGGTCTATGTCAAATTATTCACCATTAAGAACTTAACCAAACTGATTAAATTTACAACAGTGTGTCTGTCAAAACATGAAGCCTTGGTTCCTAACCTCTTGGTGTCTTGGAATATGGGCGCTTATCACATGACAGTCTTAATAAAAGAATAATAGGTACTCATTTTTAACTCTCCAGCTGCTACACAGAAGACTAAAAATACAATTTTCCCAGGAAAGCATTTGCATTACAGTTGTTTGCTGTCACCTAGAACTGCTTGCTTGACCTGCTATTCTTGTGCAAAGAGAACAAGAAAAGCTTTTTCAGCTAGAAAACAGGATTAAATTTTCTTTTTGGTCAGTACTATAAAAAAGAACAGCTTCCATTAGTTCCCATTTTCCCTTATCACACCATAGTTTCAGATGCACCATAGTGTAAAAACATCGGGTTTCCTATCTCAGTGTGAAAGCTGTCATTAACAAGTGATTATTCAATTTATGTCTTCTTTTTTTTCCCCTAAAATACAGCATGAGCCTTCTAATCTTTCAGTCACATAGAATAATTATAGCTTCTTTAGAAGCATTGCTGAAGGTATTTTGTCCTGTTTGATAGGCTAGGGGTGATTGGCACTTGGAGGTTTTGGGATATTTCTTAGAAGTTGGATTAATTGATGGATTTTTGGTCACTTTCCACTGTGGGCTTTGATAATACAGGCTAAACACAGTAAGGTTTTATCCCTGTTAGGACTAAAAATGTAAAACAGAATTTTTCTTTTTATTAGAGTTTGTCTCCTAAGCCAGAGGCTACAGTAATAACAATAAGTGAGATAATTTTGTAAGCATTATCTGTAGGAAATGTAATAAAATAGCTACAAGAGGAAATGTGTTTGGAATTATCTTGTTGAAAATATTATTCAATATGTTAGAGATTAGAAACAATACCATCTTGTTTCCTGTGGTAAAAATGTGCTAATAAGAATGGTTATATTAATAGCATTGTTGCAGGCAGCCTGTATTATTGGAGTTTGACATACACTAAAAAAGATTGGGTTTTTTAGACTACTTATATTTAGATTTTACTATTGGAAGAAATAATCAAGATTCCTTCCTTTTTATCCTAAGTTTTCATTGCAGTTGGTTTTGAGAGCCATAAGGTTTGAGATTTCACTTTGCAGACTGTATCTGTAGCTGAAATTCTTTTGTTTTAGACAGTGTTGGTTGATGTGTTTGATGGCACCCGAAGGCTTCAGGCTGTGTCACTCCTGTGGAGCACACAGGAGACTGGGTGGGTGTGGGTGGTGGTCCTTTGCTGTGCTGCTAACACCAAAATAATTCATTGCATCAGATACCAACTTGGTTTTCTCAGCCCATGGTTGAGGTTGTGGCTTATTAAAGAGAAAGATGAGCTCAGGATAAAACAACAAGCCCTGCTTGGTAGAAAGAATGTAAAAGCCAAAGAAATAAAATAATTGGAAGAATCAAAGAAATAGAAATGATCAGCACTGGACTGCATCTAGAATACTGTAAGAATGTGAAATATTCAGCAAATAATTCAGGTTTAACATATTGACTTCCCAGATCTCTTTGTCCGGTTCTTGATTTCTGCTGCTTTCTTTGGTCTGTCATTCCATATTTCCTTCTCTATTAGATTTTCTATTTTCTATTTCAGACTTCTTTCAAACTTACCTGCAAAATATATTGCCTTTATTTTTTGTTTTGTGCTTTCTGGCAACCAGCTTCTCAGACATTCCCTGCGGTTTCCTCTTCCTACATGTGCTGCCTTATTGCATCAGAGAGAGCCTAGAGTGGGACCTCACTTGGCTGGCACTGTAAAAGTTGGAGTGTGTTTGTCCTTGCTCCAAACCATTGGCAATAGGAGTAGGCAAAATGATTTTAGAGAAAGGGTATAGGGTATATGCAATGTAAGCTATATCATTTCTGCCTCTATGAAATTTATGCCATAACTTGGAAAGGAGTTCTGAGTAAGTCTGTTAAGTTACATTAGATAGAAAGTGGAGGAAAAAGAGGAGCTGCTAAAGGAGGCAGATAATAGAAAACCTTTTTATCACTTTTCACAGTTGTAGAACTTAAAGTCTTACAGAGAGCAAGGCATTCAGAGATTTTGAGGCTGAGTGTGGTATGTGTGGAAATGGTTGAGTAGAAGCAGAATATTTCATAAGAAAAGACAAATGGAAAAGAATGAAAACTGCAAACCACCTTAATGCTTTCCACACAGTGTTCACTAAGGCAATATTTGGTGTTTTCTGAACAGAAGGACAGAGGCAGACAGAGACACTGGTAGGTTTGTGTCTCTGTTTTGAAGTGAAGTTTGTAATGAATAGTGAGGACAAGTTTGGGGCATGTGGAGTCAAAATTTCAAGGTGGTCCCAACACCTTAGGCTCCAATTTCAGGTAGTTATTGGCAGTGATTACAGTACAGGCATATTGATTTGAGCAGTCCAAGACCTATTTGACCATAATAGAGAATTTCTCATGGGTAAAGTACATACTGGAAAGTGAGGGCTAGAATTCACCTACTGTTACTATTTTGCCATGTAGCACTAAGTCCTACATCTCCCCTGTATTAAAAATGCAGGACTTCCTGTTTGTGTGGAATCAAATCAGAGCCATATAAAAACTAAAAACTCCTCAGCTCATGTGTGGTAGGTAGGAAAACAGATGCAGTATAAGCAATCTAATTCCACTAGATCAAAACCCACTGAATTCGCTTAAACTATAACTGAAGCTGCTTCTGGTTTAAACACACAGGCTGACATCAAGTACTGCGGGTTGCAGGTAGTGGTACATCATAGCAGGTAGCAAGACTGACAGCAAAACTGGTCTTGTTGCTAAATGGTGCTGAAGATTTAAAGCCAGTGAGTGGCACAGCAAATTAAGAAGTCTGTTAGATATTCTGCTTGTGAAGACCCAAATTTAAAAATAACTAGTCTGAGCATCAGCTTGTTTCTTGGTCTGACTGACATGTTTTGAAATTTCCTCTGTACACAGAAAATGGAAAAAGCTGACTAAAGAGTTCCTATTGACCTATAATGCAAAGATGTTCCAGGCACTAAATGGCTTGCTTATCTGCAAATCCAAGACATCTTCTACTGCATGAATTGTTGAGCTTGTCCTAGAAGGCAGAAAGTAGCAACGTGTTCAGAAGTATAAAGTTAAATAGGTCTGAGAGATTGACTGCCACGCCATGTGTAACAAATGTGCAGTTCTTATTTCCAAGGCAGGAGGGGCGTTGTGGACTTCAGGGTGATCCCAGCTAAAGATGTTTATGCAGCCTTTATGTGCATGGTTTTATGCATACAAATTGCATATCATCCTGAATTTCCTGCTGGGTTTTAGTTTCCTCCAAGGAAAGAGAGCTAAGGCTATTAATTTTAAATAGTGTGCATTGCTCCTTCTGCTTATTCACTGAAGGGCTAGGTGATTATTGAAAAGAACCTCTTTCTAATTCCCTTTGTAATACGAGCAGGCTTTGGTATTCAGACACCTCTAGAATTCAGAAAGACTCTGTTTAGTAGCATTAATCCTTATATTCCTTACAACAGTTATTTACATGAATTGCAGTCTTCTCCTAACATGCCTACACACAGAGATGTGTGAAAAGAGCACCAAAAATCACTGCACTGTTTCACCTTTCATTGCACACTTCTCTCTGCCTTGCTTCCAAAGCCAGTATTATTCACAGCCAATGGATTTTTGTATAAGCACGTGCCCAAAGCAAGCAGCAGTTCCCTGCCAGGCTCTTTATGCTTCCCCTCCCAATTTTGACATCTCTCAGTTCAAAATTGTGCCTTGTGGGGGTGCTGTGCCACCTGAAATAAATTGCATTGCATTACACACTGAAAGGCTGCTATAGATCAGAATAATATAGTGACACATATCTGAAGACATTTCCTTTCTTTCCTCCCAACCACCCTTCAGCATATTCTGTTCTTTTATTTCCCACAGGATTATAAGAGAAACTCTACAACCTAGTTTCTCTTCTGCCAAAGAAATCTTCAAATAAAAAATAGATTTTTTTTTCAGAATAAAGTAGCACCTTTTTCACCTGTAGGTGAAAAACTTCCCCAGGTGAAAAAAGGAGAAATGTATACTTCAAGAAATGGACTTTTTGAAATCATACCAAGTTAAATAGTCTTAACAGATTTCAGAGAATTTACTAAAGATTAACATCTGCTTGTGTGATTAGCATCCAGCTCAACAAGATAGAAACCCAAAGTTAGCTTTGATGGTACCTATTTAGGACATTATTTGAAGTATTTTCCCATCTTTTCCCAAGTAATCTACAGTCTTCTTTTGTTCAGGTGATAATTCATAGGGAGTAAGTCACACTGACAATTCCTAGGACACTTTTACTTCTTAAAGGCACCAAAAAGAATCTGTGTAACTTATAGATTTTCCTCCATTATGAGGAAAAGATACAAGTCTTCTATGGACCTTGAAAACACAAGCAGACACTTCAATGACAATATTTATCTGTTTTTAATATATGTGCCAGTCAAGAGTGTGCTCATGCTCGGAGCTGGAGTGCTCTATTGATTTGGGAACTGTATTATTTGTCTTCAAGAAATCTGCAATGAAGTCTTTGTCTATTCTTTCACTTGAATCCTTCTAGCTAAAATCTTACCATTTGAGGCTGAACTTTCAATGCCAGGGTGAATTAATTTGAAGTCTCAGAAAAGTAATTTAGATGCTTTGGAATAGCAAAACAGAAAGCAGGTTTTGTATTTAGAGGAAAATGAGGTTGTATAAGGTTTTGTCCAACTGTTACTCATTTTTTTTGTTGTTTGCTGCAAACCTCAGACTGGCAGAAAAAAATACATTCTAGGGTTGATATGTAGTTAAGAATTGCTTTTTGAACTTGGGAAGAGAAGTCTATGTTTCATTCAAAGTGCTTCTGAAGATTTTAAACAGAAAATAATATCTTGCTGCTTCTGTCATGTCACAAGGGCTTCCTTTCCATTCTCTCTCAGCAGCCTGAGAGAGAAAAGCTGCTGGTTTCAGGTTGCTACTGTGAAATGCAAAGACCTTACTCAAAGCAATAAAGCAACGTCCTGAAGAAATTCCTCAACTTCACTGAGAAAAACATGCAAATAGAAAGAATATGTTTTCAATGAGAACTGTCATTTAGAAAATATAGGAGTGAAGCAATTTAAGTTTTTCAAATATATAATTTTGAAAAACTAGTATTAACATAAACTGAAAAATGCTTTTGTCTGTTTTCCAGGAAGAATTATTGACTGAATTTAATTGGAATTCATAAATAATTTTGATCCCTCAAACCCCACTAGCACAGGACCATGAAGTATTTCAGGCAGGAAGGGATCTCAGGAACTCATTTAATCCAACCTCTTGCTGAAAATGGGGTCAGTTGTTAGGTCAGACCACGCTGCTCAGAGCAAATCAAAACCAGGCAAATCTGAGATCAGATTCCTCAATGTCAATAGATTTCCTGTGTATAACTAAATGAATCTACCTGATACCACTGAGCTTTGGATCTAAATTCCTGGCACAGCTCAGCTAAAGAGCTTCTGTAGCTGGGGAGTTGTGTCAAGGAGCAATTCTGAGGCAACACACAGAATTTAACCCAGCCTGTTTATTTATCACAACCTGTGCCCAGCCTTTCGGGTGCCTTAGTCTGTGCTGGGCTGTGGGCTCCTCACTGCACACCAGGCTGGGCCAAAGCTGTGTGAGATCTGTGCTTCCATTGTTCCCAGTGTTTGATGTGCAGCTATCAGCACCTGCTGAAAAGTTCTTACCTTCATAACCACCCAGATTTACTGAGAAATTTTACACATGTGAGTACACGTTTCCTTCATTTTTAGTGCAAACAGACATTCAGACTAAAAATGAGGAGTCACCTGTCTCACAGAGTGAGTCCAATGACTGTGTGCCCACGAGGAAGAGTACAGTGAAATACAGCACCCACTGCAGGAGGGAAGTCAAGCAGGCATGAAGGAGCAGGCTGTAGAGTCTGTAGTGCTTTTCCTGGGAGCTGAGAAGTGGTAACAAAGCAGATAAAACCCCACTCAGAGCCTTCCCATTACTTCTGCTGTGTGCAGGGCAGGTCTGTGAACAGAAGCCCTGGTAACCAGCACAATACAAATTAGGTTTGCTCTTCTCCAGCAGCTCACGGGCAAATTGAGCAGTCAAACAAAATTTCAACATGTAGGCTGAAAAGCAGATTTTGTTCAGGGAGGTATTACCTGTGCCCTCTAAAACTCATTTCTCCTTCTCAGACTTTAAATTTACTGGATTTTGAGTGCTTGTTGTAAGTCTTTGTAATGTACATTAATGGGAGAAAATTATTTCCTTGCTTTCTTAGATTCTCCAGGAATTAAATGTCCTGCAAGACCTTTTTTTTTTTTTCCCCTCCCCTGTACAATGTGTGCTACCTTTACTATCTCACAGCAAATTTGTTGAAAAGACATTATTCAGAGAAACACCACTGCAATGGTAAAAAGCTGGGAAAAAGGAACAAAAGTAATTATTCCTGTAAGACAAACTTCAGGCTTTTAGGAATCAATTTTTCTACCTTGAAATTCAGTTTCTCAGTCTGCTACAGCATTTTGCCCGGCCAAAACTTGACATTACCTGGAAGCCCAGCTACCTGTGTTTGTTTAGCTGCAGGTGGCAACACCTCCACAAGTCCTTGCCCCACAGGCATTTTGCTTTGAGAAGAGGTAATGAGCATCACGGTGTGATCCTTCCTTTTCTTTTTTGTTATGTGAAAGAGCTAGTGTTGGGCACATTCAAGAAAATCACTGTATGGAATTGCCCCTCATTAATGGAGCAGGTTCCATTAATGTAGAATATGAATGAATATAGGTTCAGGCTCCTTGGAGGGATGAAATGCATTGTTTGTTTGCTATTCTCTCCCCCAACCCCTAGCAGAGCTAGTTCAGCTTGGACAAAATGCATGATTTGGTGGTGCAACAGCAGCTCAGTTCAGGGATCAGCCCTCATGTACTTTGAAATTAGTTCTATAGGAAGTTTGACTGGTGCAGAATAGCACAGAGAAGCAGTTGAAAAGCTAAGAATACAAGATTATTAGAACAAGAATGAAGGATAGGGGAATCCAAATCTCTGATTTTTCATTTAGGGTCTCAGTGATCCTCCCACTAAAGTGAAAACCATGGTTGCATAGGATTCCAATAGGTGCTTGTGGAAGTAGAAAAAAGATACTCTGAAAGCAGACTGAGTGTAAATGAATATTGTTAGGTTTACATCTCTCAAAAAAGCAGAAGGGTGAACAGAAGTATAAACAGTCACACACCAAACCACAGAAGCACTGGAGAATTCCCATGGGAGGGGATATGGATTTTAACATGAGAAAAATCTACAACCTTTTTGGGGAACACTGTTATAAATTAAAGATGCTTTTTTTCCCTAGGAATGAAAAATCTCTCTTTGCTCCATTGCAAGTTCATCACTTCTGCAATAGAGCTGATAAAGTCTGAGGAAAATATATCAGTGTTTTTTTGTGTCTCAAACAGCAATGTTCACAAGCCTCTCAAATCCAGTTATTCATAAAACAATGCCTTGTGCTTCTTGCAAACATTGGTATAACCAGAAAAGACTCTGCATTTAGTGTTTTTAAAAGAGCCCATAGAAAATACATATCACTGAAAGCCCTCAGATGCTTATCTTTGTCTGCAAAAGCTCAACATGGGAATTTCATTATTTACTTCTTTAACTTCTTTCATTTCTTATCTTCTTTTTCTTAATCCATTATCTCTTTCCTTGAAAAATAGTATCAATTTTTTGGTGGAGTACCTGCAGAGAATGAGAAATATTTTGCACTTTAGTATTTAGTGATCCAACCATTGCTTCTCTTCAGAGGCAGATTTTGTTAACAGAAAACCCACAACTTCTTCCAGCTGCCCTAGATGCTTCTAAGCAGCCTCTCCTTTGCCTGTGGAAGTTTGGTTTGGGGGGGCTGAGGCAGATAGGATGAGTTGTTCAGTGTTTTATTCCTTTCTACGAAAGGAATGTTAGGAACTGTGTTAATTGTGCTGTTAGGAACAGTGTTAATTGTGCTGAGACAAATACTGCACTCAGTACATCTGCTGCTGTTCCTTCAGCAGTGATAGATGCAGACCTGCACCCCAGGAGCCCTTAGATGTCATGGGGAGGCAGAGGAAGGATGTTTCTGGGTTCTGCCTCCCTGTGTGACCAGCCTGTTTCTGGAGCACCCAGAAGAGACTTCAGAGTGAATTTTGTTAGCATGATTCTCCAGGTTTCTAAAGGATTGCAGCACTCCTACAAAAAGGGACGAGGTTATTTGAGCTCCCTCTAAGGGCCAGGCAGTGCTTCATGGCCCTGGAGAGAGATCAGTGAGCACAGTGCAAGGTCAGCTGAACCACAGAGGTGCAGTGCTGGGGATGGCCTGTGTTGGTTATCACCACTGCTACTTATTACCCAACCAACTGAAGCCAAATAATTGCCTAAATGAGTTCTTAAACTGTGCATTTTTCTTTCCAGCAGTTTTAAACCAACAACCTGGTGTAGTCTTTTATGGCAGTAAGCCTTTGAAAGTTCCCAAGCACAGGTAATCAACTGTTAAATCAGAAATGGCAGACACCCTTTCACACAATAACCATTCCTCAGGGCTTCCTAAAAGATGGACTCATATTCCTGGGATGCGTAGATGTATCAAAGCGGAATACTCTCAGATCAAGAGATTTGACTTGTTTAGCTCTGTTGAGGGTCACCACTTCAGCAAAAGGACAAAGTAGAGAAGCAGGAGAGATTCTGTAAGTAGCAGCTATTCATATGGCAGGTGTCTCAGACTGAGGAGTTATTTTTGGCCAAAGAAACAGAGTTTGATACAGCACTTACATTATAAGTGCCCCACATTCTATCAAGCATTCATGATTTCTGAGTACTTTCATAGGTAAAAAGATCAGGTTTCATTTCTTCCTCTCCTGCCAATGCAGCTTGTGCATTGTTGAGCTTTAGAACTGCAAGCACATCCTAGACTTCACGACCCCAAGCAGTTTCCAAAGATTGGCTTTTGAAACTATTCTCTTTTGCTCAGCGTACATCAGCTGCACTTGGTCAGGTTGTGCAGCTGAGGGTCGGGTAACACAACGCTTGCCTTCCTACAAATGCAGTGTGTCTGTGTCAGCCAGGCTCCTCTCTGGGACTAAACCACATTTTCCCTGTCCTACCCTTGTGCACTGACTCAGTTCACGTGCACATTACAGTCCTCAGCGTGTTCATGAGAGTGAGGGGCACTGAGCTCGTGATACTCCACCTCTCATTCCAGCAGCAAGTTGTTTCCCAGTAAATAAGTAAGATACCAGAGCACATAAATGGTTGGTAAGGAGGAAGGAAAGAAAAATTAAAATTCAGATCAACTTGAAAGAATTTTGGAAGAAAATATTGTCAGATAATAAAGTTTTGGGATTTGTATTTTGTTTAAAAAATAGTTGATTCACTCATGAAAGTTTAAGGAATTGTTAAAACTCCCCCAATAAAGGTCTGTCAAGTCAAACAGTTCATTTAATTGAATCAGAACCTCCTTCTTCTTGCCCCAGGTCAGTTATTTGCATAGATCTGATTTCTTTATTTACACAGATTTGTATTCTTACAGCTCCTTCAGATTCTGTTATCTCAATTATATACATTATATAAATAAAAACCCCTGGAGTTTATCTGTGTCTTGTCTGGCTTTATTTAACCAGCAATTTAGGGATGGTTCAATATTAAGATATAATCAAGCTAACAGCCCTGCTCATGCAAATAGTTCCTAATCTCTGGAGAAGAACTTGCTGACATGAAATCTGCATTTCTGTGTTTATATATTTAGTCTTCATAGGGGAAAATCTTTTGCAGTGAAGCAGATGGTAGGAGATACTGTGAAATTTACCATTGAACAAAGTGCGTGAACATTTTATCATCAAAACTTTGGAGAGAAAATAGCTTTTAATGAGGTGGAAAGTTTTGTGAAAAAAAACCCCAATGTCTGGGGTAGAGGCTGACAAACAAGACAGAGCAATTTTTCCGTTGTCTTTGGCAATAAATTTTTTTGTGAGTTTTTTGATTGCTGAAGGCACAAGAAAATTTGTTTTCTAGTAACTTGATAAAAACCTCCAAACATACTGGGAAGAGTTCAAATAACCGAAAAAAAAAAAAAAAAAGTGGGAAAACTAATTTGTTTTCAGAGCAAAAATCCATCCAGGCTTTTCCAAATCGGTGCAACCCTATCCATTAGGCTGTCCTTCCTTGGGAGAGCAGCTCTCAGTGCTTGGGAAGGCTGCAAGTTGGTGGGGCTGGGGACAGCTGAGGGCACGGCGAGCTCTCGGCTGCTCCTGGGGTTTGCTCGAAGGCCATCACTGGAAGGTGCCCCCACGTGTACCCTGTTAGGAGCAGCATCGAAGCCCTGTTGTAGAGCTGGCTGTGACTAATCAGAGCAAACTGCAGTAACAGGCTCCCCGTGGCCTGTCCTACCTCGTAACTGTGCCATCTCTCAGCCCCATCAAAGCTGCTATGAGTGAGCTTCTTACCCTGGCACAAATAAAGAATAATCCGGGCGAGAGCTGTCACAGGCCGGGATGGCTGCAGCTGGCTCTCTGCAGGACAGCAAAGGGCAGATTTACCAGTCACTGATTCTTCTGTTTTCTTTTCTAACAATTAGTTCACCACCCTAAAGAGGGAGATAAGAAGCTGATGACGTTGGATGTCCTTTTTGTCCCCAAACTAGTGCTTCAGCTGCATCCCCAGCTTGCACTCTGAGCTGAAAAAAGCTGGGATTTTGTACCTAAACTGGTGCAGAAGGTACAATTTCCATCCCTCCTAAATGGAGGTCAGAAACTTAACCATGAATTATCATGGGAAGGAAAGCTAAACATCAGTCTTTTACTGACATGAAACAGAACCAAAGGTTGTGTGTATTTGTACATGCAAGGGTACAAACACCTTGCGGGAAGGTGTCAGGGGATAGCAAGGGCTGTCTGCTCCATGCAGGATGGGGAGCTGGAGGATAACAGAGCTGGCAGGGCAGCACCCACCCCAGAGTACCTGAGAGAGAGTGGCCAGGGTGGGCCCAGAGTCCAGATCATCAGACAAGTTGCTGATGACGAGGCACATCTGAAGTCACACCACAGAGCCAGACTGCAGGTCAGCAGCAGGTCTGAAGCTGAAGGACCCAGACCCAGCTGTGCTGGAGACCAGCCCTATTCCAGCAGAGCTCCAGCTGGGACTACATATAACCAAGATTACCTGGTCCCAGGTACAGAATCCTGCACTTGCTCTCATTAAATTTCATACAGGCAGTGTTTGCACAGCCCTCTGGTCTATCCAGATTTCTCTGAGGGCCTCTCTACCCTCAAAGGAGTCCACAGCTTCTCCTTGTTTGCCATCAAAGTTACCCAATGTGCATTCAATTGCTGCATCCAGATCTTTTATAAAAGCACCAGCCCCCCGAGGAACCCCACTGGTGGCTGGCTGCTCTGACCCTGAGCCTGACCAGTCAGCCCTCATTTTGTACCATTGACGTTGTCTGTGGCACTCTCCTGTGTGTCCAAACACGCAGAGGGTGCAGCTGGATACTGACACTCTTCTCTGATCTTCAAAACACTCCTGGATTTTTTATAGGCCTTTTATTTTGTTGCATTTTACCATGAGTAAAAAGCATGGCCCTTGATCACGCAACGAGGGAACTGTGCTACACACCAGTGCCAATGACAGTCCCTTGGATGTCAGCAACTCTGGCCAGTGCATGGGGGTCTTAAACTTTATTGAAAATGACAAGTTTGGCAGGTTTTTTAGTTCAAAACTGAACCTCAGTAGACAAACTTTTCATGCCCAAGGATTTGGGGCCCAAGCTTTTGAGGTGAAGGCAAAGGTAGGAATGGATCCTGAATTTTATATGCTAAATCTGTTCTTTAATAGGATTATGTTATCAGTTTCGTGTCACACCTTTGTGTTGTGTTCCATCAGCCTTAAGAACCAGAGCTGGACCAAAAGAAGCCCAAGCAGGCCAGTCCTATCAATGAAGGGGGATGTAGGAGAAGGAGAAATGGCATAAATTAGTCTTAGTCAGCAGTTCTGGAGTTCTCAGGTTGTTTCACAAATCCTATTTAATTAAGCCTTCTAGAATGGCAGTGAGGTACTTATTAGAACTATGGGAATACCTCATTTTGCTTTGGTGACCTAACTGAAAAGTTAGCAGTAATTTTTAGAACAGTGAACTGGCCCAAAATGAAATCCATTCCTTTTGACTAACCAAATCAATTTCTTTGATTTACATGAAAAAAAATCTTGGTGTCCAGTACTTGCAATAAAAGAAAATGAACCAGAGGTTTAAAAAAAGAGGCAGAAAAGTTCTCTAACTAGATGTGCTTACAGCATTCTCAGTGGACATGGGCATGTTACTGCTTAACATGGAAACCTGTGATCCACACTGAGAGAGTTCACAAACATGGACTAAATCAGAAAGATATTGACAGTAATTGAGAATGGGTGAAAAGACATGTTATATCTTTCTATAAGCTCATTAAAAAGCTACATTTTAAAAGCCCTTTAAAGGAAACCAACAATACAAGTTTCTCTAATTCCATTTTTATGGTGTTTCTAGCAGCACTACTAATTAATTTGCACAGAAGGTCTTGTGCACCTCGATTCCTTGTGGTGGTAGACTCATGCTGGGAAAGAAGGAAGAGAATGGGAAGCTCCTGTCTGTTGGAAATGCCAGGATCAGCCAGTGCAAGAGTGCTCAGCAGGATGAAGCCAGCTGGGAGTTGTGCTGATTCTGCTGGTGACATTGCCTGCAGGATCCAAGCAGCATCTCCAAGTCTCCTCCTACCTGGGACTGAATCCTTTCTCCTGCGCAGCAGCCCCTGGCCTGCAGAGAAATGCGAATTTTATCATGCTGCACCCCTCCTTGTAGATATGGCCCAGAACACAAGCTTGGAAAAAACCAACTTATACTCCTTAGTGTTAATGATAAAATCTTCTTACCCCACTGAAAGTCAGAAGATGTGCCAAAAAACTGCAACATAACATAATTCATGGGTAGCAAAACTTTTCAACATGAATGCAAAATGTTCTGACATGCCAGAACAGTTAGAGCAGCTCAGCTCCTGAAGGTAGACTGGCAGAACAGACTCCTCTCGGATGGTGTTCATGCTCTTAAACAAAAGCACTGTTTTATGGAGAGATGACATGAGATATTAGGTTTAGCCTTATCTTTCTCATTGTACTTTAAAATTATTAGAGGACCAACAAGAAGCCTTTATAAAAAGTAGTTATATCATGCAAGATTAATAATTCACAGTGAACCCATTAAATTTACAAAGGTACTTTAAACCAAAGGAGCCACTCCTAAAACACAAGAGAATAAGAATTGTGTTCAAATAAAGCTCTATTATGATATCATAGTAAATTATGAGGATTTAAGGGGTTTTGTAGTTGCATTTTGATATTATTGGCTGTGTTATGACTAGAGTAAAACTTGCATGAAAATATAATATTTTTAAGCGCATCATGAAAGAGGTGCTGGGGGAGTGAAGAAACAGAAAGTTCATGCTGGTCTGAATATCCCATTTAACTTTTTGACTTTCAGTAGCTCTTTTAGAAATAAGAAGATTTTATTATTGGTCAAAATACTCTGTGTGTCAGTATATGTGTATAAGTAGTCATAAATTCCCAGTCTGTAATGCAGAATTTCTTCATTTGAAATTGCTAAAGCAGAATGCTTCAGTGGATGTGTGAGAACTCCACTCTAAACCAGAAAGAACACAACATTTTACATTGTCATTTTATCCATGTTCCCTAGCTTCAAGTTTGAAATCAACTTGTTCCCCTCAATCTACATACAGAGCTTTATTCACCCTGCTTGCCTCAGCCAAGAAATGCATCTCAAACAGCACATGTGAGACTGCTGGGTTCACTGGCCAGGTATAAACTGCTGTCAGCAGGTTTAAGGGATGGGAAAAGAGGCTGAAGAGAGAAAGAGCAGAGTGACACAGGCTATTAGCATTTTCTTTGACAAGACCCATGTCCTCACATTCCAATTAAGCAGAGCAGAAGCTTGCTGCTGGATTTCCCCTCAGCAGATAATTTTGCCCAGTTGCACCGTGGCACAGGGTGTTTGCTGTGCGTGCCGAGGCTGCCCTGGTGAGCCCTGCAGACGTGCCCGTGGCAGAGGTGCTCAGGGCTGGCTGTGAGATGTGCTGCCAGGGCTGCACGCACAGCTCTCCGTATTCAGGGCACGTGCCTGTGTTATGCTTCCCTCCTGCCAGGGCACTTTGGTTTCCGTAAGTAAAGCAGTACATTCAGCTATCAAAGGGAAAGGGGGAAGGCAAAGAAAAGGCCAGGAAGTTCCCATGTTTAATGAACCTTTCATTCAGTATATACAGCTTCTCACGTAAACCGAGTATGTGGAGGGATCCCATGGAATTCAGACCAGGCAGCGTGTGGGCTAAATCATTGAACAGGAAAGCAAGCAAAGAGTGTAAAAGGCTTATTTAGTTATCAAATGCAGTCCTTGTTATTTTGGGCAATCCTATTCTGTAATCCAATTCATAAAATCATGTACAATTCATAACAATTGTGTTGTGAAAAAGAGAATGGGGGCGAATTAGCCTGTTCTAATTTTCGGTATGACCTTAGCACTTGGCCTGAAGGATGAAAAAGAGGATGATGAGCACCGTTCTTCTTTCCTCCACCATGAAGCTGCATGAATTGGATGTAATGTCTCATCAGGGTAGACTTCTAAAATCATGAGGGATAATGATGGCCCCTGTAAAATAGTGTATTACTTATCTTGGTTCTCCATTTCTCTGGAATGCTGGGTAGAAGAATGTAAGAGATATCTGTCTTCTGAGTCTCACTGGGCTTTGAACTGTGTAAGAATCTTTGGTTCCATAAAACTGAAATTCCAGTGTTCCATATTTTTCCTTAAATCCAAGTTGAACAAGCAGAAGTTTTGCAGTATGAGTTAGTGAGAACTCAGAGACACTATATTATTTATACACTCTGTGTGCTCCCTGAGGATGCAGCTGTGAAATGGTACTGAGATTACAGAAATTGTGCAGTATTATTCACTCCATGTTGGATCATGGAAGCTCCTGCCATGAGTAGGTGATCTGATTCAAAGTGAGGGGGGTGTGGGCCAGTGCTGTGCTTCTTGCTTTCTCATCATGGCGCTGAAAATGAGCTGGTCCCCATGCCTGTGGCTGGGTAGAGCTGTGGAATATCCCATGTCCAGGACAAGGACATAGCACGTTGCCAGAAGAGACACAAGCAAAGGCAAAATGAGAGCTCCGTGTATGTGCCAGTGCAGGCAGCCTGCAGAGAGCCCAGCAGCCAAGACCCAGCATCACAGCCTCCAGTATCTGACAGGGCTGCCAGAACAAGTAGCCTGTGCTGATCTGCCTCATCTAGCTGGCACAGAAGCCACAGCTTCCATGACTTCACTGTCACGGGTGGGCACTGAGGGGAAGGAGAGGATGCTCAGATGTGCCTGCCCAGGCTGCAGCAAATGCTCTGCGGTGCACAGACACATCCGCAGCTACTCTCATCCTTAGCAGAGGCTCACTATGACACCCACTCCTCCCAACTCTTAATTCCTCAAACTAGGTTTTGCACAGGATTTGAGCAGCCCACACAAGGTTTTGCTGGTCCTCTTCTCAAGGAACATTTTGAATATATATATAGGAAAGTTATTGACCCTGTTATTACTAATGTAAAACACTTTCTAAACCCAAATTGGTCTTTATAAATATTCAACAGGAGATTTGCTTATGATTGATGGTTTTACTTTTACATATGACATATGTAGGTGTTTTTACTTTATAACAGCATAAACAGAACACTGCATGTACTGCATGTTCTGTATGAGTATGTAAGTAGTGCAGCAAGCTCTGAGCAAGAGCCAAATGCCATGCAGAGAGAAGACATGACGTACATTTATCAAAACCAGGAGAGAGAAAGCAAATTTCAGCATGCTGGACAAACTGTACTTGCCTAAAATGTGAGCTTTTCTATCCCATGCTATCATACCTCCTTAATAACCTGCTGTAATAAAAGCTAATAATGAGGCACATTGTGATTAAATCAACTCTGCTGAACAAATGAAAATGTGGAATTGCTTTGAATTCCAAAGAGTAAGTTCAGGTGTGCATATTGGCAGTTGACACCCCACCCCTTGGACTGTGAGTGGGTACTTGATCATCAGATCTGGGAAGTAGGCTGGCCTCCTGCCACTCCTCAGAACTGCAGTGGCTGGGCAAGAGTGTGATTAAAACAAGACAATCACAGAACCACAGAAAATTAGTTTGCCAGGGTGTTTCATCCTATAGCCTGAAGGCTTATATTAACAACCTGTGTCAAAGTGACAGACTTTGGTTCTTCAAAGGCTGTGGAATCCTCCCCATAGGAGGCTCCAGAGCTCCACTGTTTTTTATCAGTCTGATAAAATCACCCTGCTTAGACTGTGGGTGAGATTGAATTTATATCCAGAAATGAACCAATTCAATCTGTAACATTTAAAATGAATAATGAAAGTATCTTCTTGGTTAAAAAGAAAAGCAGTGTGTTTTGTTTCTCAAAAATGCATACTATAATGATCATTAGCTTCATCCTTCTCTAAGGTGTGCCAGCTTTGTGACAAGAGATCCACAAGAATGCCTAATTACTTGCAGATGATTTGTGGCTGGTGTTTCAAGCATATGCCAATGAAATACAAGGTCTGTTTTAAATTACCAAAGCACTAATCTTACTCTCTTTGCTAATTAAATGGAATTATACAAGTCAAAAAGTAAGCACTATTTAGCTGCTGTAAGAAAGTTATTCTTTTTGCCTACATAGAAAGTCCCATATTCTTATTACACAGGATCCATAGTCTACTTTCATTTCAGCTACAGTATTGGACTGACTTCTGTTGCAGAATTGTGTTCTCTGCCTGTAGCTGGAGTGCTTTCCCATGTTGGTGGAAGGCCTCACCTCTGGTTACTGACCCAATATCTTGGACGTTTTATGTAAAGTAAAACCAAAGTAAATTGATGCAAGGGCTTAACATGCTGTCCTTTGACAGTCTTTGTCCATGCTGTTGTGAATACCTGTTAAAGAATTCTTGAGGGAGGCAGCAATTAATGGTAGCAGTGTGTGCAGTCATCACAGAGCTCAGTAATGGCTTTGTTAAGGCTTGATAGGGAAGAGGGTCCAATCCTTGACTTGAATCTTTGCAAAAAATACTGCCAGGGGAGCCAGGTGCAAATCAGTGGGTAATGCTCATGGTGATGGGATGTGATGAGAACCACCCATGCTCAGAGGGGGGTGGTCTCCCTTTTTACTAGATGCTGTAAAACACCAGCCTCTGTTTGTTTGCTTGCACACACTCTTATGTGCATACCCCTTACCTGAATGCTCCTGCTGTGGCTGCGTTCAGGGCTGTGAACAAGCTGGGAACAGGTACAAGTCATGAAAAAGTGCAGCACAAGTGTTCCTGGTGTCCAGATGTTCCTTCCCCAGGCTGACGCTTTAGGGACTGGGTGAGCTATACATAAGTTATAATAAGATTTCTCAATTTTAGATTTGACAGCTTGCACTATTTATTTCTCTCTTATATTTGCTTGTAGCATTTAAACTAAGCAGTGTTTTCAGGTAATTGAGACACTTGGGAAAACTGGTATTAACAAAATCTATTTTTCTGTGTAAAGTGGTTGGCAGAAAATGACAAGCTTTCAAGTGTTTTTTCCTTTTTAAAATGCTTTTGGCTGTTATTAGTGAGGGTTAAAAAAACCTCCAGTGTGAGCAATTGGCTGTTCAACCAGCACAGAACGACTGGCAGTGTTAGCCTCTGTCCCTGGGGAGAGCTGCAAAGCCTTGGTAACAATATCACAGGAGTTGTGTCAAGCACAAACAAAAGGAGAAGGCAAAAATAATGAAGAAGGTTTCTGCCCAAAGATAAGCTTGAAACTACTGCAGCTGCTGTAACAGGAGCCACTCCTGAGTGCTTGCCCAGCCCGCTGACAGGAAGGATATGGAATCACTGAGGAGTTTATGCTGTCGCTCTGCTGTCAGTCTGGGGACAATCCAGCAAAGTTTCACTTCCATCTTTTTTTCCAGCTAAGTGCAATCTGACAATTTTCTATTCTGTTTAGGAAGTATTTGTGATTGGATGGAACAAAGAAAACCCAAGTGATAAATTGCTTTGAAATAAACAGATCCTATAAGTGAAGTGAGGGTGGGTGCCTGGAGGACTGAAAAGGATCTGGAGGGAAGATTCCAGCCTGGCTTCTGCCACATTTCCCTACAGAGCCTGTGTTATTTCCCTGTGTACTGAATCCCCAGACAAAAAGGCATTTGTGCCTTTTAGCACTGCCCTCCCCACACTGTGTACCCTGTTCCACTGGGGAGGTCACAGTGCTAATTTAGCTGAATCTCATCTCCAGCCTGGGGGTGGAGGTTGTTCTCCACAGAGTTTCAGAGCAGATGGAGTGGATCTCAGGGAATAGGAAGTGTCAGAGAGAGAGATGTATGGAAAAGTCTGTATTTAGCTTCCATGTCTATTTAGAGCTGCACCAGAGCTCAAAGGCTGTGTAGACATGTACTTCATGTGTAGACAATTATGTTGTTCTCTGTTTGTTTGAATATGTGTTCATTTGGTGGGAGGCTGCTATCTCAGGTGCTCCTCAGGTTAAGGGTGTCTGCAGTGGATTTCTGTATCCAGGAGAGTGTCCTTCCTACATGGTGGTATTCTGGGTGAAAGCTTCCATTCTTACTGAAAAGAGGCTAAGGAAGAAGGAATTACAGCTCAAAAAAAGAAAACCCAAACAAACAAACAAAAACCAACAAAAAAATTACCCAAAAGGAGCCAGGTTCCCTGCTGTTCCTGAAATGTCCCTGGGACTGTCTTTTGGAAGACCTAACATGCAGGTGTCCCGGTGATGAGAGAACAAAGCCCAAACCTTTCTGCTCAAGTTCCTGAGACCATTTCTCATCCCAAATCCATGACTCTTTTGTTCCCTGAGCTACCTTCCATTCTGCTCCTCATCCTGCAAATGGTATCAGACTGCATTGAGCAGCTGTGGGACTCACCAGCCACTCTTCTACTTCATGACTTAGAAGTCATGTCCAATGGAGACTTACTAAAGGAAACCACATTAAAAAAAAAAGAAAGAGGAACAACAACTCATGTCCTTGTTTTTGTTTGATAACTATAAGATTCAGTAGGATTTGGGAACCCAGCATGACATTAACCCCTGTCTGAGGTGATTTTCAAGTCTGACTCTGATCTTTTCCAGCAGAGCATGTATATTGCTTTCTTAATGTTCCCTCCTGCCCTTCCCTTAAGGAGCAGCACTTATTGATGGCCATCAGATACTGGCAGAGGAACCTTGCACCCATCCAGCTTAGACATTTCTTTGTGTGTTTTAACAACTGGATGCATTTTTTATCATTGTGAGGTATTTCATTAATAAAAGCAGAATAGAAGCATCAGCTGCCATTTACTGAAGGCACTATGGGGCATGGTTTATGAATCTCTCATGGATCTGCCTTAAAATGTAGCAGGAATTAGGTGAAGCAGTGCAGCTTCTTTCAAGGACTCCTTCTTGTCACTCCTTGGTTACATATTCATTTGTTTGCTCAGCATTATCAAACAGTTCTAAGACACCTGAAAACATGAGTCAGTGTTGACTCAGTTCAGCAAGATGAATGGAATAAAAACCATGTCTTGTGAGTTAACCCACCCAGTAGACAGCTCAGCCCCACACAGCCGCTCACTCGTTCCCCTCCAGCAGGATGGTGGAGAGAATTGAAGGGGAAAAGTGAGAAAACTTGTGGGTGAAGGTAACAGAAAAGGCCTTCGTGCTGTTCAGTAATAGCCAAAACATTGGTGTGTTATCAACACTGTTTTGGTCACAATTACAAACCATGGCACTCTACAAGCTGCTATGAAGAAAATTAACTCCATCCCAGCCTGAACTATTACACTGCTGAAAAGTTTTTGTTACTAATTTAATTGCTAATTCAGAAAAAAAAAAAAATTCTCAACTTGCAGAGTTATATCTGTGCATGGTTAATTTCTAATATGTTGCTTATAGGATGTTTTAATAACTACATGACAGCTGTTCAAAGCCAATTGTAACAGGAGAGGGAAATCATCATACATTACCTCAAGACTATTTGGTAGCTTAATATTGTTTTAAAAATGATGACAGATGTAAATAGCTGCTGTATTGCACTGCAGGAAGCAGTGACCCAGGCAGACTGGCATAGGCTGATGCTCCCTTTGTGCTGCTTCCAGTTGGCAAATGGCTCCTGCTCTGTACTTCTTACTGTATTTTCCCTTCATTATTCTAGACTGTCTCTTTTTAAAAGCTACAGTTGAATTTCAAGGGACACATGTTCTTAACATATTTGACTGACTACTCTCCTATTTGGGAAAGTGCTCTGGAACATTGACTGCACTTGTAAGGTTTTAGTTCATTATCATGCTTCAAGCACTTAGACCCATTCCCATGGCATATTGGTTGACATCAGTCTGTTATATCACCAGTTCTAAAGCTTATCTTTAGGAGGAAAGAAGACTTAAGCAATTAGACCATCTGTATATCTGTTTATGTTTCTTCTCCCTCACAGTAATATTTTTAAGCCATGAGTAAATTTCAGCTATATTTGTCAGAGTGATACAGGTCCATATAATCATAATGCCACTGTTTTTTTCAGAGTAGAGGACTAAACAGAGCAGATGGGTCACAGAAGTGACCAAACAAAGATGAAGTTGCAGGATGATTATTATTAGACAGCAGAGAATCAACATAAACAGCTGCTAGTGCCTCCATTGCATAGAAATATTTCAAAACAAACATTGGTGTTGGTGTCTGAGAAGCTGTGATCAAGAATATTATAGTGTATGTTCATATGACACCACATCTCATTCTTTAAAATATTTGTTTCGTAAATAAATAACAGACAGGAAGGAGAATTGTCTGACTCAGTGACCTGTCTGCATGGTCATAATGTCGTTATTTCTGAAAGATATGGAGCCAATAAAGTGACTGTTCACAAATCCCAATTCTGTAACTGACACTGAGCAAATTAAAACTGGAGAGCTGTCGGATGGGTTTTATTTCTGACTCATTGGGCATTTGCATTTTGTGGGATTAGATATGGATAAAATCTCAATGTTGTATTTTCAGTTCCCCATGAATCAGAAAATCTTCAAAGAATTTTTTTTTAAACACTGACACCAGGTGTTTTGAAAAGGACACACAGTTCCTATGTCTTGAACTTTCTGGCTGAAAATTATGTTTCCAGTCTCCCTGCTAGTTTGCTGGTGGCCACAGAAACGTTTGGCATTTGGGAATGCCCAGTAGCAGAGATCCCAGCAGCCCCACGAGGGCTGGCCCGCACGGCTGGGGGGTCTGTCCCGGAGCCACGTTTCACCTCTGAAGTGGAGCTTACGACAGGAGCATGGTCAGAACAGCTGTGGAACAGCTGGGGAACACCTGCCCATGCAGAGGTGCAGCCTCTGGGGTGGGTGTAATCTACAGAACACTGAAACTCAGCTGGTGCAGGCACTGAATGTGTTGGCAGAGCTATAAAGTCTCTTCAGAATCAACTCTTGGGTTTATTGCAGTCACTATCCATAATTTTCTAATACCTGAGCTAAAGTCCTGAGTGCTGGCAGCTAGACAAACTTGCAAACTCAAGTATCAGAAACAAAAGCTGGATTAACACTGGAGCATGTCTAATTCAACAGAAAACCTCACCCAATTCTGTTACCCACTGGCTTTCTGCCTACATGCATACTGCCAATGTTACCACTAATAAAATTCCTGTTAGCTTTGTAAATCTGTTTTGCTCTCTACTGCATATGCTTTGGGAATATCTAGTAATTCAGAGCATCAAGGAAAAATGTTAATAATTGAGTGCAAACTATTTGAGGTGCTACACTGCCACCAGACCTCCTATCCCAGATTTCCCTGTTTATTATAGGTCTTTTATATCAATAAGTGAGCAACAAGGAGGTGGGTGGGTATTTTGCAGCTTGCTCTTGGCCAAGATGTTCATCCTTACGTACTGAAATAATTCTGTTTTCTCCTAATCTCTAATTGGAGAAGCTGGAAGGAAGTACACTTTTTTCAGAGCTTTTTAAAAAAAATTAACATACCATCTAGCAAAGTCCATAAAGCTTTTGTAAACTATAGAACATTACCAAACCTGCCAGTGGGGTCTTAATTATTTGAATTTCAGCACATGATCAAGTACTTTGCTGGATGAGTGTCTGAAATTCTGACCCAGGGCTGTTCTGAGCAGAGGTTCTGGGGCAATTCCTTTCCTTACTGACTTTATTGGTCTGAATGGAATAAAGAAATCTATCATACAAGCAAGGCCACTAGGTTTAAATCCTTTATGTGAGGTTAGAACATCACATAAAATTTGCAGAAAATAGTAGTTGTTTTGGCTTGAAAGCATTCATGGGTGAATCTCTTCCAAAGGTGCTGTCTGCAAGGAGCTGTATATATATATCTATACACACATATATATGCCTATACCTACAGTGACACAGGGATTCTATTTTCATTCACATCGTTATAACTTTGCCCATGGCGAGTCTCCTCTTGGAGAAATTATGTTGTGAAAGACCTTATGAAATACTTCCATCCATCTCTGAGCTCTGTGATTTTGTTATCACTATAAAATGCCAATTTCCTATCAGGTTTGGAGTCTTGATTTTGGAAGAGACATCTCAGTGTGTAATCAGGTAGTTGAGCAAGCACTGCTGTTCAGAAGCACCTGACAAAGGACCACGGGAGACTTCTGAATCTTGTGTTGTCACAGCCATATACCTGCCCAGCTCACAGTCTCACTTCTCACACAGTTCCTCATTATCTCATGTTCCCATTCATGTGGAATCATGTTTCAGTCCAGTCACTTAGAAACATCACTGTTGGAAGCAAACCAATGATTTGTAAGAAGGAGTTAATAATTGGCAATTACTTCTCTAGAATATGATTGTTAATGCTTGTGGACAGCAGTTGTAAGAAGTATTATTCAAACATAGATTAATAAATAAAAAATAGAAAATCCTGATAACGGGTTCTGATAATACACTTAAGTGCAGAAATTCCGTTTTCCTGCTGTGTAGTAATGTGCCCTTTATTATATTTAGTGTGTTTATATGTATATAAGCAAACTCTTAGCACCCCAGAAATCACATGTGAGTCCTGTCACATAGCATTTGATGCTTCAGGTGAAAAGTTGGGCCAGAAGTGACATGTTACTCATTAAAATGAAGGACTTGTCATTCACAATTTCCTCTTCATGTCAGGTTGAGTCACTTTGCCCCTCTGTCTGGCATGTGAGATGTGTCAATGGCAATGGTTCCTATTTCATGCACAATATCTGTCTGTAGCTTGCTGGCTAGATGAGCAAGTCCCCACATCATCCCTGCCAGCTGTCTTCTGTACTATTTCAAACTGCTGTGAAACATGAGGTTAGCTGTGATTTGGGACGTGGCATGGGCTCTGCTCATTTGGCTTTGCTCAGCTGAACCTTTGACATTGGCTGGAATTCCTCTTCATGGCTTGCCCTGGATCTGCTGTGGGTTGGGCTGTGTCTCAAGCAGGTTACTTTCAGAATAAAGGAAGCATGTGCTACCAGTCTTGCTTTCTTAACGTGAACAGATGTGAAAATTGGCATGATGCTGAGATGGGACTTATTAAAAAAAAAAGAAATTTGCATAAAACTGTGGCTCGGCAATAATTTTGGGAGTGTAATTTTAATCTAGTCTAATTAGACTAATTTCTGTGACTACTGAGTTTTCAGGACATGTGACTAAAGAACCATATTTAGGAAAAAAGTAGCAAAACTTGCAGTTGTGAGAGCAGATGCAGCACCAGTCCATCTAAATAGAGAAAATGGTAGATTCTCAATTTGATATCACTTTTGGAGAAAACAGATTAAGGGACAAACAGCAAATATACTGACATAAACCCTTGCATAATGTTTGTCCTTTATGAGGTGAAGCCAAGGATTATTCTAAGATGTGAGCAGGATATAAGCTGGGTGTCTGTCTGAGACTCAGCACTTTTTCAGCAGCACTGTGGATGGGGATTAATTACCTGTGTTATTTCATAGCCTATAAGTCCCAAGATGATATAATGTTCCAGCTAGAGTAGAAATCTCCCCACCCCGCTGTTCTTCACTGCTAGAAAGATCCTTTGGGAAATGTAATTCAAGAGACTGAAGTTTTTGAGTCCTGGGTAAGAGATCCATGAGACCTCTTAGATATAAAATTTTATTTCCCTGCTCCCAGGTAGGTTCTGAATGTTGTTATTGCACAGAGGCACTACCTGGTATTCCTGGGACAGATTGGGAAACTGTTCAGCTCAAGTTCCTTGTGATATGAGTTTTCTAGAATCATCCAGAGAGGATGATGGGCATATTTATTAAACCCTGAAATATATAAATAAATAAAAATGATCATCAGAACTGCCTCAAATATTAAAGACCATTGATAAATAAATTACAACATTTTCAACTTGGACCCCTTTATGAAACATGTTTTTAAAATAGCTGTAAATAGCTGCAACTATATTCTGACTCAAGGACTGGTTGGTGGATTTATTCTACAATTTAATTTGCCTCAGAAAAATGTAACAGCAATGAGAAAGAATTGGTTGACCAACTGGTGACATGATATTGTATCAATGCTGGTGATCAATCCAATTCTTCACAGGCACATAAATCACTGTAAAACTGGTGAATTCCTTAACTTCATTTATATTACTCCTGGTTTGCACAACCACAAGTGAAAGAATGTTAGACCTTCTAATTACTCCTCCTGCACTTGCTCAAAACACCTGCACCTCTCATTCAAGATTTTGTTGTGCAAGGATAGAAAAGACCCCCCCAGGCTTTGGCCAAGGGAATAAATAACTCTGTCACCTGTGAATAGAAGTGAGAAGACAAGATAAAATGTCACCTGGGAATTATTATGCAAAATAGAATGCAGAAGGCAAAACAATGTTAAAATTTAATTTGTGTGTTTTAATATTATTGTCTTTTTATGTTTTAAAGGCACAATATAAAAATAAATATGACAAAAGGATAGATGAATGTAGCATAATTAGCACGAAAATTACACCTAATTTGTTTTCTGGATATTGCTTTGTCTGTATTATAAATGGCATGTGGATACAGTAGAAAGTGAAATAACTCAGAATATTAAATTCTTTTAAGATTGTGCCATTGGGCCTTAATGTCTTGCTCCATTTCTGTCTCTAATTTACTGTTCTTGTGTTGTCAGCAATAACCCTTGCACAGAAAAGTCTCTGTGCCCCAGCTCTGGGCTCTGCTGGTTTCCAGAGCAGGGTCTGCAGTGAGGGCTAACGGGGGCAGGGTGGTTTTCAGTGTGCAAATCAGGCTCCCTCGCTGCGTGTTCCCAGCTGGAGCTGGGACAGAGCCCAGCCCGTGGCTTTCTGAAGGGCCAGCAGCCATTCACACACTGGGAGCTGGGACAGTAACAACCCCGTGCTTTCTGACAGAGCTCATGGTGGTGTGACCTTTGATAAAAGCCTGAAAACAAAGTGGGGCCAACTGTGTGATATTTGGGTATTATCCAGTGAGCCCACACTGGTAGCTGGGCATTGCTCAGGACTGTGTTTCCTTGTCCAAGGTAGTGTGTAGGGGCATGTTTTCACAACTGTCTGTTTAACACCAAAAATGGTGATTCACTAGCAGGTCTCTGATACATTAGGACTGCTCTGCCCAAATCTCTCTCTTAGAGGGACTGCACATGGCAGATTGAGATGGATTTGGTAGTGAGATACATCAGTTCAGCTCAAGTTCCTTGTGGTATCAGTTTTGTAGAATCACCCAGAGAGGATGATGGACATAAAACTGTCCTAGGGACCTTGAGAAATCACTGAGTCCATCTCTTCTCCCTTAGGCAGAATGAACTGTACCTAAAGAATTGTCAAGAGTAATTTATCATTCTAAGCTGTTCTTAAAAACCTAAAATGATGGTAAGGCTCTAACAGTCCAATTCCATTTTTGATATTCTTAGCATTGCAACATTTTTCTTATGTTCAACTTAAATTTTCTCCATAGCTTTCTAATTCCATTGTTCTTGTCCTATGCACAGTGGGCAAGAATACAATGGAGCTCTTTCCCATATTCTGTCTGAGGGTGCTCAAGCTGTCTGCAAACTTTCATGAACTCTAAAGTAATTTTATTCAACATATGCTGATCTCATAGTGCTAGATTTTTAACATGGTGTCTAGACACTCTAGATAATTAGCATTTTTACTTATTGATAGGAATCAAGGAGCCACGCAGACATGAGAAGATATTTTATTTTGTTAAGCCTAGAGTTGAATAATAGCTTGTCTATTCTAATGGTGTTGGGTTAGCTAACATGGATTGCCATGTTTTCTGTAATGTGGCACTAACCTTGCTGCAGAGACATCTCGTGAACTCTTGGGGACTTGCAAGAAGGAATCATTTGAAGTGGCTGAAAATCTTGTCTTTTTTCTTTGCTCCTTCTCCCTCTGTGACTGGATAGACATCGGAGCACGCCAGGGGACACCTTTTTAGGTTTTACAGTTAATGTCACCAGCTGGCATTGACTCTATGAAGTAGGAACTAAGTAATGTGATGGAAATGGATTTGAAATATCAGGAGGACTGCGTGGATGTAGCTTTAGCTTAGCACAGTATCCCTCCTTCACTTTCACTAATGATTTCCCTTTTGTTAAATATGACTAACATATCTGCTCAGTACATGAATACTCAAAGTGAGGCCTCAGAGAACTCATTTGTTACAAAAATTCAAACTCATTATTTTTAAGAAATTAAGCTGGATAATGAAATGATAATGTTGATGTTATTATCCTCCAACATCATAATTTTAGAATTGAACATAAAGTCTACTCCAATTAAAATTGTTGCACGGAACATAAAACCAGAATGCTGTGATACTGGAAACATTTAGACATGCACATAAGCTTTTAAAAAAGTTCCCAGGCACAAGAACAAAGCTTTTATTCATTCCAAGGATAAGTCAGCTGAAGTGATCTTTGTGCATTAAAATTACTGGTTGCACATTGTGCTAAAGAGGACACACTCATCACAGGAGGCTGAGCACAATAAACCAGAGAATGATCAGGCTCGAAAGAAAATGTAGTGGCATTTTAATAAGAAACACAGTTTCTTTATGTGGCCAAAATGCTAAAAAATTAACAGTGGGCTTTCATGTGAATGTTTAATCAGGAACAAAGACAGAGATGAGAAGCATCTATATATCAACATTACATACAAATTTCACTCTGAAGTCTTACTTGTGGCATAGTAAAGACCAACATCATTCCTAAATTACAAACATGAAAGACTGCATTTCCACTGGAACTTGCTCTCACTAAGAATTAAGTTTTGTAGCAGAATCTTGGTTCCAATCTTACATTTTTAAAGGGAAAAAATGAGTAACCCATGTCCAAATAATACAGCCTTTAATTTCCATGGGAAGAGCATTTTACAGAATAGAACATGTGTGGTTTTGTCTCCCATTAAAATAAATCCTTCATTTGCATCTTATCCAGTGGAAAACCAATCCTCAGGATGACATCAGGTTACTCCCACACTTATTTGAAGTGGGAGAGAGAACATCAGTCACCTGCAGGTGAGAGAGAAAGGTGGGAGTGAAAAATCAGCTGAATGATCAACCCTTTGGTGTGTTCAAGGACAGGATCTGTCTGTCCCTACTCCTCATTCCCCTCTGTCTGGCACTTAGCAGGATCAAACCCTCTCAGTGCCTTTGACAAGCAGGAATGTTCTGGGAGCAGCTGAGGGAACGTGGCTGCCAGCACAGAAACCTCTACTTCACTTGGCAGCTCTCTGCTCTGGGAGAGCAGCAGACTGCTCTCCCACCTCCTTGATGTGTTAAAAGCAAGCAGATCAAATAATAATTGGCTACTGAACTTTTTATTAGAAGGGCAGTAAATTTATCTAATGTAGTCACTTCGGAATATCTTGGTTTCCTGACTGTTGGTGGTGAGACTCAGGTGCCTCCCAGGAGCAGCTCCAAGAGCCCCAGTCAGGTACAGGGAGAGGCCAGCACCAGCCACAGGAAAGCACCAGTTCTCCAGGGAAAAATTCTTCAGAATGCTGCAGCACCCCCAGAGAGCACATGAGAACACTTTGAGGGGCTTTTTTGCAGCACCCCTCAGCTCTAGTCCTTGCTCCAGTTCTGAGCTGCCTCACCCTCCCAACAGTCCCTCACCATGCTCAGTGTGTGCCAGACGAGGCATTGGGGCAGAAGTGCTCAGTTCCTCCCCAAATGATTTTTCTCCCCAAACAGAAGCTCTGAGTGAAATTTGAGATGCCTTCTTGCAGAACCCCCATGGCAGTGGTTGAAGCTTTTGTTGGCAAATTTTCCAAGTACTTTTGTTTTCTAAATAAGTATTTCCTCCTGCTTTTTGAGCATTGTTAGCAAAGCTAATGCTGGCGTTCTTTCTGTCAGTTAAGATCACTGCTATAGTCCATCTTGGACAAAGAGAAGTATGCCAGGGAGCACATATTTAAGCAGGTTTTAGCTGTGTTTCAAGCTGCACACCGGGTTGGGGAGCTGGTTGCAGTATGTAAACAAATGCTAGAACAGGATGTTTTGACTTCACTCACTGTGACAGCAGCCAGATACAAAATCTACCTTCAGATGTTGTAGCCCAGAGTAAATAATGAGACTCACCATGAACCTGACATCTATTTTTTTAAGAACCCTTTTCAAAGAGACAATCACTCAGACATGTGAGGGTCTATTTCACCTAATGTTTTGAATAAATTGGCAGCAAAGCTGATGGCTTTGACAATTGTTTGTCACAGAGGTGTGCACTGCATCAGTATTTGTAATAACAAAGCTTTAGATTTCAAAACGTCTGAGCAACTACAAAGGAAATCCCATTAAAAAGAAGGACAGCTATACTCCTGACCGGATCTTCAGTGAAAATATCCCTTCTGCCCAGCCCCCCATACCTGGTTACTTTTGGTTGCCAGAAAATCCTTGGCATTTTGCTGAATCCTAGAACTCCTTGGTGGGGAGGTTGACGTCATTGATGCTGACTTGTTTGGCACATAAAGCCATTGGGAAATATGGTTGAAAAATATAATGGACCCCTAAAAGCAAAAGACTCAGAGAAGGAATGGTCAGCTTTTCTGCTTTGAGGAAATAATGTTTGGCAGCATGCACAGCAGTTAGGGGAAGGAACTACTGCTTATTTGCTGCCTAACATTTGCTTCTGTAAAGGAGTTTTAGCTATGTGCTCTCTCTCATTGTTTTTTTCATAGTGAAGCTTCTGTACAGTGCATGAAATCTGTGCAAGAGCTCAGCTCCCCAAGACCACAAGAGCAGGACCAAGCCAATTAATTCTGCCTATGCAAAATACTCTCTCAGACTGCAGCTTTGACTCAGGAAAATGTGTGAGTGGCTGGGTGACACATGGCCATTTCCCCAAATCCACACTGCCCAGATTGGTAATTATTCAAAGAACAGATGTTAGGGTATCAGTCCCACTATCTTTGCTCCTGAGGCCAGAGATATGGGAGAGGATAAGGAAAGAACACACATAAGTAGTGAGAAAATTTTTTCGGTTGTTATCAATAGTACAGCAAAGTGAAAAGCCTTTGGCAGAGTAGGGGCTGTTATGAGTTTCCAGCTCTGAAGCTCTGTGCCTCAAGTGCTGTGCAGAGCACACGGAGGGACGCCTGCCCTTGCCCCAGGAGTGCTCCCTGGGCCAGGGGGGCAGCGGCTGCTGATGGACAGCCAGGGCACAGAGGAGCAGCAAGGATGAACGGGAGCTTCTGCTTCACAGCCCAGCTGAGAATTCTCTCTGATCTGGTATTAATTGAAAATTCACAGTCAGAGTGGAGTGGCAGAAGCTCTTTTGGCTGCAGCTCTGCCTGAGTGAGAGAGGAATTTGGGATTTCTGCAGGTACAGTGCTGAGGAATTCTCTCTAGTTCAGGGCAGAGATAAATTCTTGTCTTCCCCCTGCAAACCTTGGGGGTTTGTGTTCATGGCAAGTTAAATGAGAGTTAACAGTGTGCCCTGGCAGCCAGAAGAGTTCATAGTTCTATGATTCTATGCCATCTCCCTGCAGGGAGGCAGGATGGCTGAATTCCCTAGACTCTTATGAGACACCCCATAGCCCCGTGATCCTTTGTGCCTGCCTCTTCTTTTATGACTCCCTGCTCATGCATCACTCTTCCTTTCATTAGCCTCATCATTCCCTTCATTATCCAAAAATCATTAACTTCTCATGCTATAGAAACTCAATCCTGCCAAATCACCGGGAAAGATACCCATGCAACAGACAGACAAGCCCACAAGCAAATCACATATATAATCTTAAAAATAAGCTACCTCTTCCTCCAAAAGCAGTATAGAGAAGAAAAATGAAAACCTGCAAAATGTAGAGAGGGACAGAGGGATGAAAGCAGCTTGTATTCACTTGAAATAATTTCATATAAATATGAAGGGGATCATATATTTTTAGATTTCTTCAGATTACATTTTTTTTTATTTGATAGAATAAAACAGGATGTGCTGCATGGAAATATCACAGAAACATCTTAGAAGTCTAGCAAATAAAGAATTTCTGCAATAGTTATAGCAAAAGCAAAGAAGAATACTTAACTGAATCTTTTTAAAGCCTAACTCCCCTTCTTTTCTTTGGGTTTAGCCAATTGTAAGAAAGGAGTTTTCCAAGGTGTGCTACTCTCAGCCTATAAAGGAATATATACATAAATGCACCTAGCAAAAACATAGAAAGTGAAGATTGTTTGGTTGCGATACAATTAAGTTTAATTTTCATGTAGTTACCAAACTTTCAACTGCAATTCTTCTAATAACAGTCAGAGGAGCCTCACTTCTACTGAGTACCACTTTCTTATAAAGGGAGCTGGACACATTTAGGGACCAAAGCTGAAGCTAAAGATGGAGGATGGTTTCTTCTCTGTGGAAATGATTTATTGCATATTTTTTCACCTCTTCAAGCAACAGAATGAAATTTCCTCTGGGAGTGGTAGAGACAAAATACTTAAAAATGATTGAAGTGGCCGAAGTGTGTTCAGATGTTACTTCATGGTAGTGAACTTCACTGGAAGTTGCAGCTGTTGCCTCAGGCTGTGTTTCTGATCCCATCCCCAGGAATGCTGCAGCCTGTGTCCTCGGGCAGACCTGCAGGACTGGCATGTGGGAGGGGGGTGGGCTGTTGCCAGTCCACAGAGCCTCTCAGGGACAGCAAGCACGGACCTGTGCTGTGTTGTGTGTGTAGGTCTCTCTGAATTTCTTCATGTGAAAAGGTGCAGGCAGCTTTGCACGGCCAGACTGAATCACATTGAGACATTTCCTTTTCAGCAGAGAGGTGTTTTCCCCTTTCCAGCATTCAGGCACCAGCTGGAGAAAGCATTACCTTGACTCCCTTTAGGAGCCTGCTAGACAGCTGTGGGATTAGTTCAAAGGAGTGAGAGCTCAATGGCGTGACAAAGAATTACATGCCCATGCCCATGGAAAAACCATTTTGATAGAGCTGAAATAAGGAAATAAAATGCAATATGTTGGGATCCTAACACAGGGCTTCCACCTGCAGGCTTGTCTGGTGCCAGCCTGTGAGTCTGAATGAGAAGAATTCAGATTCCTCCTACCCTTCCTCTTTCCAAAACATATAGGGAAGAACCTATGTAAGATGTATAGGAAAGGCCATTGCTCATGCTGAGAAAGGACTGGAGTTTTCTTTAGAAGTCCCTGCCAGGCTGGGTTGTGAATCCTGGTTTAGGATCTTGCTACCTATCCCACTTTGTCATGGATGAGTGGAATGCAATCCACTTAAAAAAGAGAAGCAGCAGTACCTTTTATTGAGGTAAGATAGTAATCTCTCAGAGTCCAATGAACTAGATGGACTTTAACACAGTTTAACAGTGGTTTGACAAGATTTAGTAGGTGTGATGGCAAGGGTCTCTTTATTGATTACTGCATGGAACTTGGTTAGAATGGTTCAACAGACCAGAGATGCAAAGAATGAAGACCCTCACACTGAGCCATGAGTTTCAGACAGGAGCCCCTAAAACTTCTAAAATCCTTATGGAGCCTTGGTGCAGCTGGATCCAATTTTAGTCTCAGACCTGGACAATGGTTTATGTCTGATGTAATTGTCTGTACAAAGTTTATAATAATTAATATTGATGCAGTCCAAGAATAGCTAAAATAGGCTGAAATGGACTTAATTTGGTAAAAAACCTGAGAAGTCGATTTTCTCCAAAAGGCATGAGTGACTTTTGGGCTGCTAACACCTTGTTCATGCCTGAGCAATGACCAAAGCCAGGAAAGGGGTGGCACCTGTGTCCTTCCAGCCTTTGGTGCTTCTCTGGTGGAGCCTCACTCCTGTGAAACAGAGACATTTCTGAGAGGGAGAGACTGTGTCTGGATCCACAAACAATGAGAGCTATAGCACACTGATATGGAGCTTTGGGACATATGTCCTCCTTCCTCCACCAGAAACATAAAATTGGTTGGAAAAGAAAAAAAGGAAAGGCAATATTTTAAGGCTGATGGAAGCAAATAAAGTTCACATCTTAAAATCCTGTGACAGACATGATCAAAAGATGTCTATTGATGGTACACCTGAGTCTGACTGTGCTTAACTCAGCTTGAACATCTCCCCTGTACCTTCCAAAGAGGCAGGCATAAAACCTCCAAAATGGGGAAAACCACAGGAAAATATTATGTAAATCCAGTGTCATGTAGCTCCCTATCCCCCTGGGAAATTTTAGCTATATTCCCTAAGTAAAATCATCATTTGTTTAGCACAACTCAGTGCATTTCCTCAAGAGATAGAGGGCTGAAGAAACATGGAGCCTGAAGCACGTGCTGGCCCTCTGCAGTAGTTCACTGTGTGGCAGAAAAATCTTTGTAACTTCTGCTCAGAGTAAATTACTCCCCTGGCCTCATATTCCTCATCTAAACTGAGCATTAAGTTCAGACTGATTTCATCAGCAAATGAAGGAACAAAACAAGAAAAAAAATGTCAGAAATGCTACAACATGCTTAATTTAATTGAATTTTCTGTTCTGAATCAGGAGAATGAAAGAAACATTAGACAGAACATGCCCAAATGTTAAGGCAGCATGAACAGCACCATCTGTCACAATATTTCTCTAGTTATTTTTAATCTCTTACATAGTTAAAATTGTGTTTTCTTAGTGAGAGGCATTATTGTAGAACATTTATCTGTTACAAACAGATGCTAAAGTATTCATTATCCCCAGGATCCATTAGAAAAAATAAAGGACTAGAAGACAGGTAGTTGTAGACTTTTCATGCTCTGCACCACTCAATATTTGATAGAAATGTTGGAATTGTCATATTAGGCCATACTTGAAGGTCTAGTGAGTTTGTAATCCCTCCTTCAGAGGTTGCCACCCCCACATATGTCAGGGAACCTCAAGATAAAATATCTTGCAGAATAAACTGGCTTGGAGAAAAAGATTCTTCTTAAGCCCTAAGTGGTTACCAGTGACTGAGCTCAAAGGGAGCAAGTTATTTTAGCCCTCTTTTGTTTCTGTAAGTGTGTAAACCTGTTTAAATCCCACGGAATTTTTGGCTCAAAGATCATAAGTGGTGTGACCATCGTCACACTCGTGAAAGGGCTCAGAAGGGGCTCAAGTGGATGCACAGGTGGGACTGACTCCTGCACTGGGAGGCCAGCCCTGGGCAACTGTAGGCATTTGTGGCCAAACAGTGCAGCAGCCTTCTCACATGAGTGGTCTGCAGATATATTAGTGCAGACATCTAGCTGGGGTGTATCAGCAGAGCTCCACTGATGTCAGGGATTTGTACCAGCTGAGCATCTGATCTGCTCCGTGCACAGGCACAGCTTCAAATCTTGCATTTCTCTGTTGTGAAAATTATCAAAGAATAAAAAGCAAATAAAAAGGCTTCTTGAGAGAAGCACTTTTCCAACACACGTAAAAAGTTTCTGTTAGTGCAGCTTGGTTTATTTCAGTCTCTCTAGCTCCTAACTTTTCTCTGGATTTTATGTCAAATTCCTCACTTCTGTAGAATGTGGTTTGCTTTTAGATCACCTAATAAAGGTGCCTTTTGACAAACACACAAAGGAAGCCAAACGTTTAAAACAATTTTATTTAAGCTGCACTTTAGTGAGTATATACCTCCAAACAGGAGGTTAATCCGTGTGAAAAGGAGGACGGGAGTGCGGAGCTGCCCGCGGGGCTCAGTGACCAGCTCTGCCTTGATTTGCCATGTGCTGGCCAGTCGGGGCAGTGCAGTGTGGCTCAGCCTCTGCCCAAGCCCCTTAATTCCAGCTCCTTCCTCGTGTGCCCTGCTGGAGCCGTGTCCCGCGGGCTGCGGGTGCCACGGGGGCAGTTCAGGGCTGGGATGTTCCAGAATGCCAGATGCCTGGTTATCAAACGCTACAATTTCATGGGCTGCCACTCTCCCATCCTTGCCAAGTCTTGTGTTTTTATCATGACTCTCACAATATTTGATGTTGTACTCCGAGCTACAGCATCTGAATATTTGGGGGTTATGGTTGGAATATTCACAATTATGCACTTTCCTTTGAGGCTACTTTGTAGCTCCCTAGCTTAGAAGAAAAGCTCAGATTTGTGACCCTAAGGATACTGATATCATCTCCAGTTTTGTAAATACTTGCTACAGCCTATATATAATTCCTGCATAAATTGCAGATGCTGTGAGGGATAAAACCCCTCCTCTGGTGGTGATTGCTATATCTCTGTGGACAGCAGTGGCAGCTTAGATGTGAGTTGCTTTGTGCTATGCTGAGTCACGCACCAGGGATGGCAGAAAAAAATTTAAAGTGTCCCAATCCTTTATAAACTTGCTCAACAGAAACTGGGCACAGGTTCAAACGCTAGAGGTAGAAATAGAAACATTGTGAACTTGACCTATCATGCCTAGAGGCGAGCCTTTCTTCCTTTCTGTGTTTGTTACTCAGTTCCCATGTTTGTCCCAGTAGGAAGGAGAGTGCACAGCTGAGACAGCCTCCTGTCCCCACCTGTATGGCAGGAACCCCCTGCTCAAACCAGCCCCCCTGACTCTCCTCAGATGTCCCAGGAAAGGCAAAGTTTACCTAAAGCCAGATTTATTCAGCCCTTTGTAATTTGGTTTACAATTTCTGCTTACTGTAAACCTGTGGGTAAATAAACACTCAATCTTTTTTTTTTTTTTTTTTGGTTAANTTTTTTTTTTTTTTTTTTTTTTATTTTTGGTTAAAATTATCATACTTCTCTTCTAACAGCTGCTGCTGAAGCTGGGCAGAAACAAGTGTGTTTGAAGTCCTGTAGGTACGTGTGCCATGGCACTGACAGAGCTGGGAAACAGCTGAAATGCTGGGAAACACAGGAGCCCAAAGACTGAACCAGAGGGCTAAGGGAAAACGCACAACCCAAAATCAGTTACTGAAGGTCTTTACTTCATCTTGCTTGTTCTGTTTCTGGAGATGATGGGATTCAGCTGGGAAACCTTTCTCATAGTGAAACCTTCAGTAAAAACTTTTATGACTTTAATACATTATTTTTTTTTTTTCTCATAGTTTTAAACAACATTTTTGTTAAGTACTTTATTGTGCAGCTATGTGGGGAGACACATTTGATAAGATGCCATCACTTTCAGAAGTAGAAGGATAAAGAAAAGACACCAGAAGGAATGTCCTACCCAATTAAGGCAAAGCTGAAACCATTTGTAAAATAGGTGCTTTAAAAATCCCTGCTCTGGACATTAGGGAATTTAAAGAATCAGTCAAAAAATGCCCTGTAAGAAGTTCTGCATGCATTGGCAGCAGTCCCTAAATGTAAGTAACCAGCAAAGAAAACTCTTCTGCAGGGAAGAGGATTTTCTGAATCATGTTCTTTGCTCCTTTTCCACAAACAGGTTATTTTTTGTTGACATTGTGTGTCTTTTATAAGAATTAATATGGCTTGCAAACATGACTAATGTGGTTAATGCTTATCCAATGTGGATGCTTATGCAATTACTGCCTGCAAAACAGTTATGTCACAAATAATCTGGAGAGCAAGCCTGAAACCTTGACCATGCTGCAGTCAATGTAATTTTTCTGTGTGCTGAGTGAGGTCAGGATTTTCTTGGAAGCATTTTACGGTAGCAAAAATGACTGCAGTCAGGAAAGGGATGGGTTTCTGTGCTCAGGTAAGGGAAAACCACCAAATCCTCTTGGCAAACAAGTGCTCTTAAAATACAAAATAACATTCCTTCGTATAAGCACCCTTTTAAAGTACACAATCAGCACTAAAAGACATCAGTTTCACTTCTACATTAATAAGCTAGTCAGGGATTTGTGGGGGAAACATACAGTGTTGGGGAAAGTGTCAGTCAACAGAACAGATGCTGAAAGCTGTAAGAGGCTTATATGGAGATTATACTCACAATGTGTTTCAGGAATACGTGTATATTCTGTTTCCAAATTCTATTAGCTGATGAGTGTCCATCAGCTTAGGGGCACTAAGACTCATCTTCGAGGCTCAGGCCACAGACCCTGCAGAGAAACAGCCAGGAAATGAGGAGGCTCCTGTACCTCCCATACCATTGGTGCCCGTGGACAAAAATCGTCATTTAAAACACTTGAACAAGGAGAGAAACCTCCCTGCCTGCTGCTGGCACATCACAAGAATCTGCAAGTGCTGGCTGAAGACATATGGAAAACTTACAGTGGCCAATAGACCAATTTAATACAGGCTCTTAACTTCCGTGGAAGGTCGCCATGGGAAATGTGAATTTTGAGCAGTGTGCTTAAAAAAGGGCAGCAGGAGTGGGGCCCAGCAGCCACTGTTGAAGTCCCAGTGCAAGACAGAAGAGCAGATCAACTGCTCTGAATATTAATAGCCTCGAAAAAGCAGGAATACAAGAAACAGGGAAAAGGGAAGAAGCCGGTTTGTGATTTAGATAAAGAAGTTTAAAAGGAGAGAAACAAGAGATGAAGAATAAACTAGTGTCCATTGTCTCACAATAAAAGTGCTGTGTTTTCCCTCTGCTAGGACTTGTTTACATTTTGAAGCCATCAATTTGAAAAGCAGACCAAACCAGGATTTCGGTTAACTCGTTATGCTTTTCCCTACAGAAAGAAAACAATTTGTCAAATCATATTCCTTCTACTTTATCATGGTTTGTCTCTCATTTCCCAGTTTAGTCTGATGCTGGAGTTTCATCAGGATGTAGCCCCTGACAAAAAAAACCTCAAAAAACCAAACCAAACCAAAAACTTTCCTTTCTTATGAAGATTGGGTGCACTTCATTTAGATGTATTCATCTATGTATTGATATAATGTATTATCCTTATATAAGCATTATCTTTCAATTCCACTGCTCCTCTATAGCCAGAATGGCCAATGTCTATAGAGGGACCTTATAACGTCTTATAAGGTCTATTAATTGTAATAGAATAATATTCAGCACCTTGTGATAGGTACTATTTAATAAAAAATGCTTAGATTTTGTGATTGAGTTGTTATTCATGGTGGTAAATTGCAGACAGCTGCTGAAATAATAAATAGATCTGATTCATGTGATTTTCCTTTTTGAATCTCTTTTTTGCTTGTATCTTCTACTCAGCTTCTTATTCAGCTTTGGCTGATTTCTGTCTTGTTATCTTGAACCACTAAAATTAGACTTTATTCTTGGATCCCATCAACACAATAGACAGATGCAGACCTCTGTTCATGAGCAGCAAAAATATCTCGGGACAAAAGCTAATGAAACCTTTTGTTGATGAATACACACATGAAGGATACTTAGACCTAGGTGGTGCTAAACCATGGGGTTAGGTCTGAATACTTGGGCCCCACTGAATTCAGTCAGGCTCATTACACACTGAGTACTTTAAAAAACACCCCAGCTTGCAGCAAGCACTGAAAAAACAGGAGCAAACCAAGATATTACAATTGGAAAGATATAGCTTACTGGACATAATGAACAGAGCAGGGAAATTCAAGGTTGTTATATATATTTATCTGCATAATGTTAGGAGAAGTTCTGTAGTGCTTTTTGAGGATAAACCAAAATATTGCAGTGCTTTCTGAAAGATAATGCAGAGCACTTCCTATTGTTAGCTAGTAGTTAGACAGGGCTCACAGCAACAATCAGAGTTGTAAAAGCAAGGTAGAAATCTGTGAGTGGATTGACATAAGCTGCTGAGGAACAGGAAAAGTAGGAGGACAGAGTTACTGAGTTAGCTGTAATAATGAGGGAGCTGATGCTTTCAGGGTGTCCTTACAATGTGGATCCTCTATGTGATTTGTGTCTAAGTGCTGTTCAGAAAAGCACTGGAAGAAGGAGCCCATGGGTTACTTTGCAACAGGCCAGGCATTGCTGCATTTTACAAAGTGATATTTAGGGAATCCTTGTTGCACATACCTGACCATTTTCTGAGTGAAAGATTTCTTCTCTTTCTTTATGGCATTTAAAAACCTCCTTGCTCAGGAAATGTCTGCAGAAGAACAGCTGCTGTTTTCCCTGTGTGGAAAACAAAATTGTTGCTAGTTGCACACACAGTTCTATTAACCCATACTTATACTGTCCAGGCCGTCAGCTTCCACTGGATTCCATTTCTGCTGAAGCAGAATGATAACATCCTTTTAGGCTTTATGTTTAATGCACTTTCTGAATTTCATGTAGATGCCATGCTTTAGCTGAGGCTCTTTCAGACTATACTAAATTCATGAGGTAGAATGACAGTGCTTAAGGTTGCTCTGATGTCCATGGGAAAACTTCCATTAATTTCAAATCCTCCTGGTCTAAACCTTTAATGACAATGTAAACCCACATCAAGAATGGAGAAGGCACTGCTCTTTTGGTGTCTTTTCAAGCTTTCTGTATATTTAGTGCTGTCTCTCTTATTGCTCTGTACAACACAGGAATCTGCTGCTGCATCTAACAAGAACTACTGACCTCACTGCTCTTTGCACAGGGTGCCTTTCTCTTTGTAAGATCCCACAGCACGTAGTGAGATATTGATAAGCTGAATTATCTGGAATGAAGACCTCCTGTGGGCTCAGGAGCCATAAGCCTTCCTCCAGCCGAGCGTCCTGCCCCGGTGCAGGCTCTGGGGCACTCAGCAGGGCAAAGGTTTGCTCACATGGCAGCTCTCCTGGCCCCAGGTTACCTCTCCCACTCCAGCAAATCTTCAGCTGCTCACAGCAACTGTACAGCAATAAAATAATTCGGTGCAGCAAGTGGGTGGACATTATTCCATGTGAAACTGCAAAGGGAACATAATTACTGTAGGCAGAATATAATTACTCAGAGTGGGATCTGGCTTGAGCTTTGTGGGCTAAAGCTTTCCTTTAGAGACAAGTACTATTGAGATTAAAAAGCATAACCAGCCTGTGCTTTTGTTTTAGATTTCAGATGGAAGATGGTTAGTTCATGAGCTCTGAGCACCATGATGGGACATTAGTTCATTCATCTGTCACCTGCATGAGTGCTGTTTCATGTTGCACTTTCCTGAACATGTGCAGAGATCACTCAGTATTCTCTGTAAAGCTTTGCCTTTGAAAGATGTTCAGCCAGCCCCTGCACCCTGTTCTACTACAGCTCATCCTCATCTTCTGCTTTCTGTTGCCCACCTCCCAGAAAGCAAGAGTCTTCAGAGATGCTTTAACAGCATTATCCCAGGGTTTTCTGTTGTTTTTTAAAACTTACGTATTATTTTGTATTACCTTGCTCAGCTGGTAGACAATATATGTTTTATGCTAGCCATTTAGTAAGATACTTTATTTCAAAATTGCAATGAAAGAAATGTTTTATTTTAGATACATTGACAGGTTGTATAACTCCAGTTTAAAGGTCTAGTACATTGATAATGTGGCATATATTCTTCTGATTGCACTGTACTAGGAGTTGTTTTGGTCACAAATACAGAGCCAATTTCCATCTAAAAATTTTGTAAGGAACTATTGAAGCTGTGCCCTTGTTTTATGAATAGTGCTGAAACTTTCAATTACTCTTATCATGTTTGGTACACCTACTATACACATTTTTGGTGTAAGGGATGAAAAAGAATTTCAGGAACAGACCAAGTTTTCTGGTCCTAAAGTACACACAGAATCCATAAAAGCTGGACTTGATGAAAAAATATAGGTATGCAAAAGACATGTGAAGCCTTTATGTTGGCCTTTTGTAATGCTGAGTGACTGATTTCACAATCTTGATGTTTCTCTGATATTGATTTTTTTATGAAACATATATATATATGCTTTTGAAAATGTAGTAAATGTTTTGAAGATTAAAAGGTAATCACCTTGCTCCAAAATCCTGTTGTCTAATTTGAGGCATGATTGAATACAAGTAACGGACAGGAGATATTTGGAAATCAGAAAGATATGGCATTGACTCTGCGAGATTGATGTGGATGCTGTGGACTGAGGGCTGCCAATTGCAGTGGGGAATCTGATGCACAGAGAAGGAGGGAGAACACAGTAGTGGGATTAACTACAGACCTGCACTGGTGCCTCTGTAATCCTCCTGCAGTGCTCTATTCTCTTTTCCTCTTTTCTTGCTTAAAACAGTTCATTTTCATTAGCCAAAGTAGCACAGGAAAGGGATTTTTCCAGTAAGAGAGATAATATTCTTTACAATGAAGCAGTCTTTACAAGAAATCTGTTAATTTTGAGTGCAGTTGCCCATTAAACAACACTTTCCTTGTCAGTTCTGATTGGGGTTTCTTTCTATTGTGGGAAAATAAGTGACTTTTGGCCTGGGATCCTATGTTGGGCAGGAGGAAAGAAGGAAAAGAGAGAGTGTTAAATCATAATTGATATGATTTATGGCAATGTTTTCCCACATCATCCTTTAACTGCTGTGACATTCAGTCCATGAAAAAAATTGTGTGGGTTTTAACACCTGAAGTCATGAAGAGAAATTTGGCTTGGTTTGGTTCTTTTTAAAATTTTATTTTAGAGCAAGAGAAAGATCAAGATTGGCAGCACCTGGGAAGAACAGTGCTTTTCTTAACCACACAAAATATATAACATAGGGAGCAGTTGTAGAAACATCCTTCGAAAAGACCAAAAAGGTGATGGAGGGAACTTTATCAGGGGAAAAAAAAGAAATTCACTCTGCCGTCCATGTTCCTGATCTCTCTGTTCAGATTGCTAACAAGGGTGTTGAACGACTAAGGCCTGCACATTTCTGCCCATCTGTCTGCTAAAGTGTATTAACTCATATTGCATGAGCCACCACACACTCAACAGATGGTAACAGCTCCCAATCACTTCTAATTCAATTCAGCTTTGGACTGATAACCCAGAGCTCCCATGAGACTTAAAGGCAATCTTTTGTTCGTTGAGCCAATAAAAGTACAAAGCCCTTTAATGTTACCAGTCTTCTGAACTGCTAACTGCCAGAGACTGTTTCTACCAAACTTTCCTTTTTTTCTGGGGGTGGAAAAGAAACACACTGAACCACATCAGACTGCACTGATGGAGATTTAAAGATGTCAGTGAAATGTTATGGTAGATTCATTTTGGTACCTGGAGCAGTGTTCCCCATGTCTGTGGACATCAGGAACCTGTTCTGGGATATTTGCATCAGTAATCCCCACTCTTCCCCTCCATAGCCAGATGCAAGAGTGTCAGAAGGTCCTTACTGGGTTTCAGTGTAGAATGTGTACCAGTCTCCTCAACATGGCTGAGAGCAGAGCAGCTCATGAAGTGAAACTCAAACTTCCAAACTTCAGCCAAACTGCTGTGTCTTGCCAGGTCTAATTTTGGTGTCCACACTGACACAGGATACTGTCACTGGCAAATACCTGGCTTATGAACTGACCCTAGTCCTTGGGAAAGGTTTATGCAGGCCATATTTCATACAAGAGACACACGTCAGGGCACGTTTGTATAGAATAGCACAGTTTGGTATCCATATACCAGCTCTGGTTCCAGCACTGGGTCCATAATGTTTTTGTTTTGGACTCAGTCTCATATGTTGCAAGATATTGGAGACATACAAAGATGATATCTGGAAATGAATTTGATACCCTTGGTAGAAATCCAAGTATTTAAGTGAAGTTGCCTATGGTTTTTTTTGTGGTAAACAAGATAAGAATTAAGAATTAAGATTTAAGTGTCCAAGATTAATATCCGTTATGGCTATGAAATATATACTGAAATATGAATGAAATATATACTGAAACCTGAAAGATGAGAAAGCAGCCATTCATCTTAATTGTTTAAATTTCAGACTATTTGATCTCCTTCTTAAGGAAAAAAGTACTGTATTGCAGTGAGCAGTATCATCTTCACATTATTTCAAGAATCCTTTGGTGAAGTTCTGTGGTGTATTTAAGAGAGGAGCACGGAGACCTCCTGGAACCTGTGAGAAGCCATTGCAGCATCATCATAGTTACCCCTGTTTGTCAGTTTGGGCCATGGTTTTGGTTGTGAATTAAAGTTTGTCTGAGTTTATCATCTGCTTTTACCTCCATGACAATGTTTGATATTGAATAGGATATCAATATAGAATTTGTCTAGACCTATTAGCTGGATCTATATATTATGAAAAAAGCACCCCACTTCAAGACACTTTTATCCCGCCAAGAGCTTTTGCATTAATAACATGCCAAGCATAAAAATCATTCAAATGCCTCAAGTAGCCTTTGATATTAAAAAGCCATATTAGCAGGCTATTTTTTTTTTTAAAAATATGTTTCTAGAACTTATGGGCAATCTTAGCATTTCTGGCTTTCTTTAACAGTGAGTGTCAGGGCACGTACTTGAACTTTTGGGGATGCTGCCCTGAGTCCAGACACAGTGTTATTCTGTTTAATGGTAATTTTTGTTCTATGTGAAAGAGGTCACTGTACTTCTTTTACCTTCATTTTAACAATGCAGAACCCAAAAGCACTGCATTCTTCACATAACTGGATGGAAGCTAACATTTTCCATTGCTCAAAAAGGGGAGGAAGATGGTACAGACTTTTTAATTACATTTAAAATAAGCCACAGTTTGATGTACACATGACTGCTTACTATTGCTGTGAAAGTGTAGGGATGTTGATACTCACCATCTGCTATAACGTGCACAGCAAAAGTAACTTGTTTGTAGTACCTTGTGAGCAAAAAAGAGAAAGAAACAGCATTTGTTTGCTATTTATAAATATATATCTCTCTCAAAAGTTGTAATGAATAAGTACAATTAAAATGCAAAGTTTTTTAAGTTTTATCCTATACATAAAGATGTTTAACTGTGATACTAATGCTCCTAGTTCTCTCACTATCATTTCCAGATATCCACCATGGGGATAACAGAAGAAATCTTTTAAATGCCTCAATCCAACTTCTTTTGCATGCCTTCAAGTGGTGTAAAAACGCAGAAACCTACTGTGAGTTAGAAGTTGTAGGATCAGGCCTTAATATGATTTGGACAGTTTAGCTGAAGTAATTACTTTAATCTCTTTTGATTCTGTTTTTTTTTCACTTGACTTTTTTCATAATCACCTTGTCTCTGCAGGAATCCTTGCCTCATCAAGCTTTATTAATATTTATTTTTTTTCCCCCCAGTTCAAATGGGATGAGATGAGTCAGTCTAAAAGAGGAAGAAAATTAAAAGAATGAAATATATATTTTTAGAAGTATTCTCTTTTTTCCATTTGGTAAAGTACAACATTGTAACAAACACTTAGAGCTCTCAGATGCTTTTATTATTATGTTTTGGAATATAATATCTTCTCTTTCTTGACCAGTGTTCTATCCCACCCTGATATGCTGAGGTCAATAATTCACTGGCAAATTACTATTTTTTAAAGTATGAAGTTTTGGGTAGATGTCATTGATATAGGAATGAATAGTAGATAACTTTTGTTTTGAAAGTCAGGCTACAGGATTGCAGTGGTTTCTGATTACCAGATCTGTAAAGAAGATAAAGTGCATGTCTCCCTGATCTGGATCTCAGCTGGAGCTATACTTGAAACACCTCTGATTGTAAGAGATGATTCTATGAAATCGTCATTATCTTTCATCGTTGATTGTAAGAGATGGTTCAGTGAAATAATTAAAAAACCTCTGTTCTGTTCTCTTGAAATTTCAGTGCTGCTGAGAGTCCCAGCCTCAGGCCATGGGTTGTTTTGAGAGGCACTGAGTAGGCATGCAGTACAAGAAGCCCATTTCCTATCAGAGAAGAAGTGCTGGGCAGATCCCTGCTCCCTTCTGCATCTCCATTCATTTCTGCTCCTGGGCCCTAAAGGGAGTTACATATCACACAACAGCTCACCATGTCAATACTTCTCTTATGCCCTTTCCTACATCATGGACAGGTCATTAGATGTCATTTAAACCAGTTCTGAACAACCAGAGGCAAGTGGTGGGGCTTTAGGTTATGAGAGAAATGCTTTTCTAGGTTAAGTTCAGTAGTAAATAAAATAATTTCACATGAATATGAGAGAAGGAGACATCCAGACCTTAACTAAATGAAACGTGAACCTTGTATAAATTACTGACCAAGACAAATGCTTATTTTCTTCCCACTACACAGCCCCTATTTGATATTTTCTTTACCTAGCTTGATATGGGTTAGGGAAGAGGGGGAGAGCCCCCTGTCTCTGAGTGCTTTTGCAATCTCTGCCCAATTAGTTGTGTCTCTTTCTAGACCAGGATTCATCACAGTATCCTGGGGAATTCTGGTAGATGTGAGAGGTATCTGTGCTTTGCAAATCATTATGAAACATCCAGGAAGACAGGACTGGCATCCTGGGTCCTGCTTTAATGATTTGGCTGCTGCACCATGTTAGTCCTCCGAACGCAGCCAACAGTGACAAATGACTGCCAATTGCTCAGCTTTTGCTCTCATGTACAAAACTTCCCTGTACCTGAAAATCAGGAAAAAAATTTCCATAAAATGGTAATTTCAATTGGGCTGGAAGGACAATTTGCACTGTAGAACTAATTCTGCAGTTCCTGTTCCTCCTCTGAAATAAATCTTCATCTCTCAAGTGACTTGAATGCAAATACATAAATTCATCTTGTTTAATTTTAAACCTACTGCTTTTGGCTATCTCTTTGGGAAGTATGACTGCACAGATTTTGCTAACTGTTGTACCTTGAGATGCAAGCACACCACAATAAGAAAGAAAAGGTTCATATTCAGGTTAATACAATTCATGCCTTATTTTTAATTTTATTCCTTAAAGAAAAAAACATGTTTCCTGTTGGACTGTTTCTAAATAAAACAGGAAGAAGAGGAATAATTTTTTTTTTAATACTTGTTCTTAATGGGCCTGCCAAGTGGTGAATCATTTGCAGAGTGGAAGGTTAAATACACATAATGTAAAACAGCATCTCTAAAATGTTAGGAATAGCAAGATTTAAATATTGAGCAATGTTTCTGGTTGTAGGTGAAGCTCAGAAAGCTTTAAACAACTGCTGAAACTGTTTGACCTCACTAAGCCTGTAAACAATATGCATTTTATGTTTAAAAATGTCACCATTTCAACCACTGGCATGAAAAAAGTTTGTCAAGGTGCCTGTAAATGTGAATGTATTGAGTTTGGCCTGTGCCTCCTTGGGAGTCACTGCTACAATTACTTTAAACTAAGAATGAAGCAAAATAGCTGATAATTTTTGAAGTAATTCTTTGTTGGTGTCATTTGCTCTTTCTGAGGCTCCTGTTTTGATGATCCTCTGTTAGACGAGTGCATTTATTGCATTGACTGTCTTCTTACACTATGTACATAAATTTTAAATTGAATACTTTGGCTATTAACAGTAGTCCAAATTTGCAACCCCGGTGTCACCTGGACTAATCCATTAAACCTCCAAGGCTTTTGTGTGAATCTTGTAATTCTTGTTGGTTAGTGCAGAAACACTCAGAGTTGCTATTTCAAACCCTCTTTCCTGGTGTGGTGTAGTGTGATGATTGTGTGCAATGACTTTCCTTTTGCTTAAGAAATCAGGGACCACCAGAGCAAAAAGAGCAATTTTCTAGAGCTTTCCCTGCATCAAGGCTATTTGAGCCTGAGCTGGAATCATTTGCACCTATTGTGGATGATCATAAAGGGATTTTTCCTGCTACTTTCCTGTACATTTCATGTGGATACTGCATCAGCCCATGTGAACGGGAAAGATGGGAAGAAAACCCCCTAAAAATATAGTTTCAAAGACATCATTGTGTACTCGTTTATAGGATTGCACAGAAAGTTCATTATCTGACTTAGACCCTTTTAAAACCTTCTATTTTCCTTGAATCTTGAATTACATAGTGGTGCCTGGGTTCCTGATCTCATAGTTTATCTTAAACACAAGTGTCAGTGTGTTGGAAGAGGCCAGAGCTCTGGGCTACCTGGGCACGTGCAGCAGCAGCCCCATGAGCCCCTGTCAGCTGTGCCATGCATTGGCTCTCTCCCGGGCAAGGAGCCCCCCAAGCATGCTCTAACATTCAACCTTCACAGGAAGAAACATCATTATTGCCACCATGGGGAGACCAATCACTGCTATTTTATTTAATGGTGAAAAATCTCAGGTGTGAGTCAGTTTTATGACAGTAGAATAAAGAAAGCTTCAAAGAGATGGGAAACAATGAATCAAATGATAAATTAACCCAGTTCAGGAGGACTGACCTTTCTTAAAAGGAAAACAAAACCAAAAAACCCCAAAACCCCATCCAGGAAATTCTCTAGGAGACAGTTTGCTAACAGCATATAAAAAGGTCATAGCATCATCTGGGAAGGATTTTCCCCTTAGACTTTGTGAAAAGGGTTCAGACATGACCTACCAGATGAGGCACTGCAGGAGCAGTCCATGCTTGCTATGGCCTGGGCAGTGTTCAAGAGGTAAATAGAGAGGTGGGGCCTGGAGTCAGCTTCCATAAAATAGTCTGGCTTGAGATCAGTGGAGATCAGTTTGTACCAGCAGCTGAGGCTGGTTCTTTATTTCCAAGACTGTCAAACCTCAAAACCCATTTAAAAAAGTGTGTAAAAAGAGGAAATATTTGCATCCCTTTCTCAGCTGTTTTTATAAATACTTAACAAACTTGGCTCCTGTGTAAAATATCAGAAGTGAAATTACTGACATTACATGCAAAACTCTAAAATGTGGGCTCTGCCTATCATGGTCTGTGAGGTGATCAAAGGATACTGAAATTGAAAAAGACATTGGTGACTTGCAAGTGTTACAAAACATTGCTTTTCTTTCAATAGTAGCAGCTGATTTCAAAACAGCAAGAGCTTTGCAGGTGGATTGCCAAAAGGATTGCTATCTAAATTGGGAAATTGGGCAGTAGTAACACAGGCAAGGATGCGTGACCCTGGGTATATTCCAGCTTGGACTGGAGTCACTTGGGCCTTGCTCCAGTGCCAGTGATTGCAGATTGCTTCCCACAGAAGTCATCAGCTCTGTGGCTTGTGCACAGCCTAAGTTTGTAAATGCATCCCGTCCCTGTGCTCTGCTTGTTCTGTTTCAGGCAAAGTATCAAAGAACAGAATTTGGCACATAATTGCCTCTGTATGTGCTTCCCTGTGACTCAGCATTTGTGGCAGGTCTACTTTAGAGACTACAGATTTTGGTGCAGTGGCACTGCTGGAATGCAAGTCCGGGGTCAGAGGAGAGGATGTGACAAAGATGATGTCTATCTGCAGAAGGAAAAAAAAATTAAAAAAGGAGGAGTTGGTAAAGTGGAAGGCTTTGGGTAACTAGAAATTTTGGATTCCAGACAAAGGTAAACCTCCTACCAGTTCCTAGCCCTCAGTATTTTGGAACATTTATGCCATCATCTGTTCAAAAGATTCTGGTTACATCAGCTTGACTATAGGATTTGTGTGATATGTTCCCTCCATAAAGGTTCTGTATGCTGGAATTCACTCCCTTTCCCAAAGTGCAGTTATTCAGGAATGTAACACAACACACACACACAGAGGGAAAAAAAAGCTGTCTGACACTAATGACCTTACTTTTAGTATGCAAAATGTCCAAATAAATGAAGGCAATGGGGGTGGTGGCAGGGAAGATGACTACTGGGAGATTTGACACAGAGGTGACCTTTTTTGCTCCTCTGACTACTGTGGAGCTAATTAAACACAGCATCCCTAGAAATAAAGTGCTGGAGAGAGGGTGAGTAGTCAGTTGCTCTCACTGCATATGTCACTTGGGATTATGATTATACTCATTGCTAAAAGGCAGTTGAATAAGCAAATGTTGTTTTGCAGGAAGTAGGAAAAAATTCCATCTATCTATGTACTCCACAGCGAGACATGAAATGTATAATTCTAGTAATGAGCACTGGAAGTATGAGCTATGTTTTAAGCCATTTGAGTTATATTTTAATCCTTCCTTCCCCTGTTCTGTTTAAAGAGAAGGAAGAATTATTTTATGTAACAAATGCATTTTTGTTGCTATCACTGTGTATCTGGGCCTTTATGCTGAAAACTGTCTCAGTTTTAAGTGCTTTAAGGCTTTGGGGCTTTGTTAATTTTGTTCCCAAACTCCTCCATCACTGGCCAAGCCACCTCAGCCCCACTCCCCAGGCAGTGCAGATCACCCGACTGAGGATTCCTGCAGGGAATGTGTTTGAATCTCAGAAGATTTTGATACATTTTTGCTTTATTTTTCCACTACTCACTTATTTTTTCCCCCAGATCTGATGGGACTGCTGCAAAACCCCCAAAATTTCAAACCCCTGTGCCCAAAACCATGGCTGTAAGGTGTGTGCTGTTGGTGTCACCACTGGTCTGTGAGGTCACACTCATGTGCCTTCAAATCAGGGATGTCCCAAGGGCTTCAGACCACTGTGAATGTTCCAGCTGAAGGTGGGGAGGGGGCTGGAGATGTGTGGGGACTTTGGCTTTCCCTGGGCCACACTGAGGGAGGAAGCAGAGAGGAGAAGCTGGTCCTGGATACTGCCTCATGTCTGTTGCCATTCTTTGTGAGGGAAGAAATGTTTTCCATGTTTCCCTTGAGCTAACTCATTGGGATGAAACTGAAGCCTGTTTCCTGCTTCTAAATGCTTTCTGATTCTGCACCAATTTCTGCTTTCAGCACTCTCCTGGGTCCTCTTCCAACACCTACCTAAATCAAACAATCTCTTACCTGTTTGTTGTTCCCTTCCTTTGGCAGTGTTTCTGCTGTGTGGCTCTCCCAGTGCAGCCCCCATGCCTTCCCTGTCTGTTATCACAGGTGGGCACAGCTCCAAGAGCATCAGGGAAACCCCTGTGAGGTTGAAGGAGAAGTGGGAAAGCAGATCAAGAGGCCTGTGACAGTCACAGATCTGCTGATTAACTGATTATTCAAATATGAGGCACCAGGACCTGGGCTTTTGTTTTACTCCTTTTCTTCTTTTGATGAAAAGAAGTAGAGAAGAAAAGGCCACTTCTTGCCACATCTTTGGGGCAGTTGGTGGCGTTCTCACTGTCCAGTTTCCTCCAGGGTTAGAGCTGCTACTCAGAAGATTATGCAGAACACTCTGTGCTGCTGCCGTGGGCACCTTCTGCAGTGGATGTTCAGCCAAGCCGATGCCAGACAAACTCCATATGCTGAAATGTTTTTCCAGAGGCTGTTTCAGCCATGTGTCTGTGTCCTTTAGCTGCTGCAGTGCAACCCAGTCAGTCTGTGACTGAAGTGCGAGGTCAGCAGTGTTTCTATTCTTGTTTCAGTCAGTGGAGGGAGCTGATGACAACTATTAAGAAAGGAATATATTCTTTCACATTTCTTACAAAGGAGTAGAATCATAATTTATGTCCTGGACTATTTCACAGACTGTTCTGTTAAATTTTTCTCATTTTCACAAATTCACATGAACAGTGGTATGAGTTAATTTGTACTACTGTGCTATATGTAGACACTCAAAAGGTGCTTAATTTCCATTGAGAATATTCATATGCAAATGTTCCATATTTTTGAAGTGGTTGCAGTTCTGCTGAGGAGGTAGATCCGCCTCTATTATACCACACAACAGACTTCTTTTATATTTAGATTTTTACTCTGAGAAGACAGCAATGTACTCGCTGAAAATTGGTTGAATAGCAAAATGAAGTGCTGGCTTTGGATTGTCAAAATTAGATATTTTAAAATGAGGAATTAATAGCTCCCAGTTTCTGTCTCGTTGGTGTTGGCATGAGGCAGAGATGCTGTCAGGCCTGAGGCTGCAGTCTCTGCCTGTTGCCTCTGCCTTGTTGCTTGCCTGGCCCTGCCCTTGCTGTGTATCTTGGTGAGGTGATGCATTTCTGTCATGTGCTTCAATGAGGGAAGACATCTCTGCATCATGTGGCTCAGTGCTGCTGGTCCTCTGGCAATGGAGAGGTCTGTTTAGGAGCATGATCCTCTGGCTTTATGAAAAGGAAAAAAAAATGGTACTTTTAAACATCTCTGGAGAACAAGTTTGGTTTGGGATTGTTTTTGTTTTTTGTTTTTTCTTACACTACTGTAAATTATAGAAATATTTTTGTATTCTTGAAGTTCTCTTTAAAGTTTGCAGGATAAATATAATTCAGCAGGAGGCAGTGACTTTGAAAAGTATAAATTCTGGTCTGTTGCAAGAATGGAAGTATAATTTTAGTTTTATTTCTTACACTGAACCATTCCTTCTCAGTCGAAGGCTGGCATTGCTAAGTCAGAGTAGTGCTTTGAGCTACTCCCAAACTGATGGCAGAACCTGCATGAATTAACACAGCTTGTAATCTTTAAGGGTCTTTTGTTTTCCATCTGGATGTTCTGAGATATGCAGTATTTTGTTTTCAGTTGTTTGCATGTATAGATTTACTTTGCTTTTAGACTGAGTAATTTTCAGGGAGAAAAATATTTCCAAGATGGCAAAGAGTTAATATTTCTGTAAGAGGAAACTCTGAAAGTGTCTTCATACTGTAAATGAATGGGCAGACATTCATTAATTCGGACTGAAATCCTCCATCTGATGCAAAAAACCCTTGTCATGGGTCAGGTTTACAAGCTGCTGAAAGACTCTGAAAATCAGAATGATTGGAAGCAAAGCTATCAATGTAAGGAGATGTGTCAGCTCTTGCAGGGGATGTGATTGCAGATGTTCATAGGAAGAACACTAAATCCTTGTCCTGACATGAATTTTTATAAACCTTTCTGAAAGCAAGATGAAACAAATAAGGTTTCACTTGTTTCAGTATTCATCACATTTGGCTCAGCTAAAAGTAGTGATTAGGTATTATAATACATCACAGCATTAGATTTTGTGGGTGGGAAAATAACTTTCCTATCCTATGGAATATGAGCTCGGAGAAATTTCCCTGCTCAACAGCAGAATGACACTGGAGCCATTCATAGCCAGAGTGCATTTTCTGTGTGTTTTGTTTGTTTTAAATTGCAATACTGATGGGGAGCACAGAAACAGCAGAAAAAGCACCCAGCAGTTGGGGCTTATAGAGTTGGGATACTCAGTGTTCAGACTTTAGGTTCTTACTCTGAATCATGAACAGCATGGGGATTTTGGAGTATGGCAGGTAATTGGAATGGCAGCCTGACTACTAGGTTGGAAAGGTTTGCTTCAAAGTGTGATTTTAATTTTTTTTTTTTAAGTTTTTGAAGTTCTCCTGGTCTCTCTGGACAGGATACTGCTCTTTGTGAGACAAACAGCTAATATTTGTGGGTTACTTGCAGCAATACGTGTGTCCATCCATAACGAATGCCTGCAGTAGGACACAAAACAAAATAATCAGAAAATAGAACATTTTACTGTAAACACTGTGATAATTCCATATACAAATAATTCCTCAAGCTCTGCATCAGGTGCTCTCTGCTCAGAACATGTTTACCACAATGCCTTGTGCCCTCCCATGTAGCTGTGAATCACAGTCTGAAGGGAGGTACTGGAAATAAAGTTGCACTAAGAGCTGTTGTCCTTGCTTTGATTTAGGGAGGTCTGATTAATCTGATTGGATCTTTTGGACAACCATAAAACTCTGTTTTGCTGCCATGAAATGTTAGACCCAGTTGTTGCTGCCATGAGTTTTTAGTTAAGCTGGGAACAAGGATTGGAAACTGCTCCAGGAGCAGTCTGAGAATGGGATGTAAGAGTAGGAAAGAGCAATACTGGGGCAGCAATAAGGGAAAAAAACCAGCATGCAGGAGCAGTTCTCCTGTTTATAGTGGAAGGATTACAGAAAGCAAGGCATAGGTGCTGCATGAGTGGAGATCAATATGAATTCCATCTCCTTACAGGCACATTGATCTTGGGCACGTGCATCACCCGTAATCTCCCTGCTGTAGCTGGCAAACCAAAGTGTAAAAAATGAGGATAGCAGGGCTGAGCTAGGAGATTAAAGAAGAAAAATGTTAAAAAGTGTACACTTTTGATCCTTGGGATGTGAAAAGCACAAGGTCATCTGCTGTTGTGACTAGGTTGACTATAAAATCTAAGTGACTCATTGATTTCATATACCTACCCCGTAAAATATTTTGGTTTATATGATATAATCTTCCTTTCCATTAACCTGCACTGAGTTATAAGCAGCTTGAGTTTAGGATATCAGTCACAGATTGATTGTGCCTAGGAACTGTGTCTAGGTTTGGGAGGACACTGTTTATGGGTTTTTCAGAGTTTTTAGAATTGAGTAAGAAAAAAATTGTAGGCATATCCCTGAATTGGTAAGTGGCTTTTTCTCTGTTGTTTGGTTGGTTTTTTTTTTTTTCTTTGTTTTGTTTGCTTTGTTTTTTGAAAGTGACATTCAGTAAAGAGCAAAGGTCTGACATTCCTTTTAGTCTTTCCACTTCAAAGAAGTCAGTAATACCAGTAGGAAGAATTGACCTTGTTTATATCAATGCCATTCCATGAATAAAGCTAACTGACATCTCTGATCTTTGAGTTGGTTGTGACTAATTGTGCAGTTTGCATGGATGAATATAGGCAGGCAAGTCCTGGTGATGCAAACACAAGTACTTAATCTTTCCTAGAAAGTAAGGAGATTTATTATAGAAAGCAAAACTCTTTCTTTTGCAGAGCGAGCAAACCTTGCTCCAAAAAAAACTTTTCAAGACAAACCCCAGGGATGTTGACTGACTGTGTTGAGAGTGTACAGGTAAAAACTAGAGGTGTGCTGCTGGGTGGAGGTTCTGCTGCAGGACTTCAGCAGCCTGATTTATTTGTGTGCTGTATTGTCCCCATTTCACAGAAAAGAGTCAGATGATGGGATTATGTCAGTGTGAGATTTAAAAAGGATGTGTCAGAGATGTATGCAAAGACTGACACATGGATGGTATTCAGAAAATCACTTTGAATAAGAAGTTTAGTGGTATTTCATACTGCCCTGGGGTCATGTCCAAGATTCCCACTCAGCAGCATGAGCATAACCGTGGTTCCTCCCCCCTCCCTCTGTATTTCCTTTGTGATATCTGCACTGGTTTCTGGAAAGATTGCATTTCTGTGCCTCCTGGGAGGCAGGCCACAGGTGAGGTAGGCAATGGGAACCAAGCTGATCTGCTCCTCTTGGGTGTCTGGTGCCCTTGCACACCCGTTGAGCTATTCCTGTTTGTGTTCTAAATTGTCAAAGAAAGGACCTTTATGATTGATTATATCTCTCTTTCCACTGGCTGCCATCCTGAGCTTGCAGCCTGGCAGCTTTTCTGGACTTCTGCCTGGACCATGGCTGTAGGTGCCCTAAGCCTTGAGTCTTGTACAAACTGCTGCTCTTTCACAGGCTTTGAAAGCTCCATGTGAGTGATTCACTGAAAAAGGCTGTTTAATGATTCTGCCAAGTGCAAAAGGGGAGTTGAGAAAACAGAAAAATGAGAGATGTCAGCAAGTATAACTCTCCCCTCACTTCTGCAATATTTTTTTTTCTGCCTCTGTGGAGATGATGTCTTTTGTTCATGTCTCAGCATTTACTCCCAAGCCAGTGTCTAAGGAGATTACTGAAATAACTCTTGAGTGCCAGTTTATCCATAGCAGTTGTGCACCTTAACTCTCTCAATCCAGGGCTCACAACAGTTAGTATTTATTTGTTTACCCTTGTAAAACAGCATTTAAACATAATTTTTTAGGTACCTAGGTTAAGCTTCTGACTTTTGTTGCTGTTATAGAGATCTCATTGTACTCTCATTGCTCATATTGCAGCATGACACTGTTGGTAACTGATGTTCAGCATTGAAATTGTGTTAACTTTTGGGGATGGGGAGAAGGACAATTAGTTTTAATACATAGGGATATTTGGGATTGAAATCTTCAAGTCTGACACAGATGGCAAGGAACTATCAGTGTGTTTTACTGCCAATTAATCTTTCCAAGCTATGCTGAAATGAGATATTTTTAAATGAACTTTAAAATGCATTGTAATCTGCTGTTCCATGGGAGCCCTAGACAAGGATCTCATCACCTGAAAGTTGTCACTGTATGAGTGGGGGATCAGAGACATGGCATTACCCTTGCTTCGATTTATCATGATTAAGGACATAGCTAAATTAATTTGCAGTGCTTTACTGCATGCATGGCTGTACAAAATACAGAGATGTTCAAATGGATGGGTGAAACTAATACTTCACTCCTGTATCAAGCCCTCCACGCAATATATTGATTAATGAATAATGTACTACATGCAAAAAAAATGTATTCAAAACATGACTCATTTTGCAGTGAAAGAATAGGGGGCATTTTTGTGGAACATTATTTCAGCTGAAAGAGCTGCTTCAGAATTGCCTTGGCCATCACACCACAACTGCTTCTGGCCAGAGCAGTACTTCCTGAAATGTTTGAAAATGCTAGCTTGGCACACTGCACACAACTAAAGCAAATGCCCATCTGTGAAACAATGTGCCACCTCACCTGAGAGGAGTCCATTTTTGAATAGTTAGAATTTTTGAATTCTTTCTGTAGAGGCAATTGCAGCAGGAAGGACGATTAACTTAAGTATATGTAGTTTTGGAAGAAGCTTTTTACTCTTCCTTGTCGACAACCCTGTAATCATAATGATGCCATTCATGAGAAAGGAAGAAGCAGGAAGCATTTCCTAATTGGCTTATGGGTAAGTGGAGGGGAAAACAATTAAACACAGACAGGTATAATAACAGCCATTCATGAAAATAAATGATTCTGTAAGTCTGAGAGCTCTGGGTGTCCTGTTAGCTCCTTATTTGAATTTAAACAAGGGCCACTGAGGCCAGGTCTCTCAAGGCAGAGCCTGCTCTTGACATTGCTCAGTGAGATGACAGTGACCTCCCAACCTTCCCTTGTGGGGACCCAGTTTGTAGGAATTGGGAGTGGGGCTGCAGCCCAGCCTCATCCCTGATGAGCCACAGCTGTGTGAGCCAGGTGAGCAATATCAGCAGGCAATGAGGCATGGGACAGTGACCAGTCACAGCAGGGCTCACAGGAGTAGGGGATGAGAGATCAAGGGCACAAAAGGTTGTGCTGGAGAAGGAGAAGCAGTAGATGCTCCAGAGGCTTCTGGAAGGGCTCTGCCAGAGCCCCAGAGCTTGCAGGAGCAGCAGAAGGCCTGGACGGAGCTGCCAGCAATACACAAAAGGGCAGCTGGTCCCACAGCAGCTCCAGAGATTATGGGAGAAGCTGGTGGCCCTGCAGCAACTGTGGAACCCATGAAAGTAGCCACTGACCCAGAGGCAGAGCCTTAAAGCCCTCTGATGGTGCTACTCCATGGACTGTGGGAATGCACAGAGAGAAGCTTCTGATGTTCTGTGGTGGTACTCTGTGGGCTGTGGCTGTCAACAACAACCTTCCCTCACTTAGACTGTGAGCAGATAAAAGCCCTGGGGGCCCTTTTTTGGAGTCCCTACTTGGAGGTACCACTTTATGCTGTTATTTTATTATTTAGTTGTTGCTCAGAGAATAGCTTACTCTAAGGATCTGGGTGGCTGTGACTGCAGTGGGAAGCCAGGGGCTGAGCCCATAAGGAAACCTGTTGTGAGTGTGGGGTGGCCTCAGTCCCAGCTCAGGTGCTACAAGGGTGGGTGACAGTGGCTCCTGGATGCCCACAGAGGGAAATTTCCTCACGAATGGGGCTGAAGGAGCAGCAGAAGGCCTGGAAGGAGCTGCCAGCAATACACAAAAGGGCAGCTGGTCCCACAGCAGCTCCAGTGCTGTGGTGGGCTGCACCAGAAAACATAGGGAGGCAGAGGAGATGGGGCTGATGGAGAAGCATGGAGGGTGAGGAGGGGACAGAGAAGAGAGCCTGGGATGTGGTAGGAACTTCACCTGGGTAAGGGAACAAATCTGACCTTTGGAGCAAATCTGATCCCTGTGCCTCTCTTGAGTGACTGGTGCAAGGACAGGAATCTTGCTGGCTGTTAGCAGCAAACCAATTCCTAGTTCCTGAAATATGTGCTTCCCACTGGGAAATTACCTTATTAAAATGCAGCAAAATAAGGTCAATTGCTCAAAAACTGAGCAATGAGATTTGCTTGTTGGTTTGCTTTTGTATTTGTCAGTGAAATTTAAACATATTTCAAAACTAGACAGAATCCAAGTATATTAACTTAATTGGCATGTTATGTAGATTAATAAAGTTTAATGCTTGAAGGTTGTGAGTGTACTTAGAGTTTATTATGACTGTTAATCAGAATTAAAAATCTCTGAGGAAATTTCAAAGCCGTAAGGACTTTTCTATTCATATGAGCCCTTTGGTAATAACTTACTGCCAATACATCAGCTTGTCACAAAAATGTAAATGAGGACTGTATTGGTACTGCAATATCCTTTTAGCATTAATTTCTTATATGTTTTTGCTGGGAGAGTCTGATTTGCACACTGACTATGGCAGCAGTGGAATGCTTTCATGGTCATCTGGGGTTGTTTTCTGAGATCCCAGAGTTGTCCCTGGGTGTCCCAGAGCACAGAGAACACATCCTTGGATTGTTGCTCTGGTTTATTTTGTTTCTTAATTCACACCATATTTTTTAGGTAATTCAGATAGACTGTGACTGTTTTGAATTTGGCACAGGTACAAGTTGTGGCCTGATGGTTAAAACTGGAGTTCAGTTATGGGATGAGAAAATGTTAAACCTTTCAGGGCTATAGGGAAGATCTTTATTTTTTTTTTTTNGCAGGCAATGAGGCATGGGACAGTGACCAGTCACAGCAGGGCTCACAGGTGTAGGGGATGAGAGATCAAGGGCACAAAAGGTTGTGCTGGAGAAGGAGAAGCAGTAGATGCTCCAGAGGCTTCTGGAAGGGCTCTGCCAGAGCCCCAGAGCTTGCAGGAGCAGCAGAAGGCCTGGACGGAGCTGCCAGCAATACACAAAAGGGCAGCTGGTCCCACAGCAGCTCCAGAGATTATGGGAGAAGCTGGTGGCCCTGCAGCAACTGTGGAAACCATGAAAGTAGCCACTGACCCAGAGGCAGAGCCTTAAAGCCCTCTGATGGTGCTACTCCATGGACTGTGGGAATGCACAGAGAGAAGCTTCTGATGTTCTGTGGTGATACTCTGTGGGCTGTGGCTGTCAACAACAACCTTCCCTCACTTAGACTGTGAGCAGATAAAAGCCCTGGGGGCCCTTTTTTGGAGTCCCTACTTGGAGGTACCACTTTATGCTGTTATTTTATTATTTAGTTGTTGCTCAGAGAATAGCTTACTCTAAGGATCTGGGTGGCTGTGACTGCAGTGGGAAGCCAGGGGCTGAGCCCATAAGGAAACCTGTTGTGAGTGTGGGGTGGCCTCAGTCCCAGCTCAGGTGCTACAAGGGTGGGTGACAGTGGCTCCTGGATGCCCACAGAGGGAAATTTCCTCACGAATGGGGCTGAAGGAGCAGCAGAAGGCCTGGAAGGAGCTGCCAGCAATACACAAAAGGGCAGCTGGTCCCACAGCAGCTCCAGTGCTGTGGTGGGCTGCACCAGAAAACATAGGGAGGCAGAGGAGATGGGGCTGATGGAGAAGCATGGAGGGTGAGGAGGGGACAGAGAAGAGAGCCTGGGATGTGGTAGGAACTTCACCTGGGTAAGGGAACAAATCTGACCTTTGGAGCAAATCTGATCCCTGTGCCTCTCTTGAGTGACTGGTGCAAGGACAGGAATCTTGCTGGCTGTTAGCAGCAAACCAATTCCTAGTTCCTGAAATATGTGCTTCCCACTGGGAAATTACCTTATTAAAATGCAGCAAAATAAGGTCAATTGCTCAAAAACTGAGCAATGAGATTTGCTTGTTGGTTTGCTTTTGTATTTGTCAGTGAAATTTAAACATATTTCAAAACTAGACAGAATCCAAGTATATTAACTTAATTGGCATGTTATGTAGATTAATAAAGTTTAATGCTTGAAGGTTGTGAGTGTACTTAGAGTTTATTATGACTGTTAATCAGAATTAAAAATCTCTGAGGAAATTTCAAAGCCGTAAGGACTTTTCTATTCATATGAGCCCTTTGGTAATAACTTACTGCCAATACATCAGCTTGTCACAAAAATGTAAATGAGGACTGTATTGGTACTGCAATATCCTTTTAGCATTAATTTCTTATATGTTTTTGCTGGGAGAGTCTGATTTGCACACTGACTATGGCAGCAGTGGAATGCTTTCATGGTCATCTGGGGTTGTTTGCTGAGATCCCAGAGTTGTCCCTGGGTGTCCCAGAGCACAGAGAACACATCCTTGGATTGTTGCTCTGGTTTATTTTGTTTCTTAATTCACACCATATTTTTTAGGTAATTCAGATAGACTGTGACTGTTTTGAATTTGGCACAGGTACAAGTTGTGGCCTGATGGTTAAAACTGGAGTTCAGTTATGGGATGAGAAAATGTTAAACCTTTCAGGGCTATAGGGAAGATCTTTATTTTTTTTTTTTTAAAAATCTGCTATGTGGAGTATCAGGTTTTGTCATATTGAGAAGTTCTGTTCATGTCTAAACACAGGACAAAGGAAATATTTTGCTTTGCTCTTTGAATATCCTTTTAGAAACCCATATTCAGGGCACAGGAGTCAAAAGCAGTTTTAGAAATTTTGATTATAAATATTTCAAAATATCCAACCTTTCTCAAGTCCTTCTTTGGTCTCCTAGCTTGTAAATTGCAGGATCAACTTGTTACTAATTCCACAAACCCTGGCGAAATTTTGCCCAAGGCTAAATTATCCCAGGATGTTGAATTACATAATTTCTAAACAGAGGTGCTTTCTTAGCAAACCTATAAACTGTTAAAAGCAGTGCAGAAGTAAGGGATCCTTGTTGTTTTGTGCTGAAAGTGCAAAAGTAATCTCTGGAGTGCTTCATCCCTTGCCAATTTTGTTCCTACTGTGTGTACAGTAAATTTCATAAAATATTAACCTATAGTAAATATTTAATACATAATTTATTTGTATTATATAAGTTCACTCACCAATATATGAAGTGCTGAATAGATAATTATATAAATATTTTAAAGTGACAAATATATAAATATTTCAATGGCCAATATAAATATTTTAAATGCAGGAACAAGGGCCACATTCTCCCTTTTTTCAGAGTTGAGTAAGTATAATTGCTGACAGCACTTTACTCTGCAATTCTGAAGTAAAAGCCTCAGACAAAGGAATGTGTTTTCATTTATGTCAGTAAACTTTGGACTAGGTCAGTAAATCTAGTAAATTTCAGTATTTCATAGGGACAAAAATGTTATGATTTTATGCATTGAATAGAATTTGGGGAATATTACCAAGAGACAGGACAAGTATTAGTTTAAATTGAAAATGAAAAAGATGATTATAAAAGAATTGGTTTTAGCTGGTTTCACAGAATTGAAAGTGTAATACAAATGAGAAGACTTGGGTGAGAGAATCAGTTTTTGACTAGTAGGAAGTGAGAGGAAAGTTCTTTGAAGGTTCTTTTTTTTGGTTTATTATTTTTTTTGTTAGCATAAGAAGAGGATAAATGGATGTCCAGATCAATCTTCCAGCTTGTATTTTTCTATACAAATAACCCTGCAGGCTATTGGGGAAGGTGAGTAGCTTTATAAATGACAAAATTTACAAGGAGACATTAAATGCTGCATTTGCCAAACTAATTTAAAAATTAGTATGTGTAAAGGGATAGTGCAATTAAAAAGAAATTGGATGAATTTCTTTTGGTCAACCTGTGGTGCTTTGTGCCTACATGAAACTTCTTCCAACAAGAAGGCCAGCAGACATCCCAGGACACTCAAGAATGTGAACACTTTTTAGCAGTTGCACCTAAAATAGTCATATTATGTACAGAGGAGCAAGTGATTCATGCATTTGCAATGAGACAGGAGAGTTAATCCATCATTTCCTGGAGGAAACAACAAATTCATTTCAGAGAACTTGAGAGACTTGCTGAACATTATAGTTGTTTATAACCATTGGTATTATTTTTCTTTCCTTTTTTTCCCATTTTAATGAAAGTTTCTTTTTCAAGTAGTGTGATACACAAAGAATCAAGTCATTATTTGTTTGGAGCTAATTAAAGCCACAATTATATAAGCTGTCAAACAGTTGAAAATTAGGAAGTTTCTGCTTGACTTCTTTAAAGATATCTCTTATTAACAAGTCTAAATTCCTGTACACTGTCCAAGAACAAAACCAATCGGCTCTGAATAACTTATTATTTCTGTATTAATTAAGCTTAATCATCCTGCTAAAACACCCCACACAGATGCTAAAGTTTATCATTGGATCAGCTGACATTTGTTTGCTCTTGTGGCAAGAAAAACTTATTAAACACATGATGTTGAGCTGTGCTTTTTATTGAAGCAGAGGCAAAACCACACACAGAGTCAATCTTTCCTACTTTGGACTGCACTAGACAGCTTTTGTGAACAGCCCAATACTTGCAGACAGAAAACTGTGTGACAATTTGTTGCAAAATAGGAATGGAGAAATAGGAAGATGCTTCTGTGGAGCCTTGTTGGTACTCTGGTTACTGTCCTGGTGCAAATGAGTGGTAAAGTGTGTTTTGAGGGGAGTTCTGAGGGAACCCTGTGGGGTCAGGGAGGGCTTGTGCAGCCAGACAGTCTCAGTGATCTGTCTGCAGGGCAGTCTGGACTGCCAGCTGCAGGTGAGGAAGTTTGCCATGTTTGGTGTCGTCAAAGTATTTTTACCTGGGTGGTAAAAATACTTCAGGTCAAAGTAAGCAAACATGAACTTGTGTGCTGGAACATCTCCAGAGCAGCTTGGCTGGATCCCCTGCAGAGTGCTGCGTGCTGGTGGTTTGCACAAAGGAGGAACCCAAATGCCAAAATCTCTTCCCAGCTCCTCAGAACTGACAGTGGTGAGGTTTTGAGCAGCCAGGTCCCAGACTACAGCCTGATTGGCTCAGGACCAAGACAGGTACACCCAAAGGTGATAATGAGTTGGTCTGAAGCACTCATGATGGGGGTGCACACGGGGCATATAGACCAGATATTAATGTTTCCAGCTTCATGTGGACACTTTATGATGGACTGAAGAAGTTAGAAGGATTATTTAGTTTTATTTATATTCCAGAGTAGAATTAGAAAGGGAGAATAATTATTTAACCTCTGAAATGCAGCATGATTGAGTCAAGCTGAATCAAACTTACTGCACAAATTAACACTCTTCTGTTTGCAAATAATAGACAAGTCATATACCAAATACTTGAATGTGAATCAGTGGAAATGACCTGCTCACTGCACTAGTAAATAACAGTTGCTCATAATAGTTCATTGCAAGCATTCAGAAAGTAAAGAATGATTGCTTAATTTCAGTAGAAGACATTCCCAGATGCCTTAGTTTTCTCTCTTATTTGTAAGAGTTATGAGATAGTACTACAGTAACAAATTCAGGAGCTCCTCTTAAAACCATAAATTTATAATGGATGGTGATTTGAGTGAAGTTTATATTAACAATGTATTGTGCAGTGTTGGCTTGAATTTGCTGTCTCTATTATGTTTGAACTTCTTTCAATCAAAGGTGTGATAGAAATGCCTTTATCTTCCTGGACCCTGTACCTTTTAGCTGATATTGTTTGATTATGCAGATGTTAATTTTATGGTAAAGATAAGTGGGCTGGCACTGGCTGTTACTCTATCGTGCAGGAAAGTAAAGAATATAATCTACTTGTTGAGGAGGAAGGCAAGTAAGATAAGGAAGATAATAGATGTTGATGTAATTCATCAGATCTGGAGAGATGCCTTTTAATTACAGGTTGCTTGGTTGGAGTTTGTCAAGGCTGATTACTGAAAAGCTGAGTATTAGTAGTCTTTTGAAGTTAAATGGACTGCACCTTCACGTTTTGAACTTGCCCCACTGGTAGCAGATCCCACAAAGGAAATTTAATAGGTCTCAACTGAGTGAGATGGTGCCAAGTACAGGTTGTGCAGTAGCCTTCCTGGGGATTATGCAGCTGCTTAAACTTTAAAACATGCCTTAATATCAAATTTAGCCCACGTAGAACTAGGCTTCAAACTAGCCTGAGAGTGAATCAGTGGAAAAAACTGCTTTCCTTAACCAGGGAAGTGTTTCAGGTTCAAATAGATGCAGTTTCACAAGAGCTGTCAAGTATTTCTTGGGTTACTATTAAAACTACCAAGATCTGTCTTTTGACTGAAGATGCACCCTTAAAGTCCAGATTCCACACATGGTTTAATCACTTAGCATAATTGCAAAGTGGGTACTCACAGGCACGTATTACAAGGACACACTCATATTTGGGAGTGTTTGTGAGACCTTGTTTGTTTTGGAAGAGACAGAGTTTAGTGCTCTTCAGATTCCTACAAGATAAACAAAAACACTTTGTCCTCTAGTGAAAGACCAGATAGTTGAGCAGCATGAAATATAAATGAAATCTGTACCTTCAGTGCAGACTTAGAAATACTTTAAATGGAAAAAGAAGTAAAATTGAAAAGAAGTCGAGTGAAAAATGAGAGAGTCTCTTTGCTGCAGTGGAGCTCTGTTTTTTAGCCAGTGTAAAATATCTGTCAAATAACATACCCCAGTCAAATTGCTGTCATTGTTAGATTGCTGCTCTACAGAGGCTTATGGTCTTAGGTCTGAGTTATCATCTAGAAAAAAGTGGTATTTCAGAAGTCCAGTTTATTGCCAAGTGCTTCAGAGTCCTTTGGGAACAGGTCCTGGTTGTACCAAAGTACTGTATGGATGTGCTTTAGGGAGAGGTGTTGTGATGTTGGTAGTAAGGCAATAAAAACTGCTTGAGGGAATCAAGCCACAGAAAAATTAAGCTCCCTTGGACACAGCTAGTTGAGATAACTTCAGGTTTCTCTTTAGCTCCTTCCTGTATAAGCTGGTTATTCTTCCACTTCAGGGACATCCAACAACAAATCTTTGCAGCAAAATGAAAAGATGAAGGGAACACTGCCTGTAGTCAGATCTACCACCATGGAGCTTGAGCAGAGCAGCAGAGTGTTACTGTGCCAGTGCTGCAAAGATGTCTCTGGACTTCTCACAGATCATGAGGCACTGCCAGCACTTCTGAAGTGGAAGCAATTTGTAAACACAGTGTAAAAGGGAGAGCAGCCAACCTTTATTTATAAATCTATGTACCATTTCATTGAATTTCTATGTTATGTACTCAGCTTAAAGGGAGGGAGGGAAGTTACATTTTTAAAAATATTTCTTTGATAAGGAAATAGAAAAGACAAGTTATTCCATCCTGGAATGCCTGTTCAAGTTGCTTCTTGCAACTCCTGTGTAAGGACTGATTTCTGGAGGCTCTTGGGAAAATAAAGGCTTTCAGCAAAGGCTGAGTTCCTCCCAAAAAACCTTTTTCTCAGCAAAAGAGAGCCAGTCAGTTGCACAAATGCCTTCTGGCCTTTTCTGATGCCTGATATATCTCTGAATGTCTGTTATTAACACATGAGAGACCTGAAGGAAGTTCACTGGAATGGGAAAGAAGAATCCCAGTGAGGCTGGACACAATGGCTCCTTTGGCCACTATGTGCATGTCCTCCTTTCTAGTGTATTGCAGTTTTAGGTTTTGCTTCCAGATGAACTGAAGACTGATACCATGTGCTGTGGCTTAAGGCAAATGAGAAATTCAAACTCTTCCAGTAGTTTAGTGAGATTGACTGGACCTGGTTGCAGTACAGAAAGAAAGGAGGGAGGAAAAGCATCCTCAGAAGGAGTGTGATAAGTATTTGTGTTAAAAGAACAGTTCTGTTCTGCTCATAAATATTCAAGGGATTTTTCTCACTCCTGTGGTGTGGAGAAAGCAGGATGCAATAGTGCAGTGCAAGGGGGGTAGAATTGTACTGGCTTAGTCTAACAAGCATCTTGTGCCAGCATCAACACTGGGCTAATTACCAGTCCTTTAGGGTCATATTAGTCCTGGAATTGCAGCTGCTTATATTAATATTGAATTTAGTTAACTCCCTTTGCTTTGTAGAGATAGGCATGGAAAGGAAACATTTTAATGTCAGTAGCAAATGATAAAACAGTTTTATTGATCACGGGACAGACCAAATAATCTCTACTGGAGCAGGGAAAACTTGAAGTGGAAAGATGCTCTGAATAACAATCACACCTGTGAGGTTTTCCTCTTTTTAAGATAAGAGGTGTGGACTTAGGAGGAAATTATTATATTTTACCATTGAGTGCAGTCTTAGTAGAATGAAATTCAACAAAAACCCCATAACCCTGGAAAAAGTCTAGATAATGCAAGCTGGAGTCTTTTGACAGTCTGGAGTGTCTCTGTGTAGATAAAGAAACTTGTGCTCTATGCAGGTGAACTCGGTATGTACCTGGAAGTACTTTTTTCTGCTAAACAAGCAGGTGTGTAGGACAGGAACTGCCAGCACAGACACACTGACACAATTCACACACAATTCACAGTTCTCATAATGTGTATTCACAGGGTATTGGCAAACAGATTTTTTTTTTTCCTTAGAAGTTTAACCTCTTCAGAAATTTAAAGTGAAATCAAAGCCTTGTGGTGAGGTTGTGTCTGTGTTCAGGGCTTTTCCAGTAGGGCTGCCAGCACCCCTGAGATTGCCTGACTTCCCCTTCCTCCTCTTAGCTCATCTTCTACAAAGGTATTTTGGCAGAGGTTTCTAGTATAGGACATTTATAACTGAGTTTTACCTTCCTACTGCTTTTATTTCTATCACAGGCAGAAATCAGTAAGAAGAAATGCCATAGCAAGTAGATACCTGATTCTCTCATGCCCCTGACATGCAATACCTTAAAGTAAAAACTTGCTTCCCATTAAAAAGAAATTGTTTGGATTATTGCTCTTTCATGAAAAGTTATTAATTTGATATCACTTGTCTTTCTTATGCTCTTACTTACTTGTTATACAGTGGACTTTTAGAATCAGTGGGGCTAAGTGCAATGTAGAATGGGAATAGATTTAAAAGAAACAACCAAAACTTAAGGAAAAGAAAATGGGTTTTGGTGTATTTAAGTTCTCAAGAATCTTGATGCTTCAAAAATGGTGTTTATTTTTGTTGCATTTCAGAAATCTTCAGGATTTTATTTTTGCAGTGAGTTTTAGGATTTAGTAGGACACACACCTTAAGAGAGCTTCTATACTCTTTAAAATAGTGGTGCACAGTACACAGTTTTAAGGCCTATTGAATCAATATTTTAGGATCTCTGGATTATTTTGTTTTAACAATTGGTTGGCATCTTTGGACCCAGTATGAAGTGAACATGGTTGACATTTGCCATGACTTCTTAAAGATCCCAGGAAGGTAACACCTTTAATACAGTATGGTAACTGCCCCTCCCTCAGAGGGGAAGGGAGAGATGTGAACTTCTCTCCACTAGGGTGATACTATTGGCAGGGTTATACTGCTGGCAGAGGGTTAAAGGACTGGGTACCTCCCAATTCATTGCTTTTTAGGTTATATTTTTGGATAGCTGCTTAGAAAAACAGGAAGAGAAAAAAGGTGAAGGATTTCAACTTCTAACCTCAGTTAATTGAAATTTGTTTTTTTTTCTCCCTGAGGCAAATTTCACTTGCATTTAAAAGCTGAAAGGTTCACGTTGTACATTCACTTGAAAATAAAGAATTTTGGATTTCGAAACAACAGCCCTCTTGACTTTTTATCCCTTGCTCTTGGTTAGGGCCTGACTAGGCTCTGTCTTTTCTGTTCTATCATGATTCCTTCTGCTGAGAAATCCTGGTGAAGCACAGGAGTCTTGGCTTGTTCTTGTCAGTGTTTTGGTTCATAGATCAGGCTAAGGAGAGCTGCAGGTCCAGGCACTCCTGTTCAGGCTGCTGCATCAGTGCTTCCAACTAGAAATGCTTCCATCTCCCTCTTCTGATTTTCATCAAATTCTGACTTTTTCACAGATGTAGATGCATCTCTAATATTTTTAATCTATTTTTTAATGAAAAGTGATTCTGAGGTGAACTAACCATTTTCTTGGAAAAGCAGTACTTTAGAAGGGAGAATTTCCTTTAGCTCGAGTTTTAGGTTTGCTTTAGTTCCCTCCACAAACATTGTACATGTTTTCATGTACCAAGTCATTTATATGAGTTTCTGCATATATTGTTCTTTCATTGTGCCCCACTGTTCTGGCTCTCTGTTCAAGACAAGGAAAAGGATAAACTTTTTGGTGTTACTTACATCACAGAAAGCAACTTTGAGAGAAATGCTTTTGTCCAGTGAATATTTATTTTCCTTTTAGTACCTTGGAAGCAGCTTCTACTTGTATTGTGGTTTTGAAATATATCCTACTGTAGCAATAAGTACTTTGCAAGTTGGAATTAAAATGCTTTATCAGCGGGAGTAATAATAGTGCATAGTTTTCTTGTGACTTGACCTATAGGGTCAATGTTACTAAAGATGCATGTACAAAGACAGATTTTGACTATATAGAGTTCAATTTCTTATCAAATTAGTTTTAAAAAAACCCAACCTTACTATTAGAGTTGTATCCTGGGCTGTAGTCAGTGTTTGGTATCTGGAATGTGAGTTGTTGATCAAATTTGATTAACAGGTGTGTTGTTTCAGTTATGTAGGTAAATCAGATTGGATTGGAAATCCTTCTGTGTGACTGAAAATTTTACATTCAGTGTTCTGCAGTTATTGATTTCTCCCAAATTTCTTGTAATAAGAGGACCAAGTTTTGTAGCTGTGGGGAAGCTGTGATGGTGACAACTGGCAAATGCCAGTAGGCAGCAAATGATTAGATTTCCACAAGGTGGATCTGGGGAGGAAGGGTTATGAGGTGAACTTCCAGGAGGATCAGGAAGGACACAATCCCTCTTAAAGATGGGGTTTATTTCTTCAGAGAATGGATTCTGCAGCATGGCTGATACCCCCTCTGCAGGAGGAGTCCTCTTTCCATTTTGTCATTATGTGATCTGGACTAACTTCCCTACAAAGTGTTGGTTGAGTGAGTTCACATTTCCCTTTGAATTCCCAGGAGGTCACTGTAACTGTGCACCAGCCAAAATTTTGCCTTTCCTTTTTTTTTTTACTACAGAACTTTTCTATAGAGGTTTGCAAGCTTGACTTGTATGAAAGTCTGAGAAGGATCTTTTATTTGACAACAGCTGAATAAGTTCAGAAGTATAAACTCCAGAGATGATAACTTATTGTGCTTGCATTTTATTTAGCAAGATTTGTTTTTACAGCAACTGACGTGAGACCTGATGAGAAATGAGGTACCTTCATAGCCTGTGTTTCCCACCAGCTCAGATGCCAAATGCTTCACAAAAGTACAACTTGTATTCAGTGACTATCACTGACTCACTGTCATTTTGATAGTACCACTTCATTTTGATGTTTCACTCTGGTACTTTTTTAAAAGAGAAGGTGTCCTATAAAATGTGAGAACTGGGCAGTTGGAAATTTGGGGTTTTCATGCTCTTGGGCTGTGCTGTAAATCATTATTTAGATTGCATTTTAGTTTTTTAGTGCTAGAGGTGTGTCTTGTTGTTATAGAAAGTTTCTGACAAGTTTCAGGTGTTTCTGGAGATGATGTTAGGGAGAGTTATTAGCTTATGAAGCAATGAAAAGACTCCACTATAGTCTATACTATAACATACTATAGCACACTTTTAGTTAGTGAAAGAAAATAGTTGGTGAAGGTTTGGATGCACATGTCTATTGAAAATTCTCTGAAACGTGGCCTTTAAGCCAAAACCCAAGGATTCTTCAAGGAAAAGTGTTGTGTAATTACAGAGTCTCTCATAGTGGGTGCTCCTCCATTTGTCATTCTAATAACAGTATTCATAGAATGAAGGGGACGATGATGTATATAAGGAAGATGAAAAGATTCATAGTTTTTATGCAGATTACACAGCTTGCAGTTGAAAAGCAGGTCTAAGAGCCTGAAGGTATTTATTCTGCTTAGCAAAGATAAAAATTGGAAGGTTATCCATAAAATGGAATTACTGACTTCCCATATATTTCTCAATTTCAATCTTTTTATGTTAAGAACTAAAAAAATAAGAATGGAAGAGAAAGATGTAAAAACTTAAAATGGAAATGGGATTAACAGAAAGAAAAAAAAGCTTGCTCTGTCTCAAAATCTGATTTTGTGATCCTTTACAGTTTGCCAGAATATTATATGCAGCTTTCAGTCACCTGGGTTCTTGATTATTTTCACCAGGAATTTTTGAATTGGAGAACACCAAGTGTTTAAACAGGATTGGGCTCTAAGGCTCTGTTCCATATAGTTTCCATTAGTCTGTGAGTAAATAATTACTGAATTGTCTGAGGTATCAGCATGACAACAGCTGCTCACAATGGCTTGCTTTATGCACTGTTATTGGGAAATACTTCTGAAATGAAAGTCTTTCTTGAGCACTACCTAGTTACCATGATAAATTTCCATTTCCAGCACTGTTTGTAGCACTGCAAGTGCAGCAGTGGTTTAGATCATCAGAGTGCTGCAGATCAGTGTCAGAAATGCTGATTGACAGGGAAGTGGGTGCCTGGTCCACAAAAGCAATTGCTGACAGTTACTGTTTCTTTAATTATCCATGTGAGTTAGGTAGGTTAGCCAGCATGCTCCAGGGATTTAGGTACTTAAACAAAGATGTAAATTAAGTACTGGGAGGTTCTTCTGGGGTATTTAGAATTCATACTTGAAATCCTATTTACCTCAGGTAGTCTAATATAAAGACATAAATACAATAAATGTTTCGGACTGCTTTTGTCTAGTTTGGAACCCCCCTTTAAGAAGCTGCGTTTTGGCTTTCCTGATGTTTATTTGTTGTGATGCTGGGAAGGATTTTTTTCAGGGCCTTAACCTATTTCTTTTGAAAACAGACCCTGCATAGGCCAGGACTTTCTGCCTTGTCTTTGTAACTTCTGTGGCACTTTGGGTTGCTTTATGAGAAGCACTTATTGATGAATTATACAAGTAACTCCCCCCACTGAGCATGTGTGAAGGTTCAAGTTCATTAGAACAAGTTGATTTAAGTGGAAGATGAGAAGATTCACTGTGATGTATTCTCAGAATGAATGTGGGGTTTTTGCTGCAATATTTATTATTTCCACTTGAGGTAATGTTTTTAATTGTGTTTTGTGCCAAAGAACATAATGGAAGTTAGGTCTCTTTGTTGGCTCTCTACAGGTTAAAAATTAGTTAATCTTTACTGGTGATTATCAAATATGCCACATAAATATATTTTTAATACTACCTGCAACTGTTACATCTGCTATACTTTGCAGTACCTTATAAATAGTAAGGAATAGTAAAAGCGTTTTGCAAGTTCTTCATGGTTGTTTAAACACCTCATTTCAGTTGGGGTACATGTGTACAACAATGGTTTGTGTAGATGTTGAGGATTCTGTGGACTCTGAGGGTTGAACTAATATAGTTGTGTTGCAAGCTTTAATTCTGTCACCCACCTCAAAGGGAAGCACAATGCTTCCATATTGGCTGGGTGACCTCCAACAAATAACAGAATAGGATCAGGTGCTAAAATGTGAATTTATGTAACATGCCTACACAACCTGAAATAAGAGACTGCCGGTGTCTGCTGCATTATCCATGAACAAAAATAGATGGTACTGGCCTCAATTATTCTACACATACACTTAAAAAGCTTTACTTGACATGAGTGTGCTGTAGAAGGGAAGCAGTAATCTTTGTTTTGTAATGACCCTGTCAGTATGGGCGTTGGAATTGCTGTGTTGGCTTTCAATCAGGGATACCTAAGAGGGTGTGAGGGTACATAAATACAAATTCTTCTGTCAGACAAAAGCCCAGTGTGTCAGGGTAGCTGAGGACAAAGTTGGTGCAGCCACTCTAAAGGATGGCTGGGGTTTGCATGTGGATTTCACTGTGGAGCTGCCAGTGATGTGCTGGGAAGTAGCTGCAAAAGCAAAGCCTGGTTTTGGTTTGTTTATATGAACCTTCAGTGGCTGCTGCAAAAGATTGAATGAATCCTTCAGTTGTATGGGCTTTAACAAATTATTTTACTGAAGCTTGTTTTCTTAAACAAAGGAACAGCTTGTTTTCTTCTGTGATACCCTCAAGGCTCAGTGGTCTCAGAATCCACAGCAGCACATGTGAACAGCCTTATGAGTAAATTAAATTGCTTGGCCTATTGGTGTAAACTACCTTCAAATAATGTGTGGTGGGATTTTGCTGAAGACAAAAATGGAAAGTATTTTCTATTGGAAGAGGGACAAAGTCTTTAAAGTGAAACAAATTGTTAGACTCAGGGCTTAGACCTTGGTTTCTCTGGGACTGGTTATTTGCTAATTAGCAGTGATATATTGTTCACTGTTCTAGCCTTTTGTAAAATGCCACTTAGAAATGAGAGAATATTTTAAAAAGTGATGCAGACATGGACAAATAGAGGTCTTGTATGTGACACTTGGAAGTTCTGCTTTTGCACTATGTAATGGTGACAAAAATAAAGCCATGACTTTGACATCATTGATTCTTTAAACACTGAAATCTTTAAATCAAGTTTCTTTGTCATGTGAGAAGTGAATCCACTGATGGACCAAATGATTTCTTGGTAGATTCTAGGTGTCCTTTTTATGTAGGAAATGTGCTTGACTCCTGTTTTACCCGTCTGGGACAGCCTCTATATGCTGCCTCAGTTTTGTCCTAGTCCTTTTAAGATAAGAGGGCAACAGCTTTTAACAGATCCTATTACTTTTATGTCTTAATGTTGTGGACATGTGTGAAAAATGTGAAATCATGGGGCCAGATTGCATGGTCATACCAGTAAGAGAGGTATTTATACTCAATCAATTTAACTTTCATTGGAAAAAGAGGATGTGACCACTGTGAGTAGCTGCTAATTATATCTAGCCCCCAGTAGATGGAAATATTGCTACAATGTTAGTGATTTCAATATCATTAAGTGTCTCTGTTTCAGAGACCTCATGATTCTTTCCTTCTGTCTGAGGCTTTTAACTTGTTGACAACTGTAAATCATCTAAGCTGGTATACATATTATTGCAGAATACAAATCTGATGCTTTTTTTGGCTCTTGTTCATTATTCATGTTTATTGAAGTTATAGACATATATTGGTTAACATGAAAATAGGCATTTCTAATTATGTTTAGAACAGAAGTAATCTACCTGTAACTGCTGGTCATCAGGTATTGACAAACTGATAGACAAGGAAGGAGGAAAAATTTCATTTCATTTCTAGTTTTGATTTATGCCTCAGCTGTAAAACAGATTATTTGGTGGGAGGGGGAGACAGCAATAGAAATTGGGTTCATCAAATATTTCAGTTTGTATTATGTGCTGTTAAATGAAGAAGAAATGGAGGTTTCTTAGAATTATTTGACTGTGGTGATTCTTAGCAAAGAAAGCTAAATAAAGGATATACTGTGTGTATGTCTGAATATATGTATATAAACATATATAATAGAAGTAGAATAAATAATAGAAAAAAGATGAAGAGGTATGAAAAAAAAGCAGAAAAATAGATTCAAAGAAATACACATACTCTGCCTGGTATATGCTGGTATACTTATATACATATTAGTAAATAAAAATGGAAACTGGAATAATGTAGGGCAGTTGTAAAAACTAGGACTGGATGTTATCCTGTTGGTTTGCCCACAGGCAATTCAGCTTGTACTTATGCCTGACAAAGTTTGTCTAAACTATTTCTGAAAATATCCAGTGATAGTCCATGGGTTCCTTCACTGTCTGCTCCAGAGCTGCCTTGACCATTAGGTAATTATGGTAATTATCTTGGTTCATAACCTGAGTCTTTCCTGTTTAACTTCAGCCTGGCTTGCACCCTCCTAACTCCAGCTCATAGAGAGGAGGAGATGTTCCCTTCTCGACTGTAACTGCTCTGACATATTGAGGTCCACTCCTCAGTCAGTACAATGTGTTTCCCTGGCAAAAAAATAACTAAAGGTCGACCACTGATGTCCTTTGCATGCTTGCCTACTGCCACATGTATAGGTTGAAAAGGTATGGGGAGAATAAAATTTTAATTCTGCTGATGCGAAATAAATCCTACAGGAGCCCAGGAGTTTAAATGTATTTTGGATACCAGCTCAGGAGGGGGGAAGCCCTTTCAATAAAAGATCTCTCTCAAATGCCCAGTTTTAGATTATGAATTCTCCTGGTTTGTTTCACCCTTCCTGCTTAAAATTCTGTTCCTTGAGATTTGAAATGAAGGTGCTTTTATGCTACATATGATCAGCCTTGCTAAGCATAACAATAAATACATTTGCAGTAAGCTGTTTGTAGACCATGGGGGAGGATGAGAGCAGAGGCCAGGGGAGCTGTGGAAGAGATTAACTTGCTGGTGAAATATTCCATGAACAAAATAAAGGATAAATCTGAATAAATTATTTGCAGCAGTGGCTTGGTTTCCAGCTGCACTGGCAATGAGATGGTATGTTTCAATATCATTTATGAATTAATTTAGAAAGACCTACAGTATTTAAAAAGCTGATGAGAAGGTCACCAGTGTAAAACTGCTTTGAGAAACCCAGCATGAGTATTTTCAGAGAACATCAGATTACAACATGCTTTTCAAATGCTGTGTTTTGTGAACGTTATTCTCATGTTAAATAGTTAATAATTTTGCTAAAACTTTGTGGTTAGAGCAGAAAAGTATGCTAATTCTAATGAATATTTTAAAGTATGAAAATGCTTTCTATTCCAGTTTTTAAGCCAAAAGAAAATAGTAGTGAAATATTGCAAAATGTCTGTGCATTAAATTGTTTTTGAATTTTTGAAATAATTTGAACAGATGCATTAAATTCACACATCAAAGCCTCCTATGCATTTGTACATTAATCCCTGCTTAGAGCACTGCTCAAAGTTTCTTCTCCCAGGGTGATCAGTGTTTGTGGACTCCCAACAAAGTAAATTTTAGGGTCTGCTTCTCAAGCCATGGTTGTGGGCTACTCCATTTTCTGATGGTTTAAGGTTAGGAATAGTTCAACAGTAAAACAGAGATGTAGTTCCTTCAGAAAAAAAGTGTGTTTTCCTCTAAGCTGTATCATGCCCTCAGACTGAGCCCAAGCTCTGTTAGTGTATTTTGATGTTCAGTTCTGTGGATGCACTTGGGCTTCTAGAGCTCTGTAGCTGCTCAGGCCACAAAATGAGTGTCTTGGTTCCTCAACAAAATGGAAAAGCTTCATCTGCCTTGAGCCAGGGGTACTCAGGCTCATTTTAACTACTGCCTTTTTTTCTTGTGTCTTTTTTTCCCTGATGCATTTTCATCCTATGCAATCAGACCATGTGTCTGACTTTTGGGTGTACAGGGTGGTATCAGGCACATGGATCTGCAATTTCTTATAATGGTATCCAGTTCTTGGATTGTTGGAGGAGACAGTAGTAATAGGACTCTTATTTATCTTGTTTTTGGTTATATGTAGATTAATTTTACACTTTTCAGTAGAGTTTACTTAGAGGTATTGGTAACCTCTAGGAAAAAAGTAAAATCTTTGCATTGCAAAATACTTCATGCAAAGGAGGTTTTGTCAAGGACTTTATTTTATTATGCTGCATCCTGTCAAAATTAAGGCTTTCCCAGGAAGAAGGGAAACAAACCCAGTTTGTTGTGTCTCTAGGCCACAGTTACTTGAGGGAAGTAGAAGAGCAAGTGATTGGACAAAACAGTGGTGCAAACTCAGGAGAAAAACATATGCATCTCTTAAGAAAAAATAGAAAATTATGCATGCTTCCTTTGGCTTTGTGGTATCAAGGGGCACCTTAAAGGTGAAATTTGTCCTTTCTTGTGGACTACAACCAAGGAGAACTAATTATCAGGAAAAGTTTTCTCCTGTGGACTCCCAATCAGCCTTTAGGTCAGAATAAACGATAATGGAAAAGTGTGGTTATAAAGTCTAATGCATGGTTTCTAGAGAATAAATCTAAGAGGTCATTCAATAGGGTATTATCATACAGAAGCTTTCAAGCCTGCAGATTGTGATTTGTTTAATAAAATATGCTGAATATTTAACAAATTTGCATCATGTATGCTTCCTTTATCACTGTTGAATCATTAAATGAGAAAATGTAAGTCCCAAGAAGCTTTAAGATGAGGATAGAAGTGAAACTCTTCCTTCCACAAAGAAAATCTATTTTTGTGAAAAACAAAACAACAACAAATAAGAACACAAAAAATCCTCAAAGCCTAATTAAATAATTTTGCAGGCAGGGAGTGCTGCTAAAGTGTTTTGCCCGCAGGATTTGGGGACAGAGAGAGCACAGAGGTGGCTGAGTCTAGAGAGCAGCCCGAGGGTGCTGCAGCCTCTGTTGGCTCTGCCACAGGTGGCCCCTGGCTTTTGCTTTTAGAGCCTGCTACTGAACCTGTGTGCCTGGAGTCACTGAGGGCTGGCAGAGGCTGTGTAGAAAGTTCATCCTCTGCCAGATCAGCTGGCAAATGTAACAGAGGAGATGGGGTTTGGGAGATGGGGGCTTGGAGGGATAAAGAAGAGTGATGTGGCAAGGAAAAGTCTTACCCAATCTCTGCTCTTCAAGACTGGCCAAGGCATGCTTTTGCTGTTGTTGGGTTTTTCGTTTGTTTTGTTTTTTTTTCAAAGATTGAGAAACCTTTGTCTCAAGTGTTTGGACTTTTTTTGTTTATTTTTTGTTTTGCTTTTTTTGTTTTTCAAGAAGCCTGGGATAAGCTTCCACAAGCTTCATAAGCAAGCCATTGAATTCCTTTCTAGTGTTATTGTTAGGTGCTTAATTCTAAACTTGCTTGCTGCACAAATAAATGCACTGCATCTGACCATGAAAATCAGTCCATCATCCCACTTACAGAATTTGGAACAGGGTACTCATTCCTCATGTCTTTCCTTGCATGCCAGCAGGTATTTCTTATCTAATGATTCTTCCTGTTCCCCTGTGGGCAGTTTCCTACATATTTTTGGAAGGGGCCTGCCCTTTGAAGGGAATATCTTGAATTTAAATTAGGTTTCAAAGATTGAAGGCTTTTATTAAATTTTAGACATATGCTCTTGAATGCCTTTGAAAATTTGAGTCCAGTGTCACACAGAATCCAAAGCATCTCCTCTACCATGCTGCCTGGTGTAAGTTATTTTGATGGGCTTCAGTATGTAGGTAGAATGGAAAAGAATTTACCTACTGTGATTCATTATTACAATTTTTCTATTTTTTTTTCAATTTATGGGTTAAGGCTTAAGCATCTATATAAAAAAACATTCATTGTCTTGTTTCCTTCCCTCCTTTGACAAACAGTGAATGTGTCACAACTCCCTCTGATTTTACAGAGGTGTTGGAAGGAGAAACAAACATTTTTCTTTGCTGAAGGGAGAGAGTTTTAGAACATTTAAAAAAAAAAATCAAATAGAATATTTTGTTAAAGAAAAAAGATTATATTGAACCCATAGTTTTCCTCTTAGCAAAGGATTAAATAAGAAACAACCGAGGGAGGTAGCATTTATTTAAAGTTAAGGTGTTTCACTTAAATTTAGAAAAATGGGAGGTTTTATTTTTGAGCTTTTCTAAGAGCTGTGGTATGGTTTGAGAGGTGAGTTTCTATGCCTCTTTTCTCATGGTGAAAATGGCCATATTCTTGTAAACTGGTTTTATCAAGTAATTTTCAGCTTCTTTTGGAATGAACTTTTGATTTGAAGTATATTCTTAGAGCAGCTTTTTTAATGAAAACTTGTTCGCAAAGAACAAAAATGAACTAAAGAACATAACACTGTTTGGGTTCTCCTGGATTATGGCATGTAACTCAAGTTTTTTTGTTATTTGTCAAATAATTCTTCCAGTGCACTGAAGTATATAAAAGGAAGTATTGATGTTTTCCTGGGGAATCCTAGCTGGTAGGAAGTGGAATTGTTTAGCTCTTCTGTGTAAATGATTTTGAGGAAGTGAATTTAGGTGAGTGTTGTCTTTTGAGCTGTAAAAGGAGGCCTCAGGCTCGGCCAAAAGTTTGGGAGCTGAAGGATCCCTGTAGGTGCAGGGAGAGCAGTCAGAGCTGTGCTGCCCTCCCAGCTGAAACATTTCCATAGCCTGGTCTGCTACAGTCTGTGCTGGAACAATGAAAATAATGTCACAGGATTATGTATAGAGTGCAGACTTGCTGTAGGCCATATCAAATGAGAGTTCATTCATGGTTCAGTTCTTTATCCAGTTCTGTTTGATGTCAATGTTTGACTCTGTCAAGGGAATATGAGAATATGCCACTCCCAAATCCAGGGATGCTGTTGATGTTTCACTTGATCTCTAGCATCTTGTAAATGCAAATCCTTGGCAGACATGACTGGCATTGAATGAGTATAATACATCCTGTTTGTGTTTTGGGATGATGTGGTGATGAGTGGCAAAGTAGGAGCCTGATTTGGACATAAGGTTTGTGCTGCCTTTAAAGAGAGGGGTGCTAGATCTCTCTGGAATTTTATTTAACTTTCTCCAAAAGTGTATTGCCAGCTGGGGCAAAAGTCCATGAGTGTCAGTGCTCCACACTGTATAAAACAAAATGTGGTGTTGAGTGTATCTTTTAGGTGGAGACCTGGTCTAATACAGATTTTGCTGGTAGTAGCATTGCTACTATGTTTTCCCACCTTTTCCCTCCACTTCATCTTCTGAAGAGCCTTTTGGAACTTGAGCCATTTGGAGCAGTTTGGCTTCTCAGATGGACTTCACAAGACCACAGAAATTCCAGTGATTGTGTTAAGACAGGGACACATAGCCAGATTAGTTGACCTACCTCATTAAATTTATGGGTTGAGGATATCAGATACCAGGGCTGGGTGAGGATCACGAAAGGGGATGGTGGCTGCTGGATGAGGAGGAGGCCAAGGGAGCTTTGAGGTCCATCCCTGTCCATGTGCCCTCTGTGCTTCCACAGAGCTGCCTCTGCTCCAGGTGTGCAGGGCAGGAGCAGGGAACTGCAGGCAGGATCACAGGGAGGGCAGCCTGGGCTCACTGCTGACCTAGTTCCACCCACAGCTGGACTAAGATTTACTTTCAGCAATTTTGGGGCACTTCTGACTATTGATGTCTTTAACATTAAAAAAAAATACATACAGCTACAGTACATATCTATCTACATAATGTATTTCCAATAGGTGATATGATATCCCTAAATAATTGGATTCTTTTGGTAGATGTTAGTTTTGTGATAGGAAACCATGTTTTGAATAAAAATCATGGCTTCCCAGGACCAAATTTCCTAAAATGACCATTATGAATATATGTATATGGGGGGGGGTGTGTGTGTATATAAATATATATATATAAAAGCTGGGTTCAAAGTGTAATTTTAGATGTACTTTACATAAAGTTATTGAACAAGATGCCAATTGTATGAAGTTCAGCAAGGTTAAGTGCACTTCTCAGAATCTAACAAATCTATTTCCTCATAAAATTAAGATACATGAGAAGATACAACTTTCTAACAAGTCAAAAATGTGCAGAACTATATTAAGACAAAATCCCTGACAAAAGGGCTTTGTAAATTAAAATTGTTAAATAAATTGTGGAGTTTTTGCAAGATTTTTTTTTGCTGTTGAAAACAAATATACTACAAAGCAGTAAAGGTACTCTTGTGCACCAGAGCAAAGAGGTTCTTGCATTTCAGTGTTGGAAAGTTGTTAGAAGTGTTATTTATTTGTTGTCTGAGATACAAATAGAAACCATTAGAGCAAATGAGCTACTAATTAAAAGAAGGCAAATTGTTGTTGTTGGGTATTGAAAGAGGAGAAACATAACGTCCAACTGGGAATTTTTTTCGGGTACAGTTTTATTGGATGTGCTTGAAAGTAAGTGGATATGGGCCTTAGAAACCCTGAGAATAAGGGCAAAGTTTTAATTAACAAACCCAAATCAGTTGTTAAGCTCTTGCTGTTATAAATACTGAAGATTGACCTCTGAAGTTCTAGAAAATGAACTAGAAAATGAGCTAGAAAATTTTTATGGTTTGGGTTTAAAGAGAACAATCTGGGCATCTAAGCAAACCTTTCACACCAAATGTGAGATTAGAGCAGGTTCATTGCGAGAAGTGGGGAGTGTGCAACTGAAAGGATCATATGTCATTAAATAATTACTTTATGTTTACAGGTAATTGTGCAGTAGATAACTAGCTCAGAATTCATGTAGTTTTTGTGCCTGTGCCTCCTAACCAGGAGAGTTTTCATTGTGCCTTATTAAAAATCTAAGCGGAATGAATGAAGTCTGCTAAACCACCTCCCCAAGCCCCAAAATGTGAATGTCCTAAGTTCCTGTGATGGCAAGAGATTTAAATGAAGCCGTTCAAAAATTCCTCTTTGTTTTTTCTTCTGCTCTGAATTAATTTGAGGTATGTTTGACTTGCTTTAAAATGATTAAAAGGGATTAATATAAACATTACAATTAACTATTTGCTTTATTGACATCTGTTGTTCCTCAAGTCAGTAAGCTTTGGTTTAGTGCCAAATCAAAAAAAAAATCACTGACTTGTGGTGACCAGGGTTTTGCCACCTTCAGACCTATTGTTGTCAGCTTTTGCACAGGTAGAAGCTGATATGCAATTGGTTGTCACTACTTTACACTGAATCTCCTTGTGTGTCCTGTTGGTGCTCACTTTCACATGGTAGTTTTTGGTTTCAGAGGAGTTATAGCGGGGTAATGTTAATTTAAACCGTAGCTTATTGTTATGGTAACTCTTTCATATGGGCAAGTGATGGGAAGGATTGTGAACTGAGGCTTGTTTTTATTTAGATAATAAAATTTCAATGTGTTAAGGTACTCTGCAGCATTTTAACACCTTGTTCTTGCCCACAAACAGGCATTTTTAAAAATAAGTGTTCACAGTTGGACTTAAGCAGTTTAATAGCAATTCCTATTGTTTCTGTGAGTCCCTGTGCTTGCTGTAATGAGCTCCAGTCTGGCACATCCCTTTTGAGCCAAGCCTGGCCAGCCTCCTTAGGGGATGCTGTGCTCTCCACACAGGGCTGTGCAGGTTAGGAGGCAGCTTTGCATGAATCTGCCTTGCATGCTGCAAGCATATGGAGATCTGCCTCAGTAAAAGAGGTTTTCATCATATTACCATCATTTATTCAAGGGACGAATAATGGACCCTCATTTGTTATGCAGCATAATGAGAGAAAGCAGACTTCTATTTAAACATTTATTGAAAATGACGTGGTATTTTTATTTCTACTATTACACCATTCTGATAGTTTTAGAAATTTTTTCCTTTTGTTAGTTGTTTTGTTTTCTCAGTTTCTGTTTTCCACTTTTGCTTATATTTCCTCAAACTTAAAGCTGCAATAAGAACAGTTTTCCTCAATAGTAAAAGGTATCTGCTGGGGGCTGGTTGGATCCATCTGTCAGAGAAGGGGAAGAGAATCTTTGCTCATAGGCTTGACAAGCTGGTGATGAGGGCTTTCAACTAGAGGTGCCTGTGAAGGGGAATCTCAGTCCACCCCACCCCTACCAGTTTGAGTCCAGTGCCAGCAGGAGATGCCTGGAGGAAGGGGGGAACACCACTCCCTTTTCCTCCCTTTTTTCAGAATGGAAGACTCAAGGAACAGGGTCAGTCAGTCTCACCTCCGTGCCTGGCAAAATGATGGAGCAGATCCTCCTGGAAGCTGAGAAGACACATAGAAAATGATTAGTGGCAGCCCATGTGGCTTCACTAAGGCCAAACTGTGTTTGACAGACTTGGTGGCCTTTTATGATGAGGTCACAGCACTGGTGCATGGTGGAAGAGCAGCTGACACCCTGTGCCTGGACTGCTGCACAGCACCTGACACGGTCCTGCTCAACACCCCGGTCTCTAAACTGGAGAGACGTGGACTTGATGGACGGAGGGGGTCTGGGATGACCTCAGAGCCTCTTCCAGTGCCTAAAGGGCCTCCAAGAGAGCTGGAGAGGGACTTTTGGCAAGGGCATGGGGTGGTAGCACGAGGGGGAATGGCTATAAACTGGAGAAAGGCAGGTGTAGTTTAGACATTAGGAAAATATTCTGCCCTTTGAGGGAGTGGGACAGTTTGGCAGGAAGGTTCTGGCCTTCCCATCCCTGGAAGTGTTCAAGGCCAGCTTGGATGGGGCTTTGAGCCACCTGTGTGTCTCCCCTCTTTGGCAGGAGGATGGAACTAGGTGATCTTTAAGGTCCCTTTCAACCCAAACCCTTCTGTGATTCTATGATTTCCTATTTCCAGACTGAAATATCTTTGAATTTTCAGATACTAAAATAATCATTAGATAAAAAAGGACTTTAATTTTCTTGCAGATATTACACTTCTTCCTATTTTGTAGATCAAGGAGCACTTTGCTAAGGGAGGGAAAAGTGTCTTGAAAGGGAGAAATAATTTTTTTAAAATAAAGGATATCAATTTTAGGCACAGATGATGTGGATATTTATACTAATGATGGTTGAGCCTTGGGGTATGTGTACTGTGGCTGTCATTGGCAACTTAACAGTAGGTTCCATGGTTAATTGCAGCTGGTACTGTGTCTGACTGGTGAAAGCAGTACCATACTTCTGTAGTTAGAAGAAGTGACTAATAGTAGGGATTTTAATGCCTCCCACTGCAAAACAGTGTGTCATTACAGCACTTTCTAAATATAGCTCACCATGCATTTATCTTTTCCTGTGCTGATTGACTCCTATTCTCCTGAGATGTATTTAAATGTCATTTTATCTTTCAGTGGCAGAGATGTTGATAGTTTATCCTAGAAAGAAAATGACACCAAACAATATTTTGAAAAGAAAAGGTAGGAGAATTTCAAGTCAGTTTTGCTTCTGTGTTGGCAAGTGCTAGTTCTAGTATTATCTGTAATTTTTAGTAAAAGGAAATGACATTGATTTGAGGGGATAATTGGAGAATATTGGCAGATTGTCCTGTAAATTTGTTTTCAATTATCAAGGTAATGCATTATTGCACTCCAAATTGTTGCTTTGCCATTTTTGCTTTACTGTAGCTGCAGAAAATATTTAATATGTTTGGAAAGGAAAAAGCTGAGCACACCATTATGCCTTAACAACAGATACATTCAATGACAGATGGCTATGCGTGTTGAGTGTTGTTTTAAGCTATAATTGGATGCTTATGTAAGTATGCTTAGTCAAATATGTGTAATTAAGCTATCTTGTTAGGCAGGCTAACTTACAGGGCAGGCTAGGTCTCAAAGATGCCAAAAGTAATGGTTGTACTGGACTTGTTCTGCTGAAACACTTACCTAAACAGCACCCAAATAGAAGCATCTGCTGTTTTCAGTTATTGCTGTTTACTGCAAGGCCTTCAAAATCAGATGAAGATGAAAATGAAATGACATAAAATGCCATGGGAGGTTCTGTCTGCTCTATTTTTAAACCTCAAACTATGGTACATGCTTGAGAGAGGGAATGAGAGTCACAAGTGACATTTATTCTTAACACAGCTGGTAGCTTCCTTATTGTAATGAGGTGTAATGGAAGTGCAGTAATTTCTAGCTGAAGCCAGTAAGTTGGTGGATACTAAGCAGAGCCTTGAAAATTGAGATGGTTGTCTGAAATCCATTCTTAGTGAGAAACATCCTGAATTCATGGTGAATGTTAGCCAAACTGCAGAGTCAATGAGCACAAGGTGTTCCTGCTTCTTGATGACCAGTAACCCCAAGCTGCAGAAACACCCATGTGCTGTGCTCATCTGCTCTTGCTGTGACATGGAAGGAATGTTTTCCCCACGAGATAAAATGTTTTTGATGTACAGAGTTGACAAGAGTACTGGGACATTTTTTGTCTGGTCACCTATGAGTTGGCCTGACTTATAATTATTTTGCATCAGGATTTTTCTCTTAATTATTGTGTTCAATTTACCACTGCTCCTATGCTTTTAGAGTAAGCCTTAATTCTCCTCTCATATTATGAAAATAGAGAAAAGTAGCAATTTTGGAAGAGTTCATCATGTTCAAACCAAGTTTAATTACTTGCTATATTAACATGAAACTTGGCTTAGATCTTTAAATTAACCCAAAGTGCTGAACTTGTCAAAATAATGAAAAATGTGTTCCATATTCATATTTCTATTACAATCACTTAAAAATGTGATTGTTAGTGATTAATACATTCTTTATGGACTTGCCCAGAAAACAACATTTACACACATAGGCCAAGGTGTTTTCCATCATACAGTTAAGAATAAACACCTCTTTTACGATCAGTGTGACATTAGGAGAAGTATAAAACAAGACCTATATTTCAGGTTTAAACTAGGAGGATTATTTTTTCCAATGCTTGCATGTTTTCTATGCACAAATCATACCAGCTTTAAACAGAAGCCCTCATCTGGCAGAATGTTTTTAATAATACCAATATTTCATATTCTCCTCCACACTTTCCTTCAGCAAGGTGGGTTTGCAGGAGGTACAGTGATCATCCACTCTTTTTCTTCTGATTCTGAGCTCTAAAAGAGCATTTGCTGGTGCCCTACCCATGGGTGGATTCTCTGCTGTAGATACCCAACCAAATCTTTGCTTTTGGCTCTGTATCTACTCCCCAGAGAAATGAAGGATTGCATGTAGCTCCTATGGTTTTGTCTCCTTGGAAGGTTTTGCTCTCTGTTTAGAACTGTGTGGCCTGAAATTTTGGTGTTGTTTTCCCCAGGAATTGCATAAGGATGATACTGTATTTCTGAATTATTTCTGAGAGGGGGATGCTTCCTAATGAAGTGCTTTAAGCTCAGGCTTTCCAAGTATCTTGCTGCATCTAGTCTGGAGTCTTGAGCAGCCACTAGGTGATTTCAAGTTGCTGGGCAACCAGGAAATGCAGTAAATTTGGAAAATATCAGTGTTTTCCCCCATAACTATTCCCACATCTTTATAAATTCTGACATATGGATTACTCTTGTTTTCTGTGCTTCATCAGTAAGTTTAAAATGTCAGGGCTTTTTTTAAATTGATTTGATTTCCCTTCAAATGAAAAGACAACATATGTACCATTTAAATTGTTTTCATATTTAGATTACAGAACAGAATTGGTTAGAAAATAATTTGGAGCTTTAACCCTTGATCTTAGTAATTTCAGGTACCTTACCTTCCATATCTATCAATTTTCAAGGAATATTGTTTGATACAAATACTAAGCTGTAACTAGAATGTTGTTTCTCTATTTCTAAAGTGAATTTTTCATGTTGCCTTAACTCTGTGGCTGGGTGTATGAAAAAGTGAAGCCCTGCAGTGTTGCTTACAATAGAGTGTTGACACTTGGTAATAGTAATGAATTTATTCCACACAGATAATTCCTTCATTTAGAAGTTTATCTGTGTATTTTAAGCAAGAAGACAGAGTACCAATACTTTCCTGTTACTTACACAATATCCTGAGTTCCAAGGGACCCATGAGGATCATGGAAGCTCAGCTGCTGGCCCTCGAAGGACCACTGCTACAATCTCTACCATGTGGCTGAGAGCATTGTCCAAACACTCCTTGCACTGCCAGGCTTGGCACTGTGACCACTGCCCAGGGGGCTGGACTCTGTTCCAGTGTCCAAGCACCCTCTGTGGGAAGAGCTTCTTCCTAATATCCAACCTAAACATCTCCTGCCTCAGCTTCATCCCATCCCCCTGAGTCCTGTCACGGGTCATGAGAGGGAGAGATCTGTGCCTGCCCTCAGCTGCTCCTCTGGAGGCTTCTCCAGACCCTGCAGCATCTTTGCAGCCTCCTTTGGATGCTCTCCAAGAGCTTTGTACTGTTGTAGACAGCCCCAAGGTCCTCAGCTGCTCCAGGCAGGCACACCCTCCACGCCCTGCTGCAGAGCAGAGGGGCCCTTGAGAGAGCCCCCAGCACCTCCCAGTCTGGTGCCACCAGCACCCATGCTAATGGTGCACTCAACTCCTGCAGCCAGATTGCTGATCAATGTGTGAAACCAAAGGTTGGGGTCAGTTTGGTCTGACTGTCTTCTGTGATCACACAGGTTTTTGCTGAGAGCTTTGCTTTTAAATTTGCACTTGGTACCAGATGAGGTCTGAAGCAAACCCTTACCTTCACGAAGGTGTAAGGCACTGGAAAAGATTTTCAGTCTTTGCTTTCCCCACTGCCTTCAACAATANTTTGCTGAGAGCTTTGCTTTTAAATTTGCACTTGGTACCGGATGAGGTCTGAAGCAAACCCTTACCTTCACGAAGGTGTAAGGCACTGGAAAAGATTTTCAGTCTTTGCTTTCCCCACTGCCTTCAACAATATCTTCTGTTAAAGGAAATTCAGATGTTTTATTTTTTTGTTATTAGTTTTATCAATTACATACATCAATTACATGTTCTTGGATAGGAACTTTTCATCCTAGGGTATAGAGTATTGAAAGAAAACAAATGCTATTTCTTTTCTGCTCCTACCTTCCTAGACAGAAGAGGGATAAAGCATTTTTGGAAATGCTTTCCTTGCATCTTCAGACAATCTTTTGTGCTGCTGTTGTCTATAGTTTTCAAACAGTTAGAAATGTCTGCATTAGTTTTGACATGGTCAAAGATCCTTCTTTTTTTCTTATTTTCAGTAAATCAAAGAGAAAACCTTACATTTTTGATGTTGCTGTCTGGTTGCTATTAATGTGAGGGAGAAAGATGCCCTGTTTGTATTTCCTAGCACAGTTCATCTTGATTTGAAAAGAAAAACAGTATCATGCTTCCTGAAAAAAAAATCCTGAAACCACCATGCCCCAGAACAAATAGACATCTTAAATAAAGGAAATGCTTCTTTGGGTGTTCTGCTGAATTAGCTTGGGCAGTGAAGAGGCATTAAAGATTGAGTTCCTTCTTCTGGGATTTGGGATTGTTTTGATAGTTTAAAAAAATCCCCCATAATTAACAAAACCCCCTAACAAACCAAATAACGACCAGTAAAAACCCACCTCAGACTATTATAACTTATTTTAGTATTTAAACTTTTACTGGGTTCTGAGTAAATGGTAGCCATAACTTTGTTTAGATTAATAAACACCTTTGCTGTCACAGTCCTCATTTTCAGTCTTTTAATGTGTGTGCTGTGCAGCAGCTTGTGGAGTTTTAAGTTACAGCAGAAGTATTATCTATATAGCTCAGAGAGGAAGTTGAAATTAAAAAAAGCATAGAATTTTGAAAAATTTGGATTTGGTCTTCTCAAATGTCCCACTGTGTTTTATCTTTCTACATGGTTAGGGGAGCCCTTGCAACTGGCTTGATGCAATTTTTTCATTGCTTTGTTCTTAATAAATACTTTTAAAAGAGGAATTCATCCATTTCCTCTCAAAGTCATTGTGGGGATGCTGTCATTTTTCACATCAAAGCCTACCTTTAGAAATGTTTGGAAATGTAGGCACCATCTTTTAATCTTTTTCTCTTTGTGAGTATTTTCTGCTAGTTTGAAAGCCTTAATTCTTTTATAACAGCTTTGCATTTTCTCTCTTCAATGCTTATTGCTGCGTCTTCATATTCATGCTGTTGTTGTTGAGCCTACCTACACAAGCAAAAGGATCTCTAAATATTATTGCCACTGCCAGTCCAGCAGTATGAAACACTTTTTTTCTCTCAAAACATAAATTTGTGCTTCATAAAGTACATAAAATATTTAGCCTATTTAGTCCAAACACTGTTTTAGGGTTTCTACTCATCTGGCCTGGGAAGTAGGTGTGACTTTAGGAATAAGAATATATGAATATATATCTAGCTTTTTATAAATAAACCTACATGCTTATGTTTTCAAGTTAGGTGAGGATGCAAAATTAATAGAATTTTTACTGTTAGTTCAAAGTTATGACCATTTGCTCCCCTCTTCAAAAATAGATGTAAAAACAAAAATCACTTTCTGTTAATCACTTTTTATAAAACAAAAATCTGTGTTGTAGCATCTGTGTGTTTTGGTATGAGGATTTATTTTGCTTTTGTGTGGATGTCTCTATAAATATCTAGCAATGAGTGCTTTAGATGTGGGTAATTAGTGGTTGCTTGGTGAATTCAACCATTATATTTATCATAATTTTGTGTGCAGTCAAAATTATTTATTGAAATATAAATTCATTTGGAGGTAACTTCTGTCAGGCAAAGTATTTCACAAAATAATTCCCATCTCTCATTCTTTCAAGTTGGCATGTATATCCATATGTAGCTACAGATGTAGAGATATAAAAATGCATATAAAATAAAAGCCTTTATGGGCATTATCCTGTAATCTAAACCTGCCAGCTACAGAAAACAAAATAGAAAGCTCAAGTTTATTGTATTTTAAATTAGTTTGGAATGTTATTGGAATAAGTTCTATTGAAGAGCTCCAGCAGTAAATTCCAGGTACTGCTTACGTAAATTATTGCATGCTATTGAAGTGGAGAGGCCTGCCAGCTGCTCAGCAGAGTTTCTTTAGTCAATGGTCTCTGTGGGAATGTGGCAGCATTAATTTCAAGTTTAGATGTATTTTGCACCTAATGTTACGTGAATGTATGTGCTGTAAAAGATTCTGGGAATTTAAGAGCTGCTAAATAAGTTTTGCAAATTATATCTGTAAAGCTTGGTATTTCTGGTGGGGAAGAGAGTGGGACCTTGCTGCTTTTTATTTTGCAGATAACTGTACCTGTGTTCTGTATAAACAAGGAAAAGGAGACCCTTGCAGAATGTCTAAGCCTTTTTTTTGGACGTATGTTCAGCACAAGACAATTTCATGCAGACTCATGCAATTGTAGTCTCAAAGTCACTGATGTGTGCAAAGTTCTTATTTCATATTTCATGTCTAATTGGGAAAGCTGCAGCTACCATACTTTTAAAATTTAATGAAACATTGAGCCTATTTAAAGAGAGTCTGATTTTATCTTAATGTGTGAGATGCAGTAAAATTTGCACTTATCTTCCCATAACTCCAATATTTTTACCAAAATTAAACCAGCATTTATCAGCAAATGCAAATATCTAGTGGTCTCTTGAGCCTTTTCTTTCATCCTGAAAATTTTTCCTCTGTTTTGTTGATCAGTTTCTGTTTGGTTGGTCAGATCAAAAATTGAGCTAGATTCTTTGAAAAGCTTTTCTGTTAAACAGGAGTGCTTAATAAAGATGTGAAATTTTGTGAGAAACATATGTTTTAGTGTAGTCTGCAGATGAAAGCAGTTTGAGGGTGATGATTTAGAAGCTGTTTAACCCTCAGTGGAGAAGCTAAAAACATTGTCAGAGAGAAAAGGAATGGTTTTATATTAATCACGTACAGGTTATCTTTGGAAGAGAAGAGAGGGTCTTCTTCAACCCAGTTTCTTAAAGCAAAATGGGAATTCTAGAAACAGAGGAGATATTTGGCGTGGTCTGTGTGATAGGATTGTGGTCAAGGTGGATTTTCAACATTCCATTTTCTTTAGAAGGTATGTGTGCCATGTAAAAGAATTTTCAAATCGTATCAGATGAAACTCAGGTGAAGTTATTTCCACTCAAAGAAAAAATGTTGTCAAAAAAGTATAATATCATACTTACAAATGCAATGCTGGAAGAATGGCCTCATCTTTCTGAATTAAGAGAAACAAAATCATCATAAGTAGGTGGTGACCCATAATTAGCTCCCCACCCTTAGTTATTTTGTGGAAGTTATGTAGTTTAGACTAAGGGGATGTTTCTGAAACATACTATATGAAAATATTTTATAAATATTTTTCAGATATCACCATTGGAAACAAAACCTGAAAGGTCTTTTGGCAATTGTCTTATGTCCTGGAAGGGTTGGAACAGTTGCAGAGATGGAATATCTGACTTGTAAAGTAAGAATATGCATTTGAACTCCTCATTTGTTTTTAGGCTGACAAAAATCAAACTCTTATACATTTACAAGTCTTGTTAAACATATTACTAAATGGCTCAGAACTGTTTAATTTTTTTATTTTCTGTGCAATAAAGCTTGTCTTCATCATTGGATGTCAAGGTGATTTATAAAGGAATTAAATGTTACAGCAATTTGTCATGCTGGGATGCTGACATGTAGAAAATCAAATGGTTTGCCAAAGATTACTCAGCAGACTGATGGAAAAGCAAGAATAGGCTTTAATCTCTTCATTCTGACTCATTCCAGTCCCATAATCACTGGGCCATGGAATGAAATGTGAAGGATTATAGAGGTTTTATTATGTGATGCTGCTTCTCTCTTCCTTGTTTCTAATGTGGGTATATGTTGTTTGACAGCTGACTGACACACATACAGTTTTATTTACTTATGTAACATTAAATCTTGTGTATCCTTTGCTGGTAACATTTTTCTTGTTTGATAAACCAGACAGGAATGCAGCTGTCTTACTTTCTTGCTTCATATATCCTTTACAGAGCTTAATCAAGATTATTATCTGAAGGCCTGTGCTTAATTGCAAAATTTCATGTTCTTGAAATCCATGGAAATGAGAATTAAGCTCCAAATTAATCCCAAGATCCGAGCTTTTCCTTTAAAATTGGGATTTTTATCCTTTTTAAAGTTCAGAAGTGTTATAAACGTGGATTCACATTCATGATTTACATAAACAGAACAATTACTTATGTCTTCCAAACTCTTTGGAAGAGAAAAATATTATTTTTTGTCCAGAATTTTGTCATAGGAGTGTGGGGTTTTAAAACAAACTGGATTTTCTGAACACTGAATACACAGTGAAGTGTATATGCATTAATGTCTTCTCTTCAATGATTGCATCATCACAGAAAACCCTTCTGCGTTTCTTAAGTATTTAAGAGTCTATGTATATGCCTTTCAATGTGGAATTTTGATTTGTGTTTATACCTAGTTTCTTCTTGGAAAAAGCTCATTTAACTGCACAGTCTCCTTGAAGCATACAAATCTCATCACGTGGGGCACTGGGGGTAATGGACCTTGTACTGCCACCAGGCAGTACTTGCTCCCATCAAGCTGCAGGTCCAGGAGATCATTTGTTACCTCTAACAGGCATGTGTCAACTTCTCAGTGGCAAGAGAGTGAAAATCTGCCTGTTAAAAATCAAACTTCTCTGAAGATTGCATCAGGGAGGTGTTGACACCTGAAGCTAGGAGTGCCTAAACTGGGATGGATGAAGTAACTGCCTGCATCATGCACAGAAAAGAGAGGGTAGGGCTGGGAAATAGCTGGGCCAGGTGGAAAAGGGGGGAGCTAGGGGAGTCCAGAAGGGCCTTGGGAGCTTGAGTTTGATTTCTTTGGGGATTTTCCGTCAAGACTACTGGCAGACTAAGTCACAGTATTCAGGGTGGGACAGGGAGGAAGGGCAGGGTGGAATTGAAGAATTTTTCAAGAGCCAGTAAGAGCTGCAAAGACAATAATCACTGAATTACTTGTTTCACTTATAGCCTTTAGGGGGAAGGGAGGGTTTGGAGGGCAGGGAGGGAGAAGTGCTGCAGAGCTGGAACCTGGATGATGCTGAGCAGGGGCTGCCAAGCCAGGGTGCGAGTTTGGTGTGAGTTCTGTGCTGGATCCCCTTCAGGAGAATGTTGTTCAGTGTTGTGCTGTGGACTTGACAGTTTATTCAAGAAAAACTAATTGAAAAAACACTTATACTAGGTTGTCCTTTCTAGATTAGAACTCCAAAATGGCAGCTGTTAAAGGGAAAAGAACATACTCTGGGCAGAAGGCCATCAATGAGGGGACAGCTGCTGCTCCTGCAGTGGTGTGGTTTCTATCTCCCTGCACCTGTGCTCGCTGTGGGGAATGGGAAATGGAGCCACGCTGAGCAGGAGGCTTTTGATAATATTGGTGCAACACTGGAGCAGTTTCGGACCAAGGTCTGATACAGTTTCTGATTATTTCCAAATGCTTTTCAGTAGTGGTGTTACAAATCTGACCTTAGTTGCACACGATTTTCACTTTGGTGTACATAACCCTGGGATATTAAATAGAAGCTGCTGAAAAAACTTCTGTGCTCAGGTCCTCAGGGGCTGGACAGCACAACTTTGCTATCCTGCAAAGCTACTCTAGGCAGCACATTGTACTGCTTCTTAGTACTGTCACCTAAGTCCAGGAAGTTCAGAAAAAGATGGAGAAAGTAGTAGGACAAAGCCTTTCTTATATTAAAAATTAGTTTTATGTAATTGAAGTGCTACTTTATTTTTTCAGCGTTTTCCATAACTAACACAAATACTCTGTGTAGCTCCACAATTTAATTTCCTTCTTGTTCTGTAGTAGATTCCAAGGTGAAAGTAATGGGAAGCAGTTCCCTTGAAACACACCCAGTATCTGAAAGTGTTTACAAGTCATTAAGTCTTGGTCTACAAACAACCAGTATTCATGTCCTGTGGGGGGAGGGAGAAAGGCTCCTTCAGTACAATATTAATCCTGTTAGAAAAGTTTAGATGAAATAAAAGCTTTTCTAACTGCTCTTAGGCAAACTGATGTGTGGCAGGTGCTTAAATTCAGATGAAGAAAACTGATACGCCCTGAGGACCTTAGCAGCTGCTCCTTTGGGTGGTTTTGGTTTCCTCTCCTGTACCCAAAACACTTAATGTCCATACATTGGAAATGAATTAGGTGCTTGCTGGTGACATTGGCTGTACTGAGCATATCTGTTGAAATAACTGGAGGAAGATTGGGAAGGTAGAAATAACATCTATGATAATACTGTGCAGTACCAGCTGACAACTGTAGAAAACCTGAAATTAGTATTTTCTCCTTTTTAATCCTTATGAAAGGAGATACATGGTAGGTGTGAAACTCTCATCCATGTGGATTTCCAATGTGAAAAAATCTTAGCTGCTAACCTTCAGCTTTCCTTGGAGAGGGAGAAGGAAAAAAAATGGAGCATAAGAATTATGGTAAATTTGGTGATAACATTAGGCATGGATAGTCTGTCTAAAAGACGCATTAAATAGTTAAGCTTGCTTTTAGTGCGAGCTGTTTTTGAAGCAGAATGTGGAAATTCAGGGGCTGTAAAATGACAAATTTAGCAATGTAAGATCAAAGAGGCATGAGAATAGGGGAAAAAAAGTGGGTATCTTTAAAGTACATTCTTCAAATCTAACAACACCCTAAAGATTTCTCCCCAGTCTAGATAAATGTGAATTGTATATATCATAAGAAAGTAAACAAGAATTTTTTTACAAAGTTGTTGCAGTGAGTTAGTTTATTGTACAATATTTAAGAAAAAACCCACCCCTTAATGATCTTTTATTAACAATGTATTCATCACAATGGAAATCTCCTGTGCTAAATGAATGTCACTGAAACCACTTGCTTCTGCTTGTTTGTCATACACAGTATCAATATGAAAAAAGCTGGCATATCTGGCATGTATTATAAATAAAGCTGTCTTGGAGAATTACATAATGATTCATCAAAATAGACTTATAGGTGTTCACTATCATCAATCATTTCACTTAATCTTGGTTTAGCAAAAATATATTAACATATTAGCACACAGTATGAGAGATGAAAAAGGAACTTAAAAACATCTTTGACTTAAACTTTGAAAAATGTAGAGGATCTCAGACTACAGAAAAATGATATAAGTAACTCACAGCAATGAAGACTAATAATTCTGTAGATTTATTTATAGCTGTTGTGCATTTTTGTTTTGCTGTTTAATTTGACCAAATGAACCGGGGGTTTAATTTTCTTTTTTGTGTTTTATTCAGTCTTTTAATATGCTGGTGACATTTTAATTTGACTGTGTACTTAATATTTCATGGAATTGTTCAAGTTGGAAAAGACCTTTAAGATCGTGTCCAGCTGTTAATCAGCACTGCCAGCTCTACCAGCAAAGCCCAAGCACCACATCTACACATCTTTCAAGTACCTCCAGGGCTAGTGACTCAACCACTCCCTTGGACATCCCGTTGCAATGCTTGACAGCCCTTTCAGTGAAAGAATGTTTTCTAATACCCAGCCTGAGCCTCCCCTGGCACTACGTGAGGACATTTCCGCAGGTCCTGTGGTTTGGGAGAAGAGCCTGAGCCCCCCACGGTTATAACCCCCTTTGGAGGAGTTCTCGGGGTGCTAACACCCCCCTGAGCCCCTGCTCCTGCAGGATGAGCCCCAGCCCCCTCAGCTCTCCCCAGCAGGCTCAGCCCCAGAGCCCGTGCGGGACCTCGGCTGCTGCTGCTGCTGTCCTGTCCACCTCCACCCCTGGAGCTGGGGGCTCCTGGTGGGCTCTGACCTCCCCTTGGGGTCCCCCCTGTTGGGCAAAGCCCCCTGTGGACTGTGCTCGAGTGCTCTGCTGTGAACTAGAGGGGCGAAACTCTGCTAGAATTAGACCCAGTCTAGTGAAAACTACAAGGGTTGAAAACCAGCTGTAAGGACTCTTATGAACAGATGGTCTGATTCTGTAAGGGTAATTATATCATGATCCTAATTAATCACAACAGGACTGACCTTTTACTGACTCATGCAATAATTTCATTTACAGAATCTTCCATCAAACTTTGATTTTTGTTTTATTTTTGCCTTTTCTTTTCCTTAGGTCAGATACCCATATGCTCTGTATGCAGTAGAGCAGCTTCAAGAGATAAGTGTAATCATGTGCTGGCAAAGTTGACACCAGTTATGGCATCAGGTGAGATCACAGGACTTAGAGGTGAACTTTTGAACTGGTGAGTCCAACCCTTTCTCTTGTCAACAATTATCCCATGTCTGTGTTGTATTCTCTCCGTAATGTCAATGAGTTTTATTTCCCAACAATATATTCATTAATACAGCAAGCCAGGTTTTTAGTCAATTATTTATCTTCTGGTAGGCCATGAGGAAACTTGATCATTTTGTCTGAGGTCTAGGTTAAGTTATGTACTTCCAGTGGTAAGACCCAAGTAATTTCTTTGACCATTTCTGTTAAGAATTTGTCTGGGATTTTTCTGTTTAATACTTCTCAAGACTGGTTGTACCCTTGTGGTTAGGACTTTATTTCTTCAAATATCAATGCACAAATGCTATCTGGTTATTCACTTTAGTGCATTTTTTGCTCTAATTATGCCTATTGGGAACTGTAACTGTTATATCTTAAATGTCAAAATACCACGTAAATTACTGTTTCCTATGGGACAGTGATTATTTACTACTCTGAAAAGTCATGAGATGTGATGATCAAACTGTGAACAGAGAAAACACAACTAAAGCAAATATTTAATGTGCATTTTTGTTTAAATAAAAACTACTCTGTAGCTTTGAGGGGTTTTTGCTTTTGTTTTTTTTTCCTGTTTTTTTTTCTGTTTTTTTCCCTTTCTTCTTTTTCCTTTGATCAAGTGTTCTTAAGGAAATGACATGAAGTGTATGTGGTTGTTACTCTGACTATGCTTTTTTGGTTGTTGTTGCCTATTGTGTCTGTTTTAGTCTGAAACTCTCCTAAACTTTTAAATAGTCTAATATAATGAACTGGTCAAGCGAAGTGCTTCAATTCCTGACCCAGTAACTACCAGTAATGAGAAATGAAATGCTGTAAATAATCAAGCCCTTTGGGAAACAAGATGTTTTTGAAGAAAAAGGAGCACTGGGCCATTATTTGCTTCATAATCCTTCTGTCATTTCTAAATGTGCTAGTGTAATAGTTAAACAGAAGGAATTGTGCTAAAGTACATTTTGTGCATTCCAGGTGTCTTACTGAGTGACAGTGGGAAGCAATCAGCTAAGTGTTGTTGCATTTTTACATGGATAACACTAAAATATTCTGAGGATCACAGCAGCTCCCAAAAAATGGGAAAAGAAAGTGTTTTCTATATGTACCCATTATGCCTACACATAGCATAAATAATTTTGTTTCTTTGATCTTCCTTTAACTTGGGCTCTACTGTATATTCTCCTCTTTTAGAGGTGCAGAATTCTGCCTGCTGCTGTTTAGATTTCTCTTGTCTCATGGGGTCTTTAGGGAGCAAACTTCCCATTTTTGAATTAGAGAAAAGAGGCCACAATAGCTGTTCGTGTTTGGTAGCTTTTGTCTTTTAGGGAGTATTGTTCATGTTTCTTCCACAGATTTCCCAAAACCTCTCCTTGGTTTGATACCCTCACTTTTCTAGCATAGTAAAAATCTTTTTTAATATGTAGGTGACATGACAATGGAATAAAGTTGTTTTTTATTTCTGTTCCCAGTTTTTCACTTTTTTAAAAATTGTTTTGTTTTTAATTCAGTGCTTTCTATTCTCTTTGGGGTTTTTTTTGACTCAGAGCAGAATGTTCATACTTGAATAAATAGATGAAAAAAGTTAATTTTTGAATATTTTAGAAAGAGGGACTAATTTCCCATTTAAGAAAAAAAGAGCTTTTAAATTAGATGTCAGTTTAAATAGCAGACTATTTTCAAAATTGAGAAACTTTTTTGAGGAATGATAATTAACTATAGCTGGGAATTATAAAACTTGGGTCTTCATGTTGGTATTTATGCAAATGCCCTCCCTCAGCTCAAGAGCCTGGTAAAATCTCTTTGGAAATGTCTGTGTATAATTTGTTAAAATCAAACAATGTTTTTATAATACGCATAGAAGGTGAAGTTATTTTTATCTTTCTTAGTGTTTTAAAATACCCTCTATTTTACTAAAGAGCTTGGTTAAAACTATGGATTGATTTGAATAGCTTTCATCTCCCTTTAATCTGTCTTGCCTATTTCCCTGAAACTGAAGCAAAGTTTTGTTCTGAGGTGATGGAAGTATTTAAGGTTGCACAAAGCCTGTGAGTGGATGCAATGTGAGGGCACCTGAGCCACAGGGATGGTGATGGGGTTTGATTGTGCCTTGGCAGGGTCACATTGTCTGCCCACCTGCAAATACTTATTTGCTGCTTATTTTTGCAGTGGAAGGTTGTTGCATCACTGGCAATGTCGTGTCATGTTCTCTGTGCTCTTTTCATATTCTCTGTCAAGGCAATAACATTAATTTGTGTCTATTTGAATAATACTCATTGTCACATGGAAAGAGATCTTGAGACAAGTGAGGGATTTGTTTAGCACAAACACTTCTAAGAAATGGCAATTTTGAGAGGCTTCATTTTACAGGAAGGGATCAGAGTGGCTAAACAATTGAAATCCATGGTATTTTTTTATCTCAGTGTGATCATTTGCTGACACACTGGGCATAGGATAAATGACATTCAGCTTCCATGGTGCAATCTAAATGCTCCATAAATACAATTTTTGTCTCAATTTCTGATTGCAGCTTTATTTGTTGAGCGATCCTGAGTTCTTCAATGCATCTTTGTGCTTACTGCAGGAGTGCTGTTTGTGCCTGGTGCTTTGTGCTTGGTGCCACTGGCACACAGAAATGAGCCTTCCAGTTACACCAAATACATCAACCCAAAACTAAAGAGATTCCACCTGTGAGAAGGTATTGCTGCAAGAATGTGATTCAGATCAGTGAAGAAGGTCTGAAGAGGAGGCAGTGTGGTTTGACTGCTATGGCTGAGGCTGCTGCTGGAGCTTCCCAGGATGGAATTAGTGCTCTGGAAGTCAAAGCTATTCTTCTTAATTAGGCAAAAGATTAGAGTATGGTGCAGACAAAATTGGATAATTCTAAGAACTATTAGAAAAAAAAACCCAAAAACCCTCTCTCCAAAATCAACCCCAGCAATCTATCACCAGACTAAAAAGCCTCGATGACCCTGCACTTAAAAAATCCTGAATTAAGCTGAGGTGATCAGACAGGAGAAAGAGATACTTTTAAATTATTCAAGATCAACTACTTATGTACCCACGAAAATGCAAATGCAGTCCCAGGAAGTATCAGCCCTACAGGGTTTTCTTTACATAAGTGTTGTGACATAAGCACTGAGTAGCCATTTTATGGGCATCCTTTAGAATGAAATATGAGCATAAAACAGAATTGAGAGAAAGGTGGGCAAGGACCACAACCAGTTCCATTTTACAAGGAGACCAGTGGCTTTCCTTTCTAATGTAGGAAAATCAAACCATGAAAGTGGATTTTATTAGTTTTTATATGTATCCATATTTAAGTATGATGTAAACCTCCCCCCCCCCAAATCCTGTTTATTTAACTAGGAACCAACACTGACACCAGTTTGTCATACATTGTAAAATATACTCAGAAGCTAACAAAAATTCTGCTGAAGCAGAGTTTACAGCTAGGAGATCCATGCTGCAGTTTGCTGGCAGTCTTCAAACCGTGTTTCGGAGTAGCACTGAGGTCAAAGAGCCAAATATTAGCACATTATCAGGAACTCTTACAAGGATGTCAGGCTGGTACCTAATTACCAAATGATGTCCAGCAGGAGGAAACTGCATAGCCTTAAGCTCCATCCTTTTATATTTAAAAGCATTTGTAATTGGGAAGATGAAGTGCTTTGTGTACAGACTAAGGGCTATTCTGTGTTTCCTAAGAATATGAAAACATTTCTTGTGTTCCAGAACTGGAAGCCCCTGAGGAGAATTAGTCACTGTTGACTAAACCAGCCTACCAGCCCACAAAGCTTGATGAAAGTGCTTTGATCAAGACTATGACACTTGAGCTTTTCCTTTTCAATAGGCAGTAATATGTCAGGAGTTGTCCCAGCATTTTTGCCATCTTATTTCTGCCAAGGTTTTGTAGATATCAGCTACTCCAAACTGTGCACAAAAACCTGTCTATTCATCACTGTCTTCAGTTTTGGTGTCAAACAGTTTCTGCTCCTTGCAAAGGGACATGCTAAAGGAATTTTCAGTTTTGTATGTGGTGAGGTGAAACACTTCAGCCTTTAAAATGTCACCTTTTCCTTGTCACCTTGGTTGTTATAGCTATCTTTCTTCCAGAAGTTTGAGCTTTTCATTTTGAGGAGCTTTGGTTTTTATAGAAACTACTCAGGAGATCTTTAAAAGCGTTCTGAGCTATCACTGGATATATTATATTGTCTTTTAAATTTTTTTTTTGTTGTTAATTTAGGTCTGCTGAAGACTTATGAGTATCTTATAAAGGGCTAAGGATAATCTGACTTCCCTGTAAAATAACCCTTATTATGTCTTAGCCCTTTCTGTAAGTAGTCTTTGTAATTTGTCAGAGTTGTGTTTTTCAGCTGATATTCTTTCTGTTCTAGCATCTTTATTGACAATTTTCAGTTGACAATCAGAAGGATAAAAACCTTTATGCACAGACTCAATTTCAGGATGGTTGAAGGAAATAGATTACGTATGTTAATTAACTAGTGGTGTCAGAAAATTTTGATAAGGATTTAGTGGATTCAGGCCTCCTTGATGGATCTAAGTTTAAATGGAAATTTGATCACCAGAAGTAATTATAAAGCAGCAATAATTCAGCTAATGTTGATAGCAACTCATTTGGTGTTAAATTATTGAAGAGATCTCTGATTCTTAAAAACTGTAAAGATTTCACTGATAAATAGCAGTTGTCCAAAACAATTGCTATTTTTATTTGTTATTATATCTAGAGTAAAGCAAACTTAGTAGGATATAAACTTGCAGGAATTGCCCTAGTGAAGAGGAGCTAGGTTGTGATGCATATCGTGTTTGTGGAAAGTGGGTCCAATGGCCAAATTCTCTCCTGTTTGATCTACTGTGAAAGAAAAACTTATTTGAGGTTTGGACAGTGAATATTGACTCAGGATTCCAATTACATTTGTGGATCAATTACAGACTTTCTGTGCTGCTGCAGCAAGTAATTTAAGTGACACTTTCCTTCAGCTTCTCCTGTATATAATGTTTTGCTGAGGCATTGCAAAGATGAAATCCACTACTAATTTGTGAGGTGCATTGATTCTGCAGTGTGAGAGCCATATTATCCCATAAATGAGTAGTTAGAAATCAAATTATATAAAATTATTGAAATGTAATTATGTATGATCTAATTATATTTTCCTGAAGAACTTCACAAAGACAAACTCTTAGTTTTGGAAATTAAACATGTGTGCTGGGTGAAGGAGAGATGAGACTGAGAGCCAGTGAAGTACTGAACTGGGGTAAAATAATTTTGTGTATTCCTTAAAGAAATGCAAGTTTCTTTTAATTCAAAAGAAATGTGAAGCATAGCCTGAAAATTCAATGTGTTTTATTCAGAAGTTCTTTCAATATATATTCTTATTTAAAAATGGAGTGACTAATAAATGCTTTAATGAAAGATGCCTTAGGATATTTTCTTGGCCTTTATTTTCTCAGGCATGAGTATTGATTGGCTGTTCTCCACCACTGAAGGAAGTGCTCTGAGTTGTCTCTCTCTGGATATCTAGAAATGGGGGAGACAACAGCCACGTTTCTATGGATAAGGACATGTTTTTAGGCCTTCCTAACATGTTGCCAATATTAGTTTGTGATTTCTGAGGGTGTAGCTCTGTGAGTTTCATGAGCCAAATGGTTGTAGTAAAACACAGAAAAATCTGTAATGTTTTCCCTGTTACCATTTTTGTGTGAAAAACATGCTTTGCTCTTCTACTTTTTTCTTCTTTTTCCATAATGTTCTGTGGTCTTATTTTTTGAAGATTGAGTATTCTGTTTTGCAGCTTGGTAGTTAAATGCTTAATCAAGCTCTAAATCAAGTTGTGATTTGTTTCTCAGTAAGAGTGACTGATAGTTTTAAGTTGCAAAGAAAATGTGTTATAGGCTCATAAGGAATGCTTGTTATCTAATAATATCCTAATTATTAAGATGTTACAGAACATTTTGCTAATTACCTGTTCATAGCCATAAAAAGGTTTGGGTTGGACTGAGGAGGTGCCCTGAATTACTTTCAACTCTGGTGTTATATTATTTTGCCAGTTACTTGCAATCATGAATTCAGCCATAAGATGCATAGCTGTGTGCTGCAAATGTTTAAAATAATCTTCATTCATCCAGGGATGCACTTATAAAAGANAAATGCTTAATCAAGCTCTAAATCAAGTTGTGATTTGTTTCTCAGTAAGAGTGACTGATAGTTTTAAGTTGCAAAGAAAATGTGTTATAGGCTCATAAGGAATGCTTGTTATCTAATAATATCCTAATTATTAAGATGTTACAGAACATTTTGCTAATTACCTGTTCATAGCCATAAAAAGGTTTGGGTTGGACTGAGGAGGTGCCCTGAATTACTTTCAACTCTGGTGTTATATTATTTTGCCAGTTACTTGCAATCATGAATTCAGCATAAGATGCATAGCTGTTTAAAATAATCTTCATTTATCCAGGGATGCACTTATAAAAGAATGGTTAGTTCTTACAATGCTTAGGAGGGGACTTAAACTTGGGTATTAGGCATTAGTTGGAGGCTTTTTTCATTGCAAATAGCACCACTGGACTGAAATCTTTAAGCAAAAGAATCATCTTTTGATTTGGGGACTCAGAGAAATAGGCCCCTGTATGGAATACCCACTGCATGGAATAAATTCTATAAAAGAAGAATGCTTTTTTTTTAACATGGTAAATGTTACAGAATGGCAAAGAACAGATTTTGAGGTCTGCTGTTCTCTTCTGCCATAAGGCAGAACAAATTGTCTTATTAATTTCTTCCTTAGTAATTTCTGATACATTTGCCTAAAGTATCCTTTTCTTGTGCTTGTGTTAGCAGTGTAGAATTCACACAAATATTCTGCAGTAAGTCACAGGTAGTGTCTCTTTATAGGTGTTGTATAGAGGTAGCATTAAATCCAAAACCTTCATTTAGGCATTTGCAGTCCAAAATACCCAAAAGAGCTTTAGAAAAGAAGCACAAAAAGGTCACTGAAGAAGGACTGGGGCCAAGTGAAGGTGCAGAGCTCTGTGCACATCTCTGGTAACCTTTTCATGGCCATTTTGCAGTGTTTCATTATAGGGCATGTGGATGAGATAACCTTGAATACAGATATTAGGCACAGAATCTGTATTTCTTATCTATGACTGTGAACTTGGCTTTAGGGGCAACAGCAGCTTCAGTGGCAAAGGAGGATAAAGAAAATTGGGAGGTGGTGTAATGAACACATTTCCCTATCAGTGTTGTAAGAGCTGACTTATAATGTGGAAAACTGTGCCCTTCCAGTCCAGAGCTGGACTGAATTCTCAGTGGGGGAATGTGCAATTGCCAGGCAGAATCAGATGAAGGTTTGTATTTTAAATCCACCAGGCTCTGTGCTACCCTCAAAACACTTCTATGGGAAGCATGGATGCAGCTTAGTGTTTGGTGCCCTAACAGTGCTGGCTCCAGTGAGACAGACACCATGGAGTCTTTTAGGGACAGACCTGTCAAAATATTGCATCTGTGCTTTCCACATCTCTGCTTTCATCTTGAGCTGAGACTGACATCTGTCAGATTGTGTGGTATGGGAGAAATGTGATTTAAAGGTTGCAAGAGTGAATGGGATCCTAGATTTCAGATCCAAGTGAATGGGAAGGTCCTTAAACAATTAAATGAATTAGGTTTTCTCTTCAGCCTATTGAGAAACGTTCATGAGGATTAAAAATTCTAAATAAAGAAGAAATAAATGGAGAACTGTAGATTCATAAAATACAGCAGCAAAAAGCTGATTAAATTGATGAATGCCACAGTCATGGTTGCTCTGTTCTACTGATTCCATGTATCTGCTTAGTACTTGGAAACTTTGTTATAATTTGATATCAATAATATTAAGCATGGTTTCATAAAGGAGTATTGTACCAGTATCTAATAGGGCAGAGAAAAATCCATATTAATATTGCAATAATTCATTTTCAGTGGTGTAATTGAAGATTAAAAAAAAAGTACTAACTGGTATTATTTGTAAAATAAATGGTTTCTATATGAGGTTTATAGTATTTAGCACCAAACTCTTAATATCATCAAAGATAGGGACAGGATAGTAAGACAGTACATGGTTTTGGTTACAAGCCAAAATTTAATTTGGTATTGTAGATGTGAAAACTTTTGTTGTAATACTACATTTATGGCTGGTAAGTGTTTATAGTAATGCATATTGAAAGATTGAACATTCAGTTACAGTAGCAATGATGTACCTCGGAAATTAATTTCTCTGAACATTCATGAGCAAACCTGTATTACTTAGATTCAGTGTAGGACCAGGTTATGGTTATTATAGGCCTGGGGAATAGTCTCTTTTGCACTTTCTTATTGAAAATATATATATATGTATATGTAGTTCATGTGCCTGTAGTCTTTCTGTTTCTCCTGCAGATGTAGGATTGCTCACATTCTTAAAATCCAAACCTTAAGAAACGAAAGTATAAACTACTTGTACACTTATATTGTATGGAAAAACTTAGGAGAAGTTCATTTTTGGGCAAGGCTTGAGAGTAACTGAGCATTATATATGGGCTGCTGTGTTCAGCACTATATGAGCTGGCTGCCTGGCTGGCTTGCCAGTTGCTATCAGCTGTCTGTCCTCTTGTGCTCACAGAGGATGAGAATTTGAGTATATGATAAGCAGAAATGTTCTTCTGCTGTGTCTGGTTTAAAAAATTATTTTTCTCCTAGTGAGGTTGATGTTCTTAACAACTTCCACATGAAAACACACTGAGACAAATACTGTAGGAAAATACAGAACAGTGAGACTGAGATTCTGAGGAGTTACCAATAGAGAGACAGAAAGTCTTAGAAATTTTTGAGTGTTTGCAGTGTTTATTGAACTGCTAGAATTAAGGAATTGTTACTGATACTGGTTCAGATAGCTGCAGAGGGTTTGGTGGGGGAAGTGTGGCAACATCTGAACTGTCTTTCTAGAATACTGAAGCAAAGTGCTTTTACAGGAACAATACTGGGTGGATTAACTGTGCTTACTGTACTGCCATCCGTGAGCTCAGGTGGGAGTGCACTGCCAGATATTTGGTTAGAAACAGCTCTGCTGACACTTTGCAATGAAGAGAATCATCAAAGCAAACGAAGCTGGCTCCTGTTCCCCAGTTCTAAACTTTGCATCTGCCTCCTGACTGCTGTGATTATTGAGCAGATGTGCAACTTCAAGACTTTTCTGGAGATCCTGTGGACTAGATATTATTGCTTTCTTCTGTTGCTGTTGTGTTGTGTTCCATGCTTGTAATCACATGCAGACCTTGGGTATGGTCTGCTATCTTCCTCTGGTTTTGTTTTTTGTTTTTTTTCTGTGTCTGCTTCTCTACTCTTTTTCTGAGTTATTTTGTAATGTAAAGATAGACCAAAACTTCAACAAGAAACAGCAGAGCAGTCTAACCTGAAAGCAAAAGGCCAAGTGTGGAACTACAGAAATTTCTCAAGCTATTTTCCAAGCAGCATAAAAGAAAATTTGTTTGATGACAGGGAGTCTTTATACACTTGGAAGAGAGTGTTTAATTTGGAAATATGTAAAGAATGCCCGATGAGGGATAAATCTATATCCTGTAACATGGATTTAATGAGTTCATGCAGATTCAGCAGGATTTGCCTTCCAAACAGAAACTGCAATATAAGCTTTTAGTTTTCCTTTTGCAGAGGTAGTTTTGCTGGCATCTCACTTCTAGCAAATCTTATGTTGTTTGCACCTACAGTTTTTGATCTTGTGTCCATATACCAGCTGTCAGGAAAACACCAAGCCCACAAATTACTGATTAGACACGAGGCACAAAGAACACAAGCTGCTGCTCTTTGGAAAGCTCAGCACTCTTTCCAAAGACTTTGCCCCGTTTGAACTGTACCAGTTCTACTTTCACTAATGATATATTGTATAGCCTGTTTGGCAGCGTGGGAGCTTATCATAAGTTTCTCTTTTGTTTAGCCCTGAAATCAGGGTAAAATATGTAATTACAGTCACTTGTCATCAGAGGTCGTGTTTTTCAATAGAGAAAGTGCTGCAATGCCTCTTAAATAGTTTCTTGATGATAATTTGTATCAGCTGCCCATAAGAAGCAACAGTGTGATCATGCTGCCTCAAAAAAGCTTTTTATCAAAGGTTAGAAATAATCTTTACCATTCAAGAGACAGTGAATTTTCAATGAAGATGATCAGATCTTTGCAGTCTGTTTGCCAGTTTGCTCAGGTGTTGGGCTGGTTTTGGTGGTGGAGTTTTTTTCCATTACTAGCCTCAGCTTTCAGGCAGCAGCATCTGCTGTATGGAAGGGGAAACAGAGCCCTGTGTCAGGAAATCCTTTGTAAATATTGTAATAGATGATGCATTTTTCATACCATGCGAGCTCAGTTTGGTCTCTGCCAGCCGAATCTTCAAAATGGGGAGCCTGCAGCAGTTGGCCTCCCAAACCTATCATTTGGCAGCTCCATGTGTAAGAGATTGCCAAATTTATAAGTTTGCTCAAATCCTGGTACTCTTCCACTTTTTCTCGGAGCAGAAGGAAGATTGGAAGGTTGTGTTCAGGCCAACAATTGCAAGATTAGATCATGGTCAGTTTGACTTGTGTGACTGTCTGTTATGTTTAATCGTTTTAGAGATAAGTGAAAACCTGGGGAGGCAGGGGAGGATACTGCATTTGTGCTATCCTGAATCTTTTCACTTCTCTAAGTAAATAAAACAGTGATTAAACAGGAGAACACAGATGATTTGGATATGTAGGTAACCAGCAATCTCCATGACATAAGTAATTAACTTTGTTATGAAATGTGTCGTTTGAGACCTGAGCATTTCTAATAATTAATGCAACAATTTAACTGTGTAGGCAAAAATATAGACCCTTTCTAAAATGAGCATTTTTCTCTTTACGTTAGCATATTTTTTTTCCTGTGGAACAAGAAATAGTTTCCTGTCTTGTTTCTTACAATAAAAATGTGTTGTTTGTATCAGAAATTTTTCCATAGACATTAAACTTACTTTGAGCCTATACATAAAATGTGTTGTTTTGTCCAATTTGCAGTAGTCTTAAAATTTAAAAATCTATTCCTGCTCCTGAGGGTTATTTATGACAATTGATAAAACACTTAGTGCTGGCATTTAGATTAAAAGTACCTTGAGTTACATTTGTCTTGGCATTCTTTTTTTTTTTTTCAAAATTGCACAGTGAATGCAGGTTTTCCAGAGAAATTGTGTGGCTATGTAGGGTCAGGAATTGAAAGGGAAAAATAGGTGTTCTGGAATGATTTCTGCTGGTTCTCATTTTACCTGTCTGCAGTGGCAGTGCATTCACATGCAGTGCTAGAGCAGCACAGTTAGATACCAGTGTTGTGACTAATGAATCTTGGTAAGTATGAAGTTAATGAGTGATATACAATAAATCCTGCCTATACCAACTAGAAATGGAGTTGCAATTTTGATTATATCTTTGCCAATGCTATTTTTATCAAGATGTTTTGTAATAAAGGAAAACCCCCAAATTGTTGTTCTTCCCCCCTTCCCTTCTGTTCTGTTAGTGCTTTAACACCAGGAGAAAGTAGATGGTAATTGACTTTCCAAATAGGGAAGTTCAGCATGCTGAGAAGCACTTGCCTGAAAGCTGAAAGAGGGAAAATCAATAAGGAAATGAGAAAGTTGCCATTTCTAGTACTCCATTAGCTGCTGTGTAATAACATCTCATCAAATAAATCTTATCAGCAGAACAAGTGCATTTAAGAGCAGAAAATTTCACAAATGATGAGAGTTAAGACTGTGGTTTTCTGGTATCTCATGTATAAACAGTTTAACCACTGCTGAAGGAAATGGTCAATATGTGAAGCACCAGTGCATGTGACTGGACAGATTGCTATTGATTTTGGTGGGGTTTGGGTCAGGCTTTAGTAGCCAAAAAGATCATAATTGGTCAGCTGAAAATGAATGATGATGTAGGCCATATTTTCTCATTCATTTTCCTATTGAATAGAGGGAGAGAGAACAGAGAAAAGATTAAAAATATGCAGTGAGGCTTGGAATTTCTGGTATGCTGATTTATTTTGATGTGACATCCAAATGAGGGTGATATTTTTTATTACTGGAGGATAACCAAAAGGATTGATTTCAGTCATTAATAACATTCACGTTTACTAGAAGAATATATGGCAAAAGCATCAACAAAGGAGTTAAGTGAGGAGAATCTCAAATCTATATATTTGATATTAATTTCATAGTGTTTAACTTTATGTAGGAGTGGCATTTAGATGATAGTTACCACCTCAATTCCTGCTTTTCCTTACACACACTTGTTTATTGGTCAGCTGTAACTGGTGATTAACTAGTGGTTAAATGATGGTCAAATGTTGTTAATCTTTCCCAGATTGTCATTTTTATATTTTTTATTCCTTCCTAGTGGTACAGAAGAATCTTTATGTTCTTGGCTGAGATTTTTTAAAACACCTGTCCAGAAAGCTTCACAACTAATGTAAGGTTACTCCCATCTTCATCCTGCCTTTGTGATACAGGATGCTTATTTCTTGTAGCAAAGATGATATAGTCAGCTAAGATTACCCTTGCTGATCTCAGTGGGGTTATTCTATAAGTACATGTGGAATTGCTTATGAATTAAGAAACAATGTTCTTACACTGACAAATAATTTAGCAGGTCAGTCTAAATCAAACTACTTGGGAGGCTGACATTTGCCATGTTACATCATTAATAAAATAATGGCTGTTAAATAGAGTACTGTTTTGCTATCTGGATATTCACACTGTTTTTCTGTGTTATTTGTTTTCTTCTGTTCATGAAGTGCTTCATAATTGAGTTTCTGCTAATTTTATATTCATAAAATTTTAATTATATGGACTTCCCTTCTGGCATGCATTAATGTGGTAGCACCTACAAAGCTAATAAAATATCTATTCTGATAATAAATTTCAGTCACTGTTGGAATAAAGTATTCTAGATCAGTCAGAATATCATTCAAACTCATGTTTTCTAGGCCATGGCAGTCTCAGGCTTTAGACTTAGTGTAAAATTTAATGAAATTTGAACTGGGAAACAGCTCTGGGAGTAGAAATATTAACTTAAGACTTGTTCCTCCCAGCTTTTTATGCCCAGCATTCAGGCTTACAGTGGGAAAGATGGGGAATATTTCTTCCCAGTTCCTGGACAATAGATGGGGGGCACTGCTCTCAGTGGTAGTGATGAAAGTTTGGAAGAGTGCCCACAGGGGAAGATGCTGCAGGCAGGTCTCTCTATTTTTGTTGTCCTTGGCAGGCTCTTTCCTGACCCACTCCCAAGCACATGGTGGCTGAGCCTTCATTCCCCTTGGTGATGGTGCTAAGTGAGAGTTTTTCTGCAGCCCTGTGAACTGCTCTGACCCTCACTGAGCCAGTCCTCCGTGCTTCAGGGATGTGCTGCCTGCTGGGGCCAGCTGGCTGATGCCAGCCACAAGACCAGAGGGTGTGTGAGCCCCTTGGCATTTGGGGTGATGCTGGAGCCCAGGGTCAGCAGGGACAGGCACAACATGGGTCCAGCTGGGCCTCCTGGAAATGCACCAGCAGAGTTCAGGTTGGCTGACCTGAAAGGCTCCAGTTCTGAGTAAGGGGTGAGAACAGGCAATTCTTAAACACAGCTCAGTTTTTGATGTGCTGGACCTTGTCATGTGGTTGCTGTAGGCACCTGACTCTGCAGTGACCTCGTGTCCATCTCCTGGCTGGGCTGAATTCATGTACCACAGATGCTTTCCAGCACTGCATGCAAGGACCTGGCCAGGGGCTCTGCCCCCCATTTTGGGTGCCATGGCACTGACACAATAAATAGTACAGAACTTAACTTCTAAGAACCTAAATCCTTTATTTGATCTAGCTTTTACTTCCAGTATAAGAAGGTAAAGAATAACAGGTACAACAGAGAAAGGAGGAATGTAGTTTGTAGTAATTGGGAGTGGAGCTGTGGCTGAACCTCATCCCTGATGAGCTACAGCTGTGCAGAACAGGTGACCACTGCTGAAGGCAATGAGACATGGAGTGCCCAGGCATGCTAACCACTCACAGAAAGAGCACACAGGTGTAAGGCATGTGAGAGAGAGCATAAAAAGCTGTGCTGGAGAAGAGGCAGATGCTTTCTGAAGTTGTGTGGAGTTACTCTGTGTATTGTGGCAGTCTCAACTGACAGAGGAAAGGTGTTGGTGCAGGTCACAGGCAGAGCTGGACATCCCTACCTGTTAGGCACTGTCAAGAAGCCTGTGAGCTATCTTGCTTCAGGTTGGTGTAGTCAGAATTCCTTTCTCTTGTATTGGCAGTCTTTTGATTTTATATATATAATCAAAACCTGGCATCTTATTTGAAGAAAGAATGTAGAGGAAAACTGGATTTATAAATTCACTTTGACTCTTTCTTGGTTTTATCAGCTGAATGTTTAATGTGTCTTTCACTTGTAGGCTTTATTTCAGAGTTATTTCTAGATGACTGATGAAAGTGTTTTACTTGCAGTTGATTTGAAAATGACAATTCTTATTTTCAAATTACATTGTCAGAATACTTTCATTATGCTTGCTCAGAGGAGAATGGGATTCTCCCACCCTACTCACTGTGGATGTAAATGAATTTTCGTGTGTGTGCATATATATGCATACACAAAGAATGTGAGAGAGCTAGTGTGAGCCACTACTCTCCCAGTACTGTAGAGAAATGTCTTTTAACACTCTTTTCATGGTGCTTGTTACCCAACACCACTGGGTGAATGTATCTTTGGGGCTGAAATCTCTGCCTTTTGCATCTCCTCTGCAAACAACATTTCTTTTATCTTCAGGAATGTACATGGGTATGTGACTATAAGAGGACTTTGTACTGCATTTGTGTGGCAACCTTTTGGCAGTGGGGGGGGCTATAGGGGTGGCTTCCAGAGGCTTCCACCATGTCTGACAGAGCCCATGCCACCTGGTTCCAACATGCTGCCACTGGCCAAGGCTGAGCCCAGCAGGGATGCTGGAGGTGCCTCTGGGATAATGTGATTAGAAAGGGGCAAATTTACTGTGCAGAAACACCTGCAGCCCGAGAGAGGAGTGAGAATGAGTGAGAGAAACAGCCCTGCAGACACTGGCCAGTGCAGAAAGAGGGGAAGGAGGTGCTCTGGCTGCCAGAGCAGAGATTGCCCTGGAGGGGGAACCATCTCTGCAGGCCATGGGAACAGATATCCACCTGCAACCCCACACTGGAGCACTCTGCTCCTGAAGGATTGTCTCCTGTGGAAGGGACCCACACTGGAGCAGGGGGAAGAGTGTGAGGACTCCTCTTCCCTCGGAGAAAGGAGTGGCAGGAACAATGTGTGGTGAACTGACCACAGCTCCCATTCCCTGTCCTGCTATGACACTGGAGAGGAGGAGGTAGAGAAATCAGGAGTGAAGCTGAGCCAGGAAGAAGTGGGGAGGGAGGAGGGAAGGTCTTTTTAATATTTGACTGGTAATAAATTCATTTCCCCGGGCTGAGTCCATTTTACCTGTGATAGTAGGTAAGTTGGTGATGATCTCCCTTTTTTTGATGCACAAGCCTTTGTTTCTTTGTCTGCCCTGTGCAGCTGAGGAGGGGAGTGATAAAGCAGCTTTGGGTGGGCATATGGAGTCCAGCCAGGGTCAACACAGCAATGACAAAAGCTGTATGAATAGTAATACATTTCATTTGCATTCCAGAATTAATATGGACTTAGTTGAATAGAAGCTATTGTGTTTACAGTAAGTTATAGTGCAATGTTTAAAACCACTTCAGCCTCTGGAGCTGAGAGGTGTACTTCCAAATCTGGATTCATTAAAAACATTGCTCTACATCAGGAATCTCCAAGAAAACACCAACAGTGTGCTATGAGCTGAATGGGCTTGAGAAGCACATATTATGTAGTTATTCTTATTTTTCTAAATGGAAATATTTTTGTGTGTGACCTATTTCTTTTAGACCTTTCAGTTACTAGTACAATTTTTTCATGTCTTTCTGTGACTGTTTGATTGAATTTAACAGAAAATTAATACCAACTAAAAATCAAGCTGGTAAATTATGAAAATGTGGAAACATTTTTCCTGTTGTTGTCAAACTAAAGTTATGTGAAATGTATTCTATCTTTACTACTCTTCTGAGAATTTATTTTATTTGGGGAATAGAGTTTACTGCAAAACAGAAGAATGAAGTTTTAATTTGTTTCTTCTTATAAGCAAAACTGCAGTTTGCTGTGCTAATTAGAGCAGCTGGATTACACAGCCTGCCTTAAATCCCAGAGGAAATCAGGAAAAGAGGCTGGATTTAAGTATTTCTTACTGTCTCCAAGGTTTTAAATTAAAACCTCTTTTGGTTAATGAGAAAAGCTTAGAGATTCAGTTTTTATTTGGGGAAGGAGTGATGGGGAATTCTTCTCTATTCATATTTCACTCAAAGCATGGCCTTTTGATTTAGAGAAACTACCACAGTCAAACAGTGGCCAACTGTACTTTTAAATTTATTGGAGCAGGCTGAGGTCTCTGACAGATGCCTGACCACAGGAGGGAATAGAATGTAGAGAAGCTCTTGGAACCATAAAAGATGTGTTGGTGCTCTCAGGTCTTTTAACAGACAAGTGGCTTCCACCCAATGTAATTAATATATTAAAAGTCTCTGCTTTGGGAGATGCATTTGGGTGTCCTATCAGATGCTGGTTATACTAAGCCTGGTCTTTATGTGCATTACTTTTTCACTCCAAGTTCAAATCATAACTGCTCTGATTTTTTTCCTCCCTTTTAAAGTCTGATTGTGTAAGTCTGGTTTAGCTATTAAAAAATACTGTCCCAGCTTCTGAGGTTTGATTTGAAACCTTTATTATGAATAGCTTGACTGCAATGTAAATGTCTGGATACCAATGCTTGTCAACCTCAAACACTAGAAAACTTTAATGTGCTGAAAAAAAATAGGCTAAAAACAGCCTTTGAAATACTGTGAAAAGAATTTACTTAACTAGTGAAAAATGTCAGTTTGTCTTGAATCATGAAAATGAAAATTAATGAGTTGCTACATATGTAAATGTATTGCTTCAGAGAATTGTGGCAGAGATTTTCTCTCTCCATCTGCAGTGAGGAGAAAAAAAATCCATAGAATTTTAGTGAATCATTAGGGAAGCATATCTATCAACAATTAATGGCTAGAATAGGAAGAGCAGTTTTATGTTAGGGCAGAATTTTACCTTCAGGTTTTTCTAGCTTGTAACCTTCTACTCAAAATACTAGGCTTAACCACACAAGTAAAATAAACTTATCTAGCAGTGGTGTTATAAATAATCACATAAGATAGGTGCATTAAGAATAAATAACTTCACAGTGTAAACCCCTGTATCCCTCTGTTTGGATATCAATACCTATTCCTAGTAAAGAGCATGGTAATACAATGTGTTAATCTTCTGTGAATCATAGTTTTTTGTTGTAACTCACCTGATTTCTGATTGCTTGCAATCATATGGCTGTGATTATTGAGGTTTAGATCATATTTCAGCTGCAACAAAATGACAAGTTAATGATAGAAAGATCACATGCAGCTTAAAAGTAGCTACAGAGTTGTGAAAAATCAAAATGTGGTAATTGCTTTAATCACCTACTGATTTTCTTAGAATTAATGAAGGCTTAAGTTAGATGTAGTGTAAGGAAATCCAAGTGATTTTATGATGACCCCACTTTGATCTGCAAGATTAAAACTACTTGTAATTGTGTGTTTATCTGGTGGCAGCACACAACTGGCTCTGAGCGAGGCTGCCCAGAACATCAGAGCAGGAGAGAGGAGACTGGTGGGTCACTGCACCCGTCACCCACAGGGCTGCTTACCAGTGCTGCACCACGTTAGAACTATTATTTCCACAGACAAGATGTGTTCTGTTCTCTGTTCCATTTCAGGTCTAAATCTCCACAGTGCGAATCCTTGTAAAAACTGAAATATCTGATGTCTAACATCAACTCATAAGGGCTTTCAGAGATGCGTGGGACATGTTGGCTTATTTAGGTGCAAGGAGGACCTCACCCTCCTGCTGTCCTTGCCATGGGCTCTGTGCTAAACAGTATCTCTTTATTTAAATAATATTTTAAGTTCTTTATTCTGTTGAGAGCAAGGGAAGGCAAGGTACACTTTTGACATGCCAGGAAAGTGGAAAGAACAGAAAATTCCTTATGTCCTTTCTGGGGTCTCATTATGCAGTCTAACTGGTAATACATCTAGAAGTTTTACTTTTAAATACTTAGGTATTTCCAATGTTAATAAAGGATGTTGCAGCAAATTCTACACATTGACACTTTACTACAACTACTGTACCTACTTGCTGTATCTGCCTTTCTTTAAATTAATATGTGGTTTCTTTTTCTGAAAATGATTTTGTATGGCAAAATGGGATAATTTTTTGCACATTAATTGTCACAAACAAACAGTGCAAAAATGTGTGACCAATATCCATTTGGAGAGAAGTTTTTCTCAAAAATTTTTACTCAAAATTATCTGAAGTATATTTTATACTGTATTTTTATTTTAAGTTTTCTGGCAGAAAGCAGGGTCACCCAGAGCAGGTTGCACAGGATTACATGCAGGAAGGTTTTGAATATCTCCAGAGAAGGAGACTGCGCAACTGGAATTTAAATTTGAAGTGGGAATTCATTGCCCTAAAAAAAAAGTCATTATGACCAATAGTTGCAAACTGAAGAATTGATAGAGCCCAATATGCAGAGAAAGGCATCTGAAAAAAACCCGACCACCTGGATCACTTCACTAGCAACCCAGAATTAAATGAAGCATGCATTCAAAATTTTAGTATAAAATTAAGTACTATCAATTGCAATTCATTGACACCCAGTATTCTTAGCATTAAAAAATCTGTACAATTAAGGGTGTAGTTCTGTATAAAAAATATTGGCATTTATACTCATGTGTCTAGAATTCAGTGAAGTATTAAGTATTATGCTTCATCCTATAATCTACAAGCTAGCTGAGGTCCAGAGAAATTTTTTCCATGTTATAGAATCCTGGTGATTTTTATAGCCTCATTATATTAGAGCTATTCAGCATAATTCTGTGTTAATGGTAGAATTGTAACTAGAGAAGACATTGGGATAATGTGCAATTAAGGTTCTTAATATGTTGAAGATCCACACATGGACCGAAGAAATTAAAGAACCCCAGCCTTAGTCTGTCACAATTATGAAATTAAGGATCTTCATTGCCCCAAAGACGCAGAACTTTAGAGTTCAACAGCCATTGTGCCTCCATAAACCCGAGTGTGTAATGTGCAGGCCAGTGATGAATCAAACAGAAAAGGCATTTATGGCTCTTTCAGTCTCTGAAATGAGCCTGGTGCGAGGTTCATGCTCATCACTCTACCTCACTGGCTTGAGCATTGCAGGGGATGAAGGACAAAGCTTTGTACAAATTAGCACCAAGTTGGCCTAGTTTAGAAACTTGTTTCATAGTTTTGTTAGTCATAAAAGGAAACAAAATCTTACCAGTACTTGTAAAGAAACCTTTTATTGGCTGCCTGCCAGAGGCAGGCTGGTTATCAAATACAGCAGCAGCTTTGCCTTTCTGTCAAACAAAGCCAGAAGATTTTCAAATCATTAGGAAATGATTACAGAAAAGCAGTGAAAGAAGTAGGTAAAAAATAGCCATTATACCAGCAGCTTGAGGTTTCTGAAATTTGATAGTTCTTACTCCCAGAATATCTTGCATTCAGGGAAACCACTGCTGGTGGAATATGAGCTTCTAAAGTGGAAGATACTATGGAAGTGCTTTGATTTATAATTACTACAGTGCAAGTGCAGTAGCATGCCAATTCTTTCAGACTACTTTTACAGAGCTGGAGAACTACAGAAGACACTGAATTTCATCTTGGAAAAGGTGAACAATTTTCATTGCACTTGCAGACTAAAGGATGTAGATCATAATTTGTTTATTAATTTATCCTGTAATACAGAACTGTGCTTATATCAGCTGATGAGAATAATCTCACATTGACAAGCAGTTTTACCAAAGGCTTGCTATAGAAAGTGTAGTTGTTTTATAGCTGTAGAAGAAAACATGCAGGCAATGTCACTACTAGGAGGGCTTCTGATTTGAAGTATTTGGAAATTTCTCCTTGTGTGACATTACTGTGCTCATGTCTATCCCCAGATAGGCAGTGACAAAATGGAAACCTTGCAACTTTAAAAGTTGGCACTTTAATCTTAAAATCAGAAGTTACCAAGAAAATGTAGGAGTAGAAGTTCAAAAGGTTTAGGACTTGAGTTGCAGAATTTGTCAGCCTGCAGCAATGTCACCAATGTTGATGCAAAATACAATATTGCAAAACTGTATCATGTGAAATTCAAATCAGTTGTTGAGTTTGCCAACATTCTTCTTACCAGAGAAGAATCATTACATCAGGAGTAGAACCTTAAGGGTATTGTGAAACTTTTCTTTTTGTACCATTATAACATTTAGAGTCAGCCATGAATTACCAATTATTAATTGCAATGCTGGAGACAGATGACCTGCCTCAAAATAAGTGCACATGAATACTGGTTTCAAGCTTTGGCTAGTGAGAGCTGATTCAGATGTTGCAAATTCAGAGAAAACAAGACTGAAGACTATTTGGAAAAAGTCTGAATGTTCCTATTCATTGTGTTATTTCTTAGGCTTTAAGAAAGCTACCAAATTTTTCTGTGTGGATTTCTCATTAGAGTCATATAAAAAAGGAAACTTGTGCATCATTTTATATGTTTGCAAATGCTGGCATTCAACACTTACAAAAAGGTAAATGTAGCATGCCACCCATATTTCTCTAGTTTGTGATGCTGTTCCATTTGGTTCCACTCCCAGCCATGGATACCCCAGTGCTATTAAACACATATTAATTAGTTCAGTTTGAATACTTAGTCCTGCTAAGTCCCCAGTCAATGTCTCTGAGGCAGAGGCCATCATATACATTATAATTATATCCAGGGTCCTTTCAATATACTCAAGCTGAATTTATTCCTTTAAAGGCTGGAGTACAAAATACCTGCAACTTGTGCAGTGAGTCACAAGTGGCTACTTTTTATACATTCCCTGTTTTCATTTTTCTCATGCCATTTGTACTGGCTCCAGGCTACACAAAATGTTGTTCACAGGCCTATATGAGTATTGTCTAGCTGAAAGTGACTCGTGTTTCTGGCCTACTTTAAAGTGTGCAAAAGGTAGGAGATACCTACCTGCTGGAAAATCTTGGAAAAGAATATTAAAAGGGCTGGGTTTAGAAATCTCACAGCATTCTGCTCAGAATTTCCTATGAGATGCCATTTACCTCTGTAACAAAGTCATTGAAGTGGATCAAAAGAGTAAACACATTATTTTTACTGATAATACTGAGTCTAGGATTATACTGAGAACATGAGATACATGCTGCATGTTTAATATAGAAGATAAGATTTATCAGTACTCACTTGTAGAGCTTCAGAGTTCCCAGGAAGGTTTTTTTTACTGGCAGAGTTATCTGTGGTAAATAACAAGGACTTGCATTTTGGGGTGGGTAAAACAGACTTCTGGTGCTTAGTGAACTATAGCATTTTTCCCTAAGGAACAATGGAGAACAATTTGTCTCTCCTGGAGTAATGTCACCTAAAATAGCATAGTATAGGCATTTCCTTCCCTGGATAATAAATTGTATTATGAAGGACTATAGGCTAACTTTGATAGGGTTCATCAGGTAGTGAAAGGGTTGAAGGCACTGCAGTTATGCTGATTTACAAGAGTCAGGATTTTTCCCATCTTTATAACCAGTCTCTGAGACTGTATTAAAATGTTCCATACTACCACAGTATACCAATGAAAAGTAAGCAGGGAATTTATTATCCATGTGGGAAAAGGAAGGTGTATTGAGTTTGTGTGGGAAGGTTTTGGCAGTGAGTGGTGCTGCATGGTTGGCTTCTGTGAGAAGCTGCCAAAAGCATCCCCCATGTCTGACAGAGCCAACACCATTCAGCTCCAGGAAGGACCTGCCACTGACCAGGGCAGTGGCAGAGGCAGTGCCTCTGTCATCAGAGATTTTAGAAAGGGAGAAAACTGCTGTGCAGCAGAGCTGAGAGGAAGAGAGGAGTGGGGGTATGTGAGAGGAAAAGCCCTGCAGACACCCAGGGCAGTGCAGAAGCAGGGCAGGAGGTGCTCCAGGTGCTGGAGCAGAGGTTCCCCTGCAGCCCCTGGTGCTGCCTGTGCAGAGTCAGCTGTGCCCCTGCAGCACAGGGGGGTCCATGGGGAACAGAGATCCAGCTGCAGCCCGGGGAGGAGCCCACGCCAGAGCAGGGGATGCTCAAAGGGGGCTGTGACTCGAAGGGAAACCCAGGCTGAAGCAGGTCTTTTGTCAGGACAGGTAAACCCAGGGAGAGAGGAGAGCAGGCTGGAGCAGGGGAAGAGTGTGAGAAAGAGCTTTGAGTCGTTTGGCTTTTCTCAGTACTGACTCTTTACTCACGTGGAGCTGTTTACTCTTATAAATGAGCAGAAATATTGAGGTGCTCTGCAGTGGTGGAACTTGTTTGGTTTCTGGCAAAGGCATGATGTCACAGTCCTCTGTATGTATCAAATCTGAGAATTCTATCAAAGCCTAAACTTTTACCAGGGTTGCACATTTTTGTCCAGACCTACTGTGACAATTTTAAACATAAAAAATGTTTGCTTCTTCTGAGGTAAAAAAGTATATTCCAGAGAAATTTTAGTTTTATTTACCTTCATTCAGCATCACATGCACACAAACACACCCATGAGGAAGTGTATTCAGAATAATTACCCCACACAAAAATGCAGCTGATACTGGATGTATTACTTGAAAGCCTGTTTGTGCTTTCAATTTTCAGTGCTTTGAAAATCAGGTGCTTTTCAAAATATTATCTGTCAAATATAAATTCAGTGTGTAATTAGCATTTGCTGGTTACTGATTAGGCCTTCAAGTTTAATATTCTAAAAAGAAACTCTTAATATATATGTAATTATACATATGTGTAAAATTCTGTATAGAATTATATTTGATTATACTCTTGAGTTTTTAAAAGATGTAACTAAAAACCAGTAAATATTTAAAGATATAATGCTGGATTTTAAACACGGCATCCTTAATCTTCTACTAATTTATGTAATCTTATACAATTTTAAACATGTAGTGCCACCCAAAAATGCCAAGTTTTTCTCAGCCTCCCCAATGACCTATTTTAAACCAGCTGTCCATTTCTCATGTCTTACAGCAGTACAAGATCAGGAAGGCCAGAAGTACTCTTGGTATTGAATGAGAGGAGACAGGAAGGACTGAGTCAGATGCGCTTTTAGACAATTTTCTTCTTTTAGTTTTGCTAGGTTGATTTTGAAATTTTGAGTTCTTAATGGTCAGTGGTGCCTCTGCAACACTGGATTGTCATGATTCTTAATACAGTCTTTCACACTTTTAAACTTAAAGTAAAGCAGCCATGGGAAGCTGAAGGCCTTTTTCAGAGGTATTTAACTGTACCTGTATTTCTAATAGACTTCTGTAACATTGAACATAAAAAGGAGAATCTTTAATCTGAAAAATCATTACCATAATATGCAACCTCTGATTTATAACTGCTGTCAAGTTTTACCTCCAACATTATTATTCTAAAGTAGCATGTATATCAAGAAATAAATTTCAGTATATTTTTTTGTAGGGAGATTTTATAACTGTGAAGTTGTTAAAGATGTTTCTGTTGTGCAGTGAGTATATTGAATTGTCTATGCAGCCTTTGGTATAATCCTAAAAAATTGGCATTCTTTTTCAAAACAAAGTAAGAGTTTTTCTTTGTATGTATTCACATACTCTTTGGTTGGAATAGTTGAATATTGTATGAGCAAAGACTGAGAAGACTCATGCAGAAGTGATATAACCTCTAGGTAACTGAGCCCACTTTATTTACTCATTGGTTCAAAAGCAGTTTACACATTTTAAAAGCAAAATTATGTCGTGCTCAATGCAGTGTAAGTAGTAAAAATATAAAAATGCATGTAACACCTTACGTACCAAGAGCTGAACATCAGAAATATAATCAAAGAGAGAAACAGAGTTGGAATAGCCTCTGACAGTGACAGGAAATGGGAGAGATGAATAGTTGTATCTGAAATGGACAAAGAACATGAGATTCCTGATTGTAGAATAATAATGAGGTGGTCAGACAGAGATTGGAGAGAAAAGTGAATTTCATTTGAACCCCTACAGTGCTGCATTAGTAATTCTTTAGGAGCCAGTGAGAATGGCAGCTTATAAAAGGAATTAAGAAAGGAAAAAGAATGAGGAATCTGACCTGGGAAATATTCCTTGAACTTCTCAACTGTGCCTAAATATTTTTTTAACACTGTGATTTATTCTGAACTTCAGAGAAAAAGCTGAATGCAGGAATGTAACCCCAGAGGTTCCAGAATGAGAGAGGCTCCTCAGTGCAGAGCACTTCTGTCTGTAAGACTCTGAAGAAGAGCATATTGTGTATTTAAGCCTTGCTCTTGCTGTGCTATGTTTCTGTCTGCCTCATCTGGCTTGCATCCCATGTCACAGGCAATGTTCCTAATGTACAAAAGCAATTATAAAATAAAGTAAAAAGCAAGTGTTTGACATTTTGTTTTATTTATTGCTCAAGTGGTTTAGCTTTCTGATTTGTTAATCAATTTTTATGTATGAGTAGAAGGTTAATGTAGAGCCTTTCATGGAGACCCATGATAGCTGGCCTCAAAGACTTTATTTATACTTTTGGAAAGAAAAGTAATTTCTAAACTTCTTAAAGAATCACATTCATTTCTTTTAATAGTGTTTTTTTTTTCAGTTATAGTTTGGGGGTTTGTATAAATGGTGCTTTGTAGAGTCTTTCCAGCTAGGCTTACAATTGCCAGCAATGTGAAAGTGCATTGCTTTGACATCTTTGTCAGTTCTGAATGGATTCAGGTAACTCTGTGCAATGTAGGGATCCTGCTAAGGCATGTCAAAGGTTTTCTAAGTTTGGATAAACTGGTTACCCTTCACACCTATGCTACCTTCATTGTGACTGTTTTGAATTGCCCACTGTACTTTGATATATATTTGCAATTTCATGTTCCTTTTGTTTTCATAGATGCACTTTAGAATCTCATTCTTTAGCACAATCTTTTTCCTGTCACAGTATCCTGTTTTTAAATACCCATTCACTAACTCTCTGGACCAGATAATCCTGATGCTGGTGTAAATTGATGGTGACCTCTTGGAAATCCATTGGCTGCACCAGAGCAAAATTACTAAGAGTGGGAGGAGAAGCAGAGTGTGAGATTCTGACATGTTTAAATCATCTGTTCTCCAGGATAGAGCGCTTGCATTCATTTCCCCACTAAGTATAGCAATACATGAATTTGGGCTATTTTACTTATAAGGATTCCTGCTTCATTGGGAGTAATAAGCCATCATCTGTAATTTACAAAGCAGAGTGATTTACTGCTTCATCTTTATGTAATTCTGAGTCTTATCATCTGTGGGCAAAGCATCTCTGATTAAAGTCTTTTGTAACATCATGTGGCAGTAGAATTAGTGCTGAGATCTTGCTCTGAGTTTTATTGGCTGGGAAATATGAGGGTTTCAGTAGTGAAAGTTGTTGAGATGAGCTAAAAGCATACAGGAAACAGCTCTGTTCCCCTGAAAAAGGAAAGAATTCAGTATTCAGGGGGTTAGACTGCTACAAAAGTGACTACATTCACACATTCAGAGTGTGTTAGAACCACTGTGGTTGTCATTAAGCCAGCAGGTTCTGTGCTTTAGGCTTTGCTTTGAAATCTAAAGAACTCACTGATAACAGCAGTGATTATCTTTTCCACTTTGGCCAGCAGTTTTGGCAGTCTCCAGATCTTGCATTGAGTAATAGAATGTTGAAACCTTCCCACTCTACCAAATTGGTGTAATTTTCAAAGAACACAGATGGGAAAGTAAAAGTAATTAGGAACCTTCCTGCTTTGGCCTTGTGATCAAACTTTTCCAGGTAATAAGAGAAAAGGTAACCACAGCAGGAAAATGCTATCATAATCCCTCCAATTAACATAGTTTTAATTATGATCCAATTACATGTAAAGCCTGTAACATCTGGTATGCAGCTTGGTTCTATTCTTGTCTGGTAATCAACACTGGGATAATCTGGCTAAGTAATGAATGCCACTTAGAGACAACTAAGGAAGTAAACTGTACCAGAGAAGACTTTAGAACCACATCTGACAAATATCTGGAGTGTTCTTTCAGACTGCTGTACTTGGTTTCTCTCCCTGCAGATCTGCATCTCTAGCCTGTCTCCATTCTATCAATGTTTTCTGTCAGCAGGAAAACTTTATTTACCTCAAGAAGCAAAATGATGCTGCTTTTACTTCTTGTGACAGAGTGGAAGGAAACTCTTTTTTGTCCTTGAGATCTGAGTCCTCTACTAACTTGGAAATGCATATTTATGATTTCTGAGAAATCCTCTATGACTCAAGCTCCAGGGTAGAAATAAAACAGAAAAACCAGATGCACTCAAATTATTACAAGATTGATGGAATATCAATAAAATTCTAGTAGATTAGCATGCAGCTTTTAAAGAGAAAATGGAGAAAAATATGAATTACTGTAACAGTCCAAGGTGACATCTAATTTTTAATCTTTGGAATTATTTTGTTCAAAAAGAGTAATATTTAATTTTAATTTCTTTCCTTTTGATGCTCGGGCTTTTCTGACTGCAAGGCATCAATGAAAGCAGATCTAACTGTGTGCCTTTTCCTTAAGGTGCTGTCAGTAAAACTAGCTATTGTGGAATTATTAAATATCTTCAGTAGTTGTCACCATGCAAGAAGTTTTATTGAAGTGGTCTGAACTAGAATATAAAATTATATTGTTGAGGTCTTCATTAAAGTGATAACAAAGCTAATGATCCCCATTGATTCAATTTTATTTCAGATAAAGTACAATTAGAACTTGGATAATAAACTTAAGAACATTGAAACTTAAGACATGTTTTTGTCATGTAAAGAATTTAATGTTACCTACTCTTGTGTGCGCATGCAGACTGTGAGTGGCACTATGTTCTGTGAATCAGACTTCTGTCTGATTGCAAGTCTTCAGGTGGTGGGGCTCTCAACAACCAATATTAGTAATATCTTCTGATAACAATCCTGAGAAAGACTAACACGAGTTCTTCAGTAATCCCTGCTATTTTCAAGTCAAATAGAATCTATTTCCTTTCTCACTCCATAGGAAAGGTGCCTCTGTAAGGGTGAAGGATGGGTGAAAAGCCAGGGCATCTTTGAAGAGATTTCTCTTCCACATCTATCTTATGTGACTTCAGGACAAAATTATCTCCTATAATCTTTCGAATTTCAGTATCAAAATGAATGGCAGATTATACTAATCTTTCCCTAACCATGCAGAGTAGAAAAGTCAATATTAGTCACACCACATCTGTCCTTTAAAAGGCAGTAGTTGTGTTTAACTTCCTGGTCTTACATGGTCCTGCAATGAATAACCTTGTATTATTTTAACTATGTCCTTAAGCAGAACCCATTGAAGCCAAGCAGGACACTTTTTATTATTTTAGAGTGCTTTGGATCTATCCATTATCTAAATATGGCCTTTTTTATTGTTCTAAATCAATAAATCTGTTGCTCTGGCACATTTTCAAGTACTACCCTTGAAATAGTTGCTTATTCACTGAACGGCCTCTTTATAGCAAACCACAGAGTTGCCAAATTACTTTGGGTTTACTTTGCATTGATAAGTCCCAGTTTTGTGAGTGCAATAGATCTTTAAAATTGAACATGTCTGGCTGGCTGGTCCCACTCAGGGTTGCAGTCAGTGGCTGGATGTCTGAGTGGGGAGCCAACGGTGCCCTGGGCTGCACCAAAAAGCAGCACTGGCAGCAGGTCCAAGGAGGTGATTCTGCCCCTCTTGACGTCAGGAAAACTCAGAGCTGTGAAACTGATGAAGATAATTACCTGCTTCTTCCTGCTTCAGCTCTCAAAAGTAATTGCTAAAGAACAGTAGTACTTTTGAGTTGTTTTTGAGCTTTGCAAATTATCTTGTTTGGATTTTTAATGCCTTGGGTACAGTTACAATGGCTTAAAGACTTCAAAAAAGAAAATATCTACTTTTCCACTAGCCAGCATATGACTTGTTCAGATAACCGACATTCTCTCTGGATTTTAAACCATACAGAAGGACATTAATGTGCTTTATGAGGAGTACTTGTTCTTGGTAGAAACTGTATCTTGCTATATTTGAGTTGAATGCTTACCAGCAGTTTTCTTTTGCCTTAGCTGTGAACTGGAACATCAGCTTAACTGAGAAAAATTGTACCTCCATGAGCAAATAATGGGAAACTCAATAGTGCCTGTGACTGACTAGCTGAGGATTTCTACTTTCCAGGAACATGACTCTGAGTATTTCTAGATCTGTAGTAGTTTATAGCTGAATGGAAAGTTTTTTCCTGGAAAATGTTCAACAGGCACAGTGATGGCAGCCCTTAATATTTAGGAAAGATTTGTCTGTAAATTCTGAAGTGCATAGCTTATTAAAGCAGATTTTCTTACCCTTGTATTTAAAATGTTGTGTACTGCATTAATATTTATGATAGCTCAAAGCTTTCATGGTAATATTTTATTCCATGAGTAGATTTTGGGTTTGAGGAAAAGCTGCCTGTTCAGACAGTGAGCACCTGTTCTGAACTGTGGGAAGGTCAACAGTGATGCCATCTCTCTAGGGAAACTGTGCAGAGCAGACCAGAAGTGAGGGACTTAGACAGGGGGAACAGAAACATCTCCTTTGGGATAGAACTTCTGTATTATCAGTTCTTGCCACAGTACAGCAGTCCAGCGTTGCTCAGACACTGCTTCTAAAGCAATTACTTTGTAAATAAATCTTAAATGTAATTTTATTAGTGATTATTTTGAAGTGTGCTAGTTTACTTCAGAATGCTTGTGAATGTTGCACTTCATTGTGGGTTTGATCTTCCTTTTTCCTTGTATTTTCCTAGGTGCACACATTAGACTAGAAGAAGTGACCTCATGAAAACTGGGTTGGAGTTTGGGTCAATGTGTGGAGCTCTACTCTTGCCAAGGGTTTTTGTGATTCTCCTCAAATGTAAAAGATAACTAGAGCACAGCAAACCAGAGGTGACTGTCACGAGCCATATAATTTCCTACCGCTGAAACTCCTGCTACTTAGTACTATTTTACTGTCTTAGTGACATGATTTTATATGAAAAGCCCTTATATTTCTTGCATAGCTTTTATTCGTCCAGCAGTTGTTTTGGCTTCCGTGCCAGACGGATTTCTGGTGTAAAAAACATGATATGCTTATTCTTTTTTTTTAAATCTATGAAGCTTAGCTGATTCTGGAAATTTTTTAAAATGTGAACCTCAAACACAAGTTCACCTGCAAATGGTAATATTATATGGATTGCTTCTGTGTAATTAATGTATGTGTGATTTTACTAAAATTATTGGGAAATTCTGCCCAGTGCTGCAAGCAAAATGTTACACTAGGAGTTTGAAGTAAATGAGAGTTTCTGGCTGTTCTAGTGTAAACTTTGATCTGTGTTTTTGTGACTTCATTTAAAGTGCCAATTTCTCCATTCAAAGCAAAACAGCAAAAGTTACCCAAATGTCCAACCCTTGGTCTGAAAATAGAGGTGAATTCACTTGGACTATTTACCTGAGAGAACATGGGGTTGATAGTATTTCCAAACACTGATGGATGGGTTTATGAGCAGATTTTGCAGGATTATCTGAAAGTGTATTTTGGCATTTCAGTTGCTGCAACACATTTTCTTGTCTCTAGCAACTTCACTAAAGAGGAGAAGGAATATTTGTGGCTAGAAAATTCAATCTTTACCTTGTTTTCCCCTTTGTTGATACAGTAGTTTGTTAAAGATAATCCAACCTGACACCACCTCATGTCATGTTTAATTACTCTCAAGCTTAGCATCAATTTTGAGCTAAGCCCCCAGGTTAAAATACAGAACAGTTCAATTTTTTATGTTGCAAATAAATGTTGAGAGATTCTACAGAAGATCAGAATGTGTTATAGTTGAGCACAGCATAAGATTGTGCACCTTCATGTACCTAAGATCTTGGCTGTGCCTTAGATGTGAGTGTGGGGTGGGCTGGAAGGAGAGGGAGGAGCATCCAAAGCATTTGCCTGTGGAATGTTAAACCTGGGAATCCAGCAGGAGGACGTGGCTCCAACTTGCTATTGCATCCCTGACACATCCTCAAGAAAATGTTAGCTCCAAAGCACTTTTTCCCCATCTTTTTAACTGAGATTGGCAGGACAGGAAGGTTTTGTTTTAGACTATGTGTGGGCAGTCTAGACCCATTTAGTAGAATTCTAGACCCACATACTTGGTGAAATTCTAGAAAGAATTTAATTGGCCGCAGTTTCTGGGGAAGTCTCAGTTGATAGAGGTTCACCATCCTTGACTGTGGTGATTTTAGTGAAGACTGAGGTTAGGCTCTCTTTACGTGTCTGTTTCCCTTTCAAAAGCTGACCTGAGAAATGTGGCTATGCAAGGTGGTAAATTTGGGGCAATCAAGAGGTTGCTTTGCATTACAAAGTAGTTCACATTCTCACTTTTCAATATTTTCAATCATGAGATGATAAGCAGTTTATACAATGCCCAGCCCCTTTCAGGGCCATGACTTCAATGGAACATGTAAGCAGAGGCCAAAACTCCTGTTGCTTATAGAGAAAATGTGCTTTGACCTCCATTAGATGAAATAAGGAAGAAGAAAGGGAGGCATCTGTTACATATGAAATTAGGATGAATCCAATGTAACTAGCCAAATTAACTGTAGCATTAGACAAGTTAATGTGTTTTTGTTTTGTTAGTTTTTGCTTTCTTTAATGGGACGTTTATGCCTTGACTGAAAAAAAAACCCTAACCGTAGAAATAACTTCAATGGGGAAAAAGTAGTTTTGAATTTCTACAGGAATACCCAGAAATTTCCTACTAGATGCCTCCTGATTCCTACCTCAGTTATTTTGGATTACATTGCTCTGTTTTTACATTCATTAGTGGTGGTTTCTACAGAAATTACTGGCAGTAATGACAGGATGTGAAGTTGACTGCATGTAGGAAGATTAAGCAGTGGTCTCACAGAAGGCAGACTAATTAGAGTGGATCTTCTCGTCAAGACAGGAAACCTCTTTAATACAACCAAATTTTATTTAGCTTGGATTTCTTTTTTTCACAGGTTGCTTGAGGCATCTTCACTCATGAATACAATAAATTTATGCTGTTGTTCAACAATATCAGGTTTTGAGACCTCTGCTACAGTTCAGTGTAATAATATTAATATCTCCTAATACACTAAAACATAGACTAAAAATGTTTTAATGTACATCCCATTCTATTTAGTTTTTTTGTTCAATATTTTTCCTGATAGGTTTCCCTATGAATACATTTAAGGGATAGAACACCTGCTGTAATAAGTGCATGAGGGAAATCTTTGGTGATGAATCATACAACAGAAAAAGGAAGATAATGGGAGTCCCATATGGACAGGAAAAAGCAAGAACATTAGACACAAGATTTGAACATACTGTGAATGGTTCTTAAATCTTTGTTTTAACAGTGAGCAATATGGTGTATTCAACCTTCTATTGAGCAACTATTCATGAATTCTGTACTATTTCCCAGAAATGTAAAGTATCCTGTGGAAGGATGTAAAGGAATAAGAAGACAAAGGAGACAATACGGTAGAACAGTTTGGAGCTGTGGACTATGTCAGAACTAGCAGTAATGTGAAGTTACCACAAGATTCAGACGTTCCGAATTCTTTTGTACACATGGTCCTGTGGCTAGATAGGGAAGAAGCTAGTTAGTCCTAGAAAACATTATTTTGCTATGTGTAAGTGATTTTTTTTTTGTTTCACTGCTTAGTTTGAAACACTATAGTCTAACAAAATCGATATAAGACTTTGGCCTTTTTACTTTAATGAATTTGGAAAATAATGAACTAAATATTTCTTCCTCCTAGTAGGAAATATTTATTACTAAGAAAACCTGCTTCTGAAATGCATTGAAGTATACAGGATAAATAATTTCTGTAGTAGGCCAAACTAGCTCGGCTTTGATGTAATATTTTCCTTTAAGGAAAATCATAAAAAGACTAATGTATACATATTCATTAATAACTCTGAATATGTAGTTCCTTGGTGGATTGCCCATGCTCTAAGATAATCTAAAACTTACAGCTTTGCATCAGAAAAGCAGAAATTTCTCTCTGATTAACCCTCAGAATTTTCTTAAACTGCAGGTGACTAGATCCTGACAGATACTTTGCTGGATTGATGATTGTGTTAAACCGCATTTTAAAAAATCTCAAAGCTGATTGCTGATGTTGAGAAGGACTGGTAGGGATAAACTCTTAGAACAAGTTGATGCTGCAGAGCAAGCAAACCAGTTCCATTTTACCTACTTTTACATTTTGGTATTGGTACATTGAAAGTTAATGATTACACATGAAGAAAATTCAGCTCATTTTTTTTAAGTTTGTGTATGTTGGAATATTTAGAATTTTATGTAATGCTAGGCAGAAGTGACTTGAAGTATAACTTTGGCAAACTTTGAATAGCTTGATGTGTGTAACAAAGATACTTTAGTCATCATATTTCAACTAGACATGGAAGTAGGACACTTGAAATTGGTGGGGTTTCTTTGGTTTTGGCTTTTTTTGGGGTGTTTTGTTTTTTAGTTAGATCTCATCAAATGTAGAAAAAAACAGTCAGGCATCAGTAATAGTTCACTATAATTCATGACTTTATTGCTCCTGATTAAGATCATTTTTGTCACAGATTGTGTTTCTCAGTGGCTTAGTCTGTATAACACATGTGTTCAGATTTTTAACAGTAATCAGGCATTCAGAACTTATAGGATCTGAGTACTTAATATGTTTTAAAAGTCCCATATTCATCCTGTGTTTGTTTCACTTTGTAAAGCTGAGATAATGTTATTCCTCTTCCTTACAAGGATATTGTGAGATAAATGCATTAAATGCTGCAATGTTCTTGAAACTTATGCTAATTTTAGGTGTCTAACACAGTCTAGTAAACTAAGTACCTAGTGTGTCTAGATGGTCTCATCTTGCAGAAATTGCTTGGGTAAAACTTAGCATAATATGAATTATCTTTGTAAATAAGAAGGTTTAGGTGCTGATGCAAATACCAATACCAAGGACTCAAATGACTTGAATGAACTTTGATTTTGGTCCATTAAAATTCGTCATGAACAATTTTCAACACTCAGGTTCTGAAAAATTAATTTTCATTCTGGTTGTGTCTTATGAATAATTTTGTGATTTTTTTCATAGAACTGTTATGTGCTCAAGAAGACTTGAGTGTTGTATTTATGTAGCTCAAATGACTGTGACCATTTCTGTTCAGGTCAAAGGAATTAGGTTTCTGAGGCGGTAAATATCACCACTATTAAAGGCAGTCATTCATCCATTTACAAGCTGTCAAGTGGCATAACAGATAACTTGCCTTTTCTGTGTTAGGAGAATCAGCAAATGTTTATTCCCTCCAGTGCTGCTCTGTTAGCCCCTTTCACCTGTTCCCTCTGCCTGCTGCACCTCACCCTGAATGGAGGGATGCCCTTCACCTGGGAGGGAAGCAGCAGCAAGCCTTGTTAACGTAAACCAGCCAGTTAACAAAATCAAATGGTGAATGTGACAGTGCTTTAACAAGGGACACTTGACTATTTACTGCCTAAGGGACAAGGTCAGAAAAAGCTGTCAGGGAGACTCTCCCACTGAGTCATGAGGGTCAGGGAGGACCCCCTTGCTTTCTAGGCCCCTTCTCAGACTGCAGCTGAATCCAGTCCCAGGGTCAGACTCGGCCAGTGGTTTATGTCCAAAGGAGTTTATGTGCCCAGTCAATCCTTTGTATTGCTTGGCTAAGATTTCAAAGGTTTGGACACTATTGATCACTCCCTGAGGATCTGTTGTGGCAAGGAACCTTTCAGCCTTGAGGGTAACCTTGAGAGTTGTCCCTGTTCAAGGGGAGCTCCTGGAGTGTGGCCACTGCAGCGTGGGAGAGCTCAGCGGGCCCTGGGCTGTCCAGTATTTATAATAAAATGGTGATATTTGCACAGTGGCACGATGTCTGGGTCACTGTTCCAGACAGCCCTTGGCTGCCCTGAAGCCATCTGTCCCCAGAGTCCCCAGGAAGCTGGACCGAGGCACCAGAGCCCCGCTGGTTGTCAGGGCAGGGAGAGGAGCAGCACACACCACACACCAACAAATTGAACATACAGCCTCTTCGGGGAAAATGCAGTGGTACTCCCGGATATGGAAGTGTGGTTCTGGACACGGCGTTCTCGGTCAAATTGGAGTGGGCCTCTGCTTGCAAATGCTGTGCAATTCCACCAACTTGTACCCCTTTGGGCCACCAACAAACTAATCCACTGGCGTTTTTGTGGTTTGAAACACTTCCAATGGCTGTACAGAGAACACTGTGATCATGTTTAGGGGTTTTATTTTGGAAGCAGTATCTGTGTGAGGAAAACAATTAATTCTCATTGAACTAAAAACCCTTGCAGGAATTGGAAAGAAATCTTACAAAATTTCATTGTGAAGTTGAGTCTTGAAAAATGCTTCAATAAATATTATGCATGGTATTTCCAGACATAGTACTGAGACTTTCTGATAAATTGTACCTTTCTGAACCTTATTTTTTAATGCAATGCCTATGATGGTTCTTATGGTTCTGAGTGCCATAGCAAGGAGCATAAATTGAGGCAGGTTCTCCTTTAAAAATCCAACCCCTTCAAATGAGTTGAAGTGATTTTTAGATACAGACAAAAAATATTAATTCAATAGTTTCATTATCAGCATTCCAGTAAGTACTAGAAATAATTTTATTTTCAAACTAAATCTATGGAAATGAACAAAGCTCATAAAATGAAGACATATTATTCATATTTCAAGTGAATGTCTTTAACTATTATAAGAGCAAGAGATAAAATGTCTGAGTTTAATATTTGATTTATCGAGGCAAATAAAATTAAGATTCTTTACATTATAATGTTAATACAGCCAAAATTTAAATAGTTATCTTAAACATTTATTATGACTGCTGTATCTGTTAGATAAAAACCATTAATTTTAAGTGCCAACGGTATAAGATAGGAAAGTGTGGACACTTCTGGCTAAGGAAAAGATGATTCTAAAACTCACTTAATCACTTATAATGTGTAGAGGAAAGTGCAAATTAAATTTTGATCTGAAACATTAGTGATTACAACAATCTCCATTTTCATTCCCCAATGCTAGGTATGTGGTATTGATTCCTCTTGAAGTCTGAGGGGATAGAAGCTGAGGGACCTGAGGAGCAACTGAGCTAACTGTGGTTGTGTAGGCTGGAGAAAAGGAGGCTGGGGGGACCTCACCACTCTCTACAAGTGCCTGAAAGGAGGCTGCAGCCCGGGGAGGGTCGGTCTTTTCCTTCAGGTAACAAGCAGTGGGACAAGAGGAAGGTTGTGCCAGTGAAGGTTTAGACTGGATATCAGGAAAAAGTTCTTCACTGAAAGGGTACTCAAGCATTGGAACAGGCTGCCCAGGGAAATGGTGGAATCACCATCCCTGGAAGTTTTCAAAAAATGCATAGATGAGGTGCTTGGGGATATGGTTAGTGGTGGACCTGGCAGTGTTAATTTAATGGTTGGGCTCAAGATCCTAGAAGTCTTTTCCCACCTTATTAAATGTATGATTCCATGATCTTATAGTTAAAGTAAACCCAGAGTCATTTTGACAGGTATAGCAGGACACATTTTATCCTATTTACTGCATTCAACTGAAATGATATTTTTTAGTATGCTTGGTTTGTTTTGTTGTGATATTCACCAAGACAGTTCATAGGTCCTCTTTCTCTAGATGTATTTTAGGACTTATATGTTTGTTTTCAATGGCATGTCCTGTCTTACTAAAATGATTGGAATAAAACTGAATTTCCAAGTAAACCAGAATTGCAAAAGGCACTCTCCTTAGATGCATGTCAGGCACCTCTTTGATACAATTGACACAACAGAGTAGCTCACCTGTGTAACAAATTCAGCTGGAAAGGCCTCTGGGTAAGAGAGCTATCCTGCCTTTTGATTTTGCCTGTGCACTTAGACATATTTTGGCCACAGACACACACTGGAAATAAGAATGTGCCTGAACTGCCTGAACTTTAGTGGTAGTCTTGCCATGAATGTCCATCACAGTGTGGAGGCTCCCGATCCTAAGGAGCTGCCAGTGCACCAGGAAGAGGTGCCACACCGCCTTCATGGCACATCCCATGTGGTCATTTCCAGTCATGTTGTCTCCTCTTGTATCTGGTGTCGGATAATGCAAACTTCTTGTAAGTGGAAAAGGTAAAATAGAATAAGAAAATATTTTCCATGGCTTCACCTTCTTTTTACTACTGTGTTTTGGTCCCAGATTAAATCAATGAAAGCAAAGTAATTGTAAGATACATTTTTAAGCTTTCTACTGAATTGCTATCTCAAAGAATTCATAACTCCATTTTGTTTGTCTAAGTGTCCTTTTCAATGGCTGTGACTTCTAAACATGTGGCAGTGGAAACGTACCGTGTTAATGTTCTCCTGCCACAAGCAATGAGTGTTAATTAGAACTGGATCTGACTTTGTCTATCCTTGGATTATTTAGGATAGTAAGGGCTCTGCTGAATGGCTGTTTGTATAATCCATCTTTTAATCCACTCTCTGAGGCAGAAGACTATTCAGAGTAAGGTTTGTAATTATTCCGGAGTGCACTTGATTTCTTAGCATCAAAAATAATCTCTTACATAATTGAGCAAAAAGGTGTTTTTTTTCCCCAGAATGGATTTAGTTGTCCACACTTACTAAATGGAAATAATAGTTTTAATTATGGTCAGTGTTTTTTTATTTGATGGCTTTGTCGATAGCAGTATTTTATGTTTGGCATTTTAGCATAATATTTTGATGGCAACGGCATATTTTCTGTTAAGAGTAATGGGTGAAATTAATGGATAAATGTAATTTTTGTCTTGTCAGATGGTATGCTAGAGTACTTTTTGACACTTTGCTGCTTTTCAGTAGCACTTCAACTTTACTTTCTGTTTTATAAAGAGTTAAACATAGTAGCCTGACCCTTTCTAAGCAATACTAAATTATGAATAGGTTATTATTTGTGTGCATGACATTCTCAGGTGTTAGATAAATACCCTTGTAGATTGATAATTGGTTAAATGTCTCTGGCCAAGCAGACCCATGAAATTATACTTATTTTGCTTTACTTTTAGTGACAGGCAATTATTTGAGTACCAAAGAATTGAGTAATAAAACTCCCAAAGTCTCCAGCAGGATCAGATTTTACCCACATGACATTTTCTGATGTTTTTCTGCAGGAAGTGGCTGGACTGTAAACGTGTGCTAGCATAACTTATCCAGTTGAGTCAGTCCTATGGGATCTAGAGGTAAATGTATTAGACCAGTGGGACAAGAGACTTCTAATTTTTCAGGCTTTTAAAGTGATCCTTGATTAGGACTACCTTGCAGGACTGTAATGCAAATAAAATAATTAACACTATTTTTTAAGTTTTACGCTAAACAACCATAGCATTAAAGGTATGTGTTTTATTTTTTGTCTAAGGTAATATTTCTTGTTACTGAAAAAAGAAATCTGTTATTCATACATATCTTTTGCTCAGCCAATAAGTTTCAGTTAAAACGCAGCTGCTGTTTGGATCTGTGTTTTTTTTTAATTTCCCTTGCTAATTAACAAAAACTCTTCCCCTATTCCTTTTGACTTAAAACCTGTGTTATGGTACAACTGATTTGTCATATTTGTTAATTTTTACGTATAGGGAAATGGTTTCCATTGCACATTTTTTGTTGAGAGACTCAAATTTAAAAGAGAAAATCAGCTAAATTTTGATTCATAAGCAGTACATCTAGGCAGATCCTAGAGTCTGAGTATTGAAATAGTTATAAATTGTTATAAAGTGCAGCAGGTCTGATATTCAGATACGTAAAAAAAATTGCATCGTCATGTTTGAAATACATTCCTCCTTTGAGTATTACCTACAAAGTGCTTCTCTGCAGTTTGTCTACATGTCCTAAAACTTCCCTCTCTCATTATTTCCCCTGTCTTCCACAGTCCTGGAAGTGTTTTGGCAGTGTTAAAGCTCTTCCTTCAAGCTCACTGTGCAGGAGCGGGGACACAACTGCCAAACAGAATTTAGACAGGTTCTCTTTAATGTGAGTTTAAACTAATGAAGTTCACAGGTTAGGCCAACATTGTGGCCCTGTTAAAGGAAAGTATCCTTAAGAGGTTCTGATTTCCTCCTCCACTCCTTACACTTACGTAGAATGGGATTTGCCATCCTGTTGTTTCTCAGGTTTTTCTTGCCACAGGCTTTGGGGTCACCCCCTCCTGCAGCTCGCAGACTGTGCAGGAGTTTTGGGGTCTGCAGCCAGGGATGTCTTAAAACTTCATCTATGCACAGCCTCTGAGACACATCAGGGTGGAGCAAGTGGACAATGAGGTTCTTGCACTCTGCAGAGAGATTTTTTGACTTCATGAAGGGAATCTTCCGTTGTTTCTGAACCTGGAGCATTTCCCTGACATTGGAACTATCAAATGGCTGTGAAGCAAAAAGCATTGCATACAGGATAATGCCCAGGCTCCACATGTCCGAAATCCTGGGGTCACAAGGAATATGCTCGAGCAGTTCGGGGGCTGAGTACGCAAGAGACCCGCAGAAGGTGCTGCTGAGAATGGTTTTTCCATTTCCATCCCGAGCCAGGGGTTTTGAAAAGCCAAAGTCTGACAGCTTGAAGTTAAGATCATTGTCGAGAAGGATGTTGTCACATTTCAGGTCCCTGTGGGCAAAGTCCAAGTCATGGCAATGCTTGATGGCAGAAGCCAACTGCTGGAACTTGCTGCGAGCAGCGCTCTCTTCCATGGCACCCTGGCTGGTGAGGTAGCTCAGGAGGCTCCCCCTTTCCCCCAGCTCCATCACGATGTACACTTTCCCAGACGACGTCTCAAAAATCTCATAGGTTTCGATGATTGAGGGGTGGTGCAGTCGCATCAAAGCCTCCATTTCCCTGGGGAGAAATTTTTCCAGGACGTTCTGAGAAATTTTCTTCTTGTCAATGATCTTGATGGCCACTTTGCGTTTCAGGCGGTGGCTGTAGGCAGCTTTCACTTTGCCGTAGGAGCCCTCTCCAAGAGTGTCACCGAGGCTGTAGCCCTTCTTTTTAAGCACCACAGCATCCATCCTGGGAGAGCTGCAGGGGCCTGCCCCAGCGGGAGCTGCTCTGCATCCTGTGCTGGTGGGCTGTGCTCCACGCCTGATGGTGCTGCCGGGGGCACTGCAGGGCCGGGTGCGTGGGCGGTTACTGGGTGATCTCATGAACAGTCGCCCTGCAAGGATCTTTGACATTTCCTGGAACTACTCTGTGACATCATGGAGGCACTGGCTGCTCTGTGCTGTCACTGACGGTCGCCCCTGCGCATTGCAGTCAGAAAATGGAGATAATTTCTCAAAGATATATTTCTCTTTTTGAGATGGTCAAAGTAGGAGGACCGGTTTTATATCTTAGTTTTGTAGTGCTGTTTTCAGTTGTGCTGCTGCTGTACGTCATTAATACAATATAGTCTATGTTTTTGGTGGATTTTAGGAAAATAACAAAAACCACCTGAGGACTGAGACTTTGTGGACCAGTGCATAGTGCATTCAAAAAACTTTTTTTTTCTTTTTTTCTTTTTTTTTTTGTGGTATGATAGATCCTGGTTTGTTAGTTGAGTTTGATTGCAGTAACAGCTGACCAACCTGAGTCTTTCAGGGAGTACCAGGGAGTCCCACCAGTTCAGTGTTTTATGTCAGTATTGTTATGAGAGTTCTAGAGGTCTGTTCCTTATTTCAGAAGAAAATAATTCATGGAAATTCAAAATTGCCACTGCAGATAATCTCCCTGTGTATGCATCTTTCTTTCCTTGCTTTTAGCACTTAGTGCTAGTAAACTTTCCAAGAAATTGTAGAGAAAAGTTAATTTTTACTAGCCACAATAACATTGCAGGGTACAGCCACATAATCAGATTAAAGAATTGAAAATTACAGAGAACTGCAATCACTTTCAATAATAATAGTAATAATAATTTTGTAGTTCTGTTCTTTGATATTAGGTAAAATACTCTGAGTTGCTTTCTGATGGCATTCTTTTAAACTGAAGATTTTATTCTAGAGTTTCTAAGGTTACTATAAATGTGAACAAACCAGAAAGTTAAAACTGTAAGTCTGGAATGATAGTAGTTCTCAAGTGATTAAACCTGGGTTTTTTCCATGTTAAGTGGTGCATGTTCTTATTGCATCAAGTATTTTGTTTTGAGTTTAAGGAGAATTTACAGTGGATATTTAGCACAGGCTGCTCTGCCTATTTTTGTTTTAGTCTTTCAGCAGCCACATGGAAGGGAAAATTTTTGGGAAAGGGAAAAGAGCAACTCTGATGTTATTTTGGAGCAAATGTTCTTAAGGGCATGGACAATTTCAAATTATAGCTGTAACTATTCAGAATCATGCCTTTGTCTGTCCTGAAGGTGCAGCCAACATCTGAACTGTGAGAGGAAAGGCATAAACCATTGTGCTGACACTGGAAAGAACAAAGAAGAGGAAAAGCCTTTAAAATACATGCAAGAATGCATAAAGGCTTCCAGTGGACTATAACATGTGGTTGTTTCCAGGACATTAATTGATTCTTTTCAGGTGTAAATAAAAATGTGGCCTTGTATTAAATGTTGGATAGCCTCATATCACCTACTCATGCTTAAAAGCACTCCAACTTTTAGTGTAGATGGCTTATCTTCATGTCAGCCTGTTAATTCTTTAGGAAATTTGTTTTGCATCTAGACATTTTTATATTTGGTTCAAGGTACCCAAAATGTATCATGCATGCTCTGCCCGTTGTTTGTGTATCTTCTTATAGTCATTCTTTTGAAATTTATATAAAGGGATACAGAAAAGTATTAGTTATGGTGAAACTGTTAAGCAGTGATTTCCACCAGGCCTGTGTGGCAGTATTAACAGACTACTACTACAATCTTTTTCTTCTCACAGTAATTTAAGGAAATGATCATGTTTTTGTTGGAATGCTCATATTTTTACTATCAATATAAATTAAGAAAAAAATTGAGTGTCAAATCTGATTGTACCAACTTTTGCATAATTTTTTTGAGTAATTGACTGCTGGTGTTGTCACAGGTAATGGATCTGGAGAGTGGTAGGTATTTGTTCCCTGCTCTGTAAGATCAGTCATAATGTCACCATGGAACCAATGGATTAAGAAAGATCTATATTCAGCAAAGCAGTTAAGTCCTTCGATGTTAATGTGGCTAAACTTAATCAAAATCTAAGTGAAAAGTCAGATCTATTATCAGTGAAATACATTTTTGTCTCTGTTGGTGTTAATGTAAGATTTTCTTTAGCTAAAGAAGCTTATTGGTGTTTAATTAAAATTTTGAATAATACTTAGAATCATCAATATTAACAGATTTATACAGATTTTTTTTTTTTCTGGTGCCCATCTGTGTCAGTTGTAATAGACTCAGGGCTTTAATGATGCAAATTAAATTTTCCAGTGAGAGAAATGCCGGTATAGGCCAAGAATTAATTCTGAATCCAAAGGGGGAAGAGCAAACTATTAATTTATTGTATCTGTCAGAAGCAATTCAGTAGTTTCCTTTCTAGTTACTTCAGTTATATTTGTTCTGAAAAAACAAAAGAAACCAGTGCTTCCTGTACATGTTGTGCACATGGAGTTGCTGGACTCCTCCTCTCTGACAGACCTGGTTGGTTGTTGCTTTCTTTATTTTTCTTGCTCTGCTGTCATCCCCGTTCACAAACCTCTAAGGTCAGGTGATGGAGAGAGAGCACTGAAATCACCACTGCATCAGTGTAGCCCCAAGTGAACCAGCAGTGTCCCAAAAATCAGGTGCTTAACTCTGGATCAGGGATCAGTACAGTAGGAACTGTGTGGCACACTGATAGTGGGGAGAATAGCTAGAAGGTAGAAACATTTTAAGCCCTGGATGAGTATTTCCTTGCATGCTAAAACTTCTGGCACATTATTTTTTTTTATAGTTGTACAGAACCATTTTCTAAAAATGAGGTACCTGGAGCATATTTTTTTTGTGGAATAGAATTCTTGATGGAAGGCAAGGGTCCAAACTGCCAGGACCTCACCTCCACACAACCTTTAGTCCCCTTTTTAAAAAAAAAAAAACCTTCTATTTTCTTTTTCTATTTTTCTTTCTTTCTTTTTTTTTTAATCAGAAAATTGCCTTTGAGTTTGATTGATTATGCTGATAATATATTTTTTAAATAATATTTGTGTTGGTTTTAGAAGGGATAGAGTATATTTTACTCGTAGTAGCTGGTATGGGGCTGTGGTTTGGATTTTTGTTGATAATTCAGGGCTGTTTTTGTTATCACTGAGCAGCTCTTACCCAGAGCCAAGGCCTTCCCTGCTCCTCACCCACCCCAGCAGCAAGAGGCTCCACAAGGAGCTGGGAGGGGACACAGCCAGGACAGCTGACCCCAGCTGACCCAGGGGCTATCCCAGACCATGTGGCTCCGTGCTCAGCACACAGATCTGGGGAGAAGGAGGAAGGGGGGACGTTTGGAGCGATGGTGTTTGTCTTCCCAAGGGACCCTTACAGGAGATGGAGCCCTGCTGTCCTGGGGATGGCTGAGCACCTGCTGCCATGGGAAGTGGGAATGAATTCCTTGGTTTGCTTTACCTGTTAAACTGCTTTTATCTCAACCCATGCATTTTCTTACTTTTATTCACTACCCAACCCACTAGAGTAAAGTGACTGAGAGGCTGTGTGGGGCTCAGTTACCATCTGGGGTTTAACCATGAGAGTGTTGAAAGCATTTTCCAGCCTTACCAGAATTAGATATTGATTTTTAGTGTTTATGATTTCTTTTCACAGAGATTTCACGACACATGTGTCCTGGTTTTCTAATATGGAAGAATTATCACATAATAAATTTAATGGATTTTTTAGAGTATTGTCATGGGGAGTACTCTGCTGGCATCAAATTCTTTCTTGGCAAATTTCTGGAATATTTTTCAATGTCCAAAGGAGCTCTAAAATATGATTTCTTTCTATAAAATATCTCTGGAGATAAAATCTTCAGATTGACTTTTAATTCCAACCTTGCACATGTGGTTTTTTTTCCTAAAGTGCAAGATCTTACGTGCAGATCCTAATGTAGAATTGCAATGTGTGGTGTGACTTCTCCATGGCCTTCTGTTCTCCTCTGTAGTTCTGCATTGTAGGAGAGCTGGAGTTGCTGATATTCATGTGAAAATGTTAACACCCTGCTGATGACTGCTCTGCCAAAGCCATTCAGCATATCTTGCCCAAATCTGGCAAGAATGGGGAATCTGAAAAACAAATTGCTAATCTTAGTGAGGGGAATGGGTTTTTTGCTGACCCAAAGGTGTGTCTTGGGTCAGAATCAGTGGTGAGTTGATATCTTTATATTTCATGTCCTCCTCCACTGTGCGGACTTGGATGTTGTGGATGTTTTTCTCTGGATTGACAAGAGTTTATATTCTAAGACCTATCAAAATAATTTTCCACAATAAAAGTTCAATGAATTGAGACTTCAGAAACAAGCAAAAAGAAAAAAGAAAGAACAATTTCAAGCAATTATTAAACAAATTTGTGTTTTAGGTTTGTCATTTATGAGTATAAGAACACTAGAAAAGTCCTTTTTTAATTTCCTTACTATTTTGCTTATGAATACAGTTCTTTGAGTAAGTACATGCTGTGAATATTAAGTGTGAAAATAGCCCAGGTTTCATAAGAACGTTGGATAAAAACAAAATGAGGACAGATTGTTTCTGTGAAATTGTCACAGGTATTGACCACTAATCGGGGAACATTTTCCTCAAAGTATGTAAGGGCATTTTTAGGCATTTAAATTGAAAAATAAACAGTTTAATTAAAAATAAACCCCACATGCTGGATGAAGTACTTGGCTGCTTGGGTGCTAATGCTTTTAGGTTTATATTCTATACAGAATTTAAGAAATCCCACCTTACCTGTCATGAAATCCTTTTGTGTCAGAGTCAACCTACATGAGGAGATAAACAGATGGTATAACTGAGAGCACACAAAATGCTAGCTTAGGTAAAATGCACGCTGCTGATAACCCACTAAGCCTTCCTGGGTATGCTAATCCTAATTTATGTTAAATCGTAATTAAGACAGTTTTGTTTATTGCTTGTAGACATGAGCACCTGGAAGACTGACTAATCCAATCCATGTACTGGGGACAATCCAGCTGCTATTGTTAACTCAGAATGCAGAAAAATTTGTATTTGTGAGTTGTTTTCATTGGTGTTTTTTCAGGCATTTTTAGAGGCCCTTTTCCCCATCCTATCAGGAACTGGAACAGAAGCAGCATCCTAAATAAAATGGATGAAGGGATTTTTGGAGAAAGAGGCCAAAATCTAAATAGACTCACTGTGTTTCCAGACAAACTTTAAATCAGAATATCTCTGATACAGCCATGCAAAAATAGATTTGCAGCTTCTGTTGTAGCTGGGCCTCTGTTTGGTGTGCACATATGATTATGCATAACTGTCAGATTTTCAGGATTCTGAAGGGTTTTATCCAGGAGGCCAGGGGTGTTATCATTAAAGTGACATGATAAGTCATGGGCAGAGGAAAAGGGGCAGAATAAGCTGAATGTCAGGAGAATAAAGCCATAGGAATGGGGAACCCCTAAGCCCACTTTGTCCGAAATTTCATGTTTTCAGTTGCATCCTTTTTCTTATTATAGGCTGAACCTCTGTTTTCACAAGTGTTGCTGTATATGTATCAGGTACAGGTTTTTGACCTGATACTTGTATTCACACAATTGCATCTATCATGGATTGTGCCATCAGTTGACAAGAATTGTTTTCTGTTTCTTGAGTAGCATTTCTTCTTAAACTGTAGGTAGGAGAACCCCGGTCAATATAAAGCATTACTGTGAAAGGTTTTCCTCTTCAGAAGAATTCCTGCCCTGGAAGTATATTCATTCTAACGACTTCAAATCATTCAATTTAAAAATCATGCAAGAATGGTAATGTTTTTTCATCTTCTATTGTTAAATCTTGAGCTGTTTAGGGATTTCCTGTTCTGAAAAGTTTCATTTCCTGCCTTGTCATGATGAAAAATATGCAAACTACTGTTAAGTGACAACTATATTCTCTGTACTATTTAGAAGTGAGCCCATGCAGAGATCACTTGCAGTGTGGAAATTTGGATCTAATTATCCATTCATTACACACTGAAAAGTATTTGTTGAATGAATTTTTCATCAGGTTGTGGTAAAACAGAAATAAAGAATTAAGGACTAAAGGTGAGCATGTATTTCATAGTTCGTACAAAATTCAAGTGTGAGTGCAACTCCTTTGCAAAACCCTCTGATTCCTCTCATGTTTAACTCATGGTATTTGCAATTACATGGGTTTTCTTGTCAGTTACAATTAGATTTGATTTTTGTAAAAGCAAAAATAGAAATGAAAATATAGAAAGCAAAATTAGAAATGAAAAATTTGCAGTGTACATACATTTGTTATAGAGCCTAAAATGAATGCCTTATCTGTGATAATTTCATGTGGATTCTTCTTATGGACAGCAGAGAGCAGCAGTGTGATGACCTGAATCAGAAGGAGTAATATTAAGGAATACTGAAACTAACCAACAAGATAAATGCTTCCAAAACCACCAATTATTGCCTTGATACCGGTGCAATTCTTTTTTTGAGAGACTTTTGCAGAAGAAATTGGGAGATTGTGGAAAAAAAAAAAGACATTTCCAATAAAATAACTATTATGAAAATAATTGTCAAACAAGAGGTTTACATACAGTAAAAAAAGTGACAGCAGAGGGTGAGTAACTAATTAAGGGAAATGAAGGCTTAATGTCTGTGTTTAGAACTGTCCAAAATGGTGATGTAGAGAAAAAGACAAACATTAGCTTACAGACCATAGTTTAAAGAAAAAATTTACTTGAATATGTACTTAATAGTCTGAAAGTTGGTAAACTCAATAACATGAATTTTTGGAAATCACTAACGGTGTCTACAGGTAATTTGCAAGTCAGTGTTTTTGTTTGTCTTAGGAGTTCATGGCTACAGATCAAACCACATTAAATCATTCAGGGTAGAAGTCATCATGTACAGTAGGAAATATTGTTTCTAAGGAGTTGAAAATAGTTTTTTCATGTATCCCACTTCATCTGATACCTTAGCTCAAACCTCAAATTTGCAATTTTGGATTTTTTTACCAGTGACTGCTTTACCTTCCATTGTTTTCTATAGTAAAACCAGGATGTAGACTCTGGTGGGTAATGAACAGATAGAAATACCCATGAGTCAGATAAATTATGCTGTGTCCCTTCATTCCAGGGAAGCTGCTACCCTGAAGGATGCAAGCAGATGCTGTTGCCCTGGTGACTGCTCCTTGGAGTCTGGATTGCACGGGGCCTGCATTCCTCCCTTCTCTGAGGTCTGTGTGTTTCTGTAGAGAGCTCCTGGGGGCAAAGGCCACAAACAAAGTCAATGCAAAGAAATTAAACACAAGCATGGAGCATGCATGTGATGGGTAGGAAATGGCATATGGTTTATAAAGAGTATCGCAGTGCTGGTCATCATAATACAGAACTAAACAAAATTTCTGCCAAGCGGATCTGAGGGCCTGAGTTTGTGTGTCCCATCTGAGCCAGAAGAGACAGCAAGTGGCATTTTCTGATGGTTGAATTATTGACATGGCTATGGGCAAACTTTTTACCTATTTATTTTTTTTCCTGTCTCTCTTTAACGTGTTTGGACCCAAAATCTGATCTGAACTGCACTGAACTGAAAATAAAAGCTGCTAGATCTCACAAGGTATCCTCAGAGCTCTGAAAAAATTATTGTTAATCATGAAATTTTTAGTCTTTGAATTTTTTTCAGTATTTTTCCCTTGTAATGAAACAGGCTTCATTTTAGAAACAGGTGGTGCCTTAGCTATTCAGAGTTATTTGTTTTCTTGAATTTTTGTTTTACAAAGGTTTCGATGATACAGACTATTCTTAATGTCCTTGTGATCCTCATGTTTTGAGCTTTGTGTACTCCTCATAGCGTGTTTCTAAGATTCTCCCCTTCTTCAGAGAGCCTGAACATCTCTTGAGCCTGAAATCATGACTGAATAAGCTGTTATGCAGCAAGTTGCTTTTAAAACAGATCCCATCCCAAATTTTTTACTTTCCTATTATGTAGTTTCATGCTCTCGTGCCAATTGTTTGAGCTTCTATCTCCCTCAAATTAGCTGATAATACAGAAAATTTAAACCATATGTAGAAAATCAATAATTAAAGAATTTTGTCTCTGCCTTCACTCTCAAATCCTGCAATTGCTGCATCAGCAGAGAATATTGAGCATAATCCTTTCAATGCATTGATTTTCCACATATGTCAACACCTGCTTCTGTAAGCTGTCAGAAGTCAGAATGACTTTTCTGCTAGAGCTTTTTATAAAATAAGAATTATTTAGTATTTTTATCTATTTGTAGATCTGGTTTGACTGGTTGACTTGAGTGATTTAAGGTCAATAACAGTGCAATTTCTGAGCGGTTTGGTGTATGACACCGTTTTTTGTTCAAATTCTTGTTGACTGCATTAAGGAGAGAACAAATTGCTAATCAGCCCTCAGTGATATAAATAACTCAGTGTTCCAAAAACCACAAAGGGTTTTATTGCAAAGTGGGGTTTGGGGGATGTTGAACTTCCAGATAACATTAAAATCATGTGGACAGTAGATAGATTTCCTTATTTCCCCTTTTATTTTGTCCTTTCTCTAATTGCTCCTTGGACTTCTGTGCAGTTTAGTTCATTGATGAATTATATTTGTATGAAATAAAGGCCTGTAGCTGCAAGTTTATTTCTAGAAAGACAGTGTTAAAATTGCATATAATTGCTACTATTATCAACTAGGTTTTCTCAGTGTCTTTTCCTTAGTTGTAGTCAAATGATTCCTGAGAGTGTTACCACTCACAACTTAGACCTGTTTTGATTTTATTTGCGAGAACTGCCATTTTTCACATTAAATCCCCTTTAAATAATAAACTTTCAAATACCCAGAAGGAAGGAAGGATGACTCTAAATGTCACTTAAGAAAGTGATGGGAAAAAAAATGGACTTCCATTGTACCTGTACTTTACCTGTATTTCTGTGTATCTTCTGTCTTTCATGAGAGGGAAAAACAAGGACTCAGTAAAATCCCATAAGTTTGCAATGGAGCTTGTACATTCTTAAATTCTTTTGCCATGTTTTGAAGATCAAAGGAAAAGTACCCAAAAAGCAAAACCCCCAAATTAAATTTGTGAAATGGAAAACAATATCCACACCAAGGCAGAAGCCTTCCTTCTCTCTGGGTATCCATCAGGTTTCCTAGGATATGGGAGGATGTGAGGATACTGAAAATGTTGGGTAACTTTGGGGAAGACCATGTTACCTCACTGGCTGTTAGGAAAACAACTGACATCTCTTTGGGCAGAATTCAGCTGTGTCTCAATATACCTAAAATCAGGGGAGAACATAAAATTAGTTATACCTAATTTGTAACAACTGTTGTTTAAGTGATTTTGCTACAGGAATTATTGCCTAATATCAGCATTCTTTCTCTAATACATATTTTCTGTCATTTAAGTCACGATTACAGGATAATTATTCCAATAGAACCATCTCTTGTGCAGATTTGGTACAGCATTATAGTAATACAGAAATCCAAATAGATTTTCATAGTACTCAGTTCCATTGAAATCATAGCAGATGCTTAAAGTAGTCTGTAGATAGACTTTTGGTGTGTATTTGTAGTTGTAATATTTCTTTCTAAATCAGAGGCACAGAAAGAATCTAAGAAATGATGGACAAAAAGGACCAATAAAATTATTGGACAGTGTGTAGCAAAAGTATCTTTTCTATTTTGTCACTGGTGATTTCTTTCTGATCAATGGCATATTCCTGATCATCAAGTTCCCAAATTTTGTTTTATATTTTAATGTGTTGATTGATTTATCTTCAAACTCATCTTTGTGGTACGTGTTAGCTAATTGGTTTTTAGCTTTAGAAAGGGCTAAGCTCCTTTTCAGGATACAGCTACTAATGTAGTTCTTTTATTTTGCACTACAAAGCTGTGTGATGGCATTAAAAGTGTGGCAGGGAGCTCAGGCTGGGTCTGGTGTGACAGTGACCTTATTCTGACTTTTTCCTTTCAAGACTGAACTAGACTTTATGATAAATTTTGGTACCAGGTTTTTTACACAGCAGTGTAAGTACTCCAAAATCACTTTGACATTTCCTAATGATCAAACAGCCTAGTTTGTGAATAAATGATGCTGTGGTTCTTTGGAGATATTCAAAATGTTGCATATAAATGATATAATAATTTTGTCAAAGACTGAATTAGCAGAAAAGCCTCTGTATTGTCCCTGAAATGTAAGAGCTTCCTCATTTTTGTTGAGGTCTCTACAGGGGAACTGTAATTTTGAGTAACCCAGAGAATACAGGGGAAGAACAATGACTTAAGACAGGAATTGTGAAAATAACATAATAGAAGCCAAGTCAAGCTAATGAGGTTTTTATTAAGAGGTAAAGCTTATTGAACTTCCCCTGCCAGTTGGCTTTTGGATGACGATATTAATTATTGTGTTTGGCCATTGCAGGACTGGTTTTCCTGGTGGACCCAGAAATAGCTCTGTCCCTTCAGAAGTGACACTTGGCATTAAGTATTCTGCTTTTACCCTCTACCTGCCTGCATGAGACTGCACTTGCTTTGTAAATGGGAAAGCTTATTAAAGGCAATGGGAGCCTTGGCACCAGCATGGTTATTCTAACAGTTTAGTGGTGTAGTGCGTTAGGAAGAGTAAGACATACAGAACTCACAGAGCTAATTTAGGACCTATTCTTCCTTTTCTAACTGTGTCTGTTTATTCTCTTCTCAAAATCACTGAGAGATTTTAATATAAATTCAGTGTCGTGTTAAACCTTTTCCTTATTTGTGCTAAGGCAGTCAAGTCTTACCATCACTTTATGATGTTTATTCTACTTTACTGCTAGTGTGCTGCTGAACTGCAAACAAATATAAGCAGGGTTATCAGGCAAAATACATTAACATAAACATTTTGGTATCATGCTCTTTCTACATCTTCAAATGGACTAAGTATTTAAATGAAACATTAACTCTTACAAGTAAAACAGAAGTTCTGCTGTGTTCTTTCAGTAATACTGTCCCACTATTAGACTTTGCAGCATGTATTTTGCTATGTTCAACCTTTGGAAAGTGAAAAGCCCCAGTGTTCACCAAAGGTTTTTGTGTTAAATTAAGAATTTAAAAGGCAAGTTAAAATTTTTGACTTAGCCCACATGACATAAAAACTAAAGCATCTTGTATAAATGAATTGACAACTTTGATCCTGTTGGGAGAGGGACAGAAATCAGTGTGCATCTTGAATTTTTTGTGACAACCATAACAGAAGGATCTGAGTTCCATTCACATGAAATTACATTAAGATGGAAAATATTTATTAAGATTAGAAATTGGATAAGCAATCTACCTTTGGGGTGTTGTGCACACAGGAAAGGGATTCTGGCACTCAGAAATTACACAGATGTAATTTATTAAAAATATAAGTGGATGTTCAGATTGTGCAAAAAATAATAATTTGCACCTATTTTTTGATATAGAGTGAAAAGAAAACAATGTGGTAGAGAAGTATTGTCCACGTGTTTTTAGATTACATGAATAAAGTAAATGGAGAAGTGACTTGAATAGGTACAGGTTTCTAAAGGGCAATGAGAAATTTAAATATTTCTATGACATGATATTCCAGTACAGATGATGCCACAAGCACTGATCAGTGACTTGCAATTAAAAAAAAGTTACCTGTATTCTCACACCTACCAAGATGTCAAGGAAATTCTGAATATCTTTTTATACCTTATTGGGATAGATGTGGATATAATTGAATAATAATTACTACCAGACATGGAATAGCAGCAGGAAAGTTGACTGTCAAGCAGGAAATTAATATAATCTTTTTATTTTTGACTTGTACTTTGAGGGATTAGGAAGAGAGGAGAGTTTGCACTTCAGAATAGACCCCGATCTTCATTTTTGTGTAGGAAATAACTCTTGCTTTATGAATGAGAGAGACCTAGGTGGAATACACGTTTGGGAGTGTTACTGCTTCTAGTGTCTGTCCTCTCCCAGAGAATATCTCAGTCTGTTTTTAGTTTCTGTTATATTTAGCTTTTTGACAATGGGAATGCATGCTGCAGTGGAGGTTCTATTGCTGCAGTGGTGGTTGTACTGCAGCTTTTTTCACCTTATTTGATCTAAACAGTATGTATCATGTCTCAAGTTACTGGAGTCCTTTTTTCCACGGGTAAATTAACAGGATTGTCCTTTAGAAAGGCAATCTGTTCCCTGGCAGCAGAGAAAGTTCCTTGATAGCAGTAGAGTCTTGACCTTGTTCAGTCATCAGATTGGCTTACCCAATCTTACATAACTGCTTATAATTTCTGTCATTTTATAATACTTTGAAATACGGAGTTCTGGGGATATTTTGGCCAGATATGTCAAACCTTAACCAATAATAAGTAATTTCAGTAGGTAGCAGTCTGTCAGTTTGTCTTTTAATCTTGTACCTATGTCAAGTTAACTGCAGTTAGAAGATCAGATGCAAAATCTTGACAACTTGTTCATCCTCAATAAATCTGCAAAACTCACTTTTATCAGAAGTTGGAGCTGGGTTGTTGTAACCCACCAAATAGAATTGAATAAAATAGCAAAACCCCTCTGTTTTAGGGAGGACTCTGTTAGAGTACCGGAGTACTGTTGCCTGGAAGAAAAAGAACATTTTCAGTTGGATATTCTCCTGTTGTATATGAGGATGACTTTTCTTTTTTTTTTTTTTTTTGCAAGTGATTTACTTCACATTATTTATACCTGGTGAATTTTGGATATGAGTAAATGCGCAAACTTAGTTTTACAAATGATTACAGGGTTCTGAAGGTGAGGTATGGATTCCATACTGTAAGCCACGTTCATTAATAGAATCTTTTTTTTCTGACTTGTTCTTTAACTGTTGGTTTACAATGGGCTTCTCCACCCACCTGTGTGTCTAATACCCTGTAATCACTGGGCTGTCTTATGTCAGCTCTGATGAAAAGTTTCCGTGGGAAAAAATGCACATAAGGAAACCTAGCCATTAGGAGTTAGCATAAATATAGCAGAATTAACACAGGAACAGATGGACAATTTTCAAAAGCTGAACCCTTGGCCACAGAGAGATCCAGAAAATCCAAGCACAGACAAAGCAGATTACAAGCTAGGAACAGTAAAGAGTTTTTGCCTAGTTTTTAAAGCAGATTTCTAGAGGAAAAAAAAAAAAATGTGTCTGAGATATGATTATGATTGTCTTAATTTCCTTTTAACTCTTGAGTTTTTCATTGGAGAAATGGTTCACTTTTTAAATTTTTTTTAGATTTCCAGAAAAGTAGGTAAGGTGATTAGATGTGACTATGGCAACATGTTTTTGAGTCAGTAGAAGGACTAAGCCTATAAAAAGACTTCCCTGGTATCCAGCTTCCTGAAGAACCATAAAAAGTTTATATCTGGACCCTAATTACACATTGGGAATGCCTCCATAAGTATCCAAAAAGGCATTTCATTTTCTTTGTAGTTTCTACTCAAAACACTTCTGAAGCAGCCCAACAAAGTAATATGGAAGAAGGGAGTCAGTAAATGCAGTTAAGCCAACTGATGTTACTGGAAAGGTCTTGTCAGCCCCAATTAATTGCTAATTAATTACTATAATAATATGAGTTATTATAGCAATAGAGGCTTCCTGAGGAGCAGGAGCAGATGAGAAGAGGTTGGACTACGAGAGAGTGTGTCATGGACTGCTGGGGATCAGTCAGGCTGGGTGGGAGCTGCACCCCCAGCTGTAAGGGACAGGTGGGAGCAGAACCCCTAAGGTAAATAACCCCCCAGGATGCAGCCCAGCCTGAGCTGGGGAAGGGACTGATGGAGGGAGTCTCTCCCTGCCCTTGCCACTCATGTGTTTTTCATAAACCCTGGAGTGGTGTCTACTTTATCCAGCACTCACTGATTTTCTTAGATACATATGGAGCGGATTTTTCTGTAAATATATTTTAGAAAGGCCCAAAACATTTTAATTACCTCCTGGATTTATTTTTTTGTGTGTGTGTCAGAAATGATGCTGATTAATAGTGTTCAAAAAGGGACAAGATCACAGGCACAAATGTCTCTGAACATTACCAAAGTTATAAAACTATTAATTTCTCAGTGGTATCATAAACAAAAAATATTGTATGCAAATGTATTTAACTTTACAGATAATTATTCAGATTGTGTGAATTACATTAGTGTCTTTTTAAAGACTTTTTCCCTTTCTAGCATTCTAGACATTTTTGTTTGACTCTATTAGAATTGATAGCTCAGTTCCATGCTAAAAAACAGCAACTAGCTTTAGATTTTAGTTTCCTTAGTTGATTATATGACAGACCAGCAACTAAGCTTTAAACAGACATTAAGATAAAATCAGCACAATACTGAAGGTTTCAAGTGTTTATATCTATTTTCAGCTCACAAAGCTGTGCTCTATTCAAATGAAAATAGAAAACAGGTAACAAAAACACCGTGAGTGGGACTATTGTCTTTCGCTGTCCATTGGGTGCCTAAGTAACCAATAATCAGCTTGATGTATTTCTTACCTTTGCATAAGTCAAAGACAGTAGATTTCTGTGTGGTTATGTACAATCTTAGTGATGTAACATTTCAAATCAGTAAATTGATTCAGTACAAGGATGTTAACCCAAATTTGGGAAAATCAGTAAAATTAGTCCCTTCTGTTATTCTCTTGGACACAATGAACTGTATTGTGAACCAGAGCAGGCTGAGTATATGGAAACAGAGCCTGATAGACCCTATTGAATTAATGGACACCAATTAAAGTCTTTAGAGATTAAGAATATCTTCCTGTTCAATAACATTTGTTATCTTACTTTTCAAAGCTCAGGATATTTTTCCTATTTCTAAAAATAATAAGGATGTTCCTAGTGAAGCGTACTCACATAGCCTCAAAACCAATTTGTTTCAACAATTTTTCTTTGCCTTTTAATAACCTCTTAGTCATATATCCGGCATATTTCATGGCAGTACAAAAAGCCATCTTTTCTTTCTTGCTGTCATTTGTGTGCTCTTCATCTTATAAGCATTAAAGGAGCCCTCTGGCTGGAACTTTAGGTGATCTTTATCCCCATTTCATTATATCAGTGAAAGAAAACAAACAGTATTTTTAAAATGTAATTGATCTCTAAAAAACCCCCAAACTAATTACCCCAGGCAGTAAATGAGAATGGACCACTTAAATTTTAGTTTGAATGCATTAATTTTTTTGATATGTCTATTTCAGCCACAGTAGGCTAAAAACCAGATGAAGTTTTCAAGGCATAATTTTTATCTATTGTAATAAGTTTTCACAGTGTTGCAGGTCAAAATGAGTTCTGTAGTTTTAAATTAGTTTTTTGGATATTAACAGCTTAATGACTGTGGAATTTATATCAGGATCATGATAATTTTTTAAACTTTAAGCATGCTATAAAGGCAATATAAAAAGCTGCTCAAATTATTAAAAATAAGTCTTTTTGCACTAACAGAGAAGCAACAGAATTAACGAGATATCAGACAATCAGAACATTTGCACAAGGTACAAAAGATTCCAGAAAGCAGGTTGCATTCATTATGCTTTTCATCAGTAAGCACTGTTGGTCCTCTTCTGCATTTCAGTGCCAGCTGAAGTTCAATGCCAATGCAAGGTCATAGGGGAATGAATGGATTCCAGCACTACTTTTACTTTATGAGCTATTGCTCATTTCACCACTTCAGCATTGGGAGAGATAAATTTTCTAATCCTGAAGTTATTGGAATTAGCTGCTTAGAACCTTTTTGTAAATTATTATACTCTGAAGCACCTCATTTTTACATTTTTGTGCTAAGAACTTATTGAACAAAAACACTGTGCACTGTACATGTGCCAAAGCAGCCCATGGGAGGTTTGAATATCTCTGAGTGGCTTGGTGCCAATGACATCTTGAGCTGACTGTGCTGTCTTAAAGTAACAATCTAGAATCAGTTTTAAGCTTAGAAAACCAAAATCTCTGCTGCATAAAGCTCTTGCTATTTATAAGCAGAATAAAGGGAAGACATTTGAGTTCAGTGGGCCGATAGGTATGAGATGATGAGATTGTCTGCTTAGCTTTTCTGAGCTAACACGTGAAAGGATGACATGAGTTGATAAGGATCCAACTGCACACACGTAGAACCTGCCTTCTCTGGGGTTAGTTCCATCTTCCCTAGGTGACTTTCTTTTGAAATAGGATTAATATTCTTGCCCAGTAGGGAAGGCACATGGGGATTGTTGCTTATGGGGTTTTATGTAGTTGAGAGTTATAAACATAATTTATTTACTGAAAGTAAAGTTGGTGCCATTGTAACAATGTTCATTTACAGACACTGTTTGTTCATAAGGTATCAATTAGGCTCAGTGGCACTGGTAATGAGTAAATACTGAAAGTTATAAGTGCAGGATTAACATTTCCAAGCAAAGAGAAATTTTTAAACTTGGAGCATTCAGACTTTGAGTGGGAAGTTATGGACAGCACCAAACTTACTAAATAATTTCTGTGGAAAATAAATAAGGCTTTGAGTTCTACTGACCTCTCTCCAGTTGTAAAGCAGTGGTGATGCAAAAATCGAAGAAGAGTTTCTAAGGCATTTTTCTCTTCCAAATTCAAACCATATCTTGTGTATTTCTAGGGTGTTTTTATTTTTACTCTAAAGCTGTGGAACCATCCCAAAGAGGCATGTACAGCTTAGCTTTGCTTTTCAAGCTTGGCGTTACACGGGCTTCATTTGCATTGTCACAGGCTTATCCTCATGGAAATGTCATTCTGCATGCAGGACAGGATGTCCACTCAGTGACAGAGGCAAAGGGTGTGACAGATCCGGGTTAGGTTCTGATTACCTGGATTACTAATTACCAGGACTGCTATTGATCCCAGACAAAGCTGCTTCTGGCAGATGGATGCAGCTCCAGAGCCATCTCCCAGGTCGCTGCCATGGGCACCTGTCCAGCAGCACACACTGGCCTCTGGTTGCATTTCAGAGAGAGAAAAGCCCTCATTAGGGAGCTCAATGATTTATCTAAAGGCAAATATGCACAGACTAAAACCAAGCTGCCCTGTGGAGGCACTGCAAGAAAAGAGCAGAGTCTCTATGAAGGACAGTGCTGCTCATGCTAAATGCAAAGCACACTTTTGTTTTGGCAATGTCAAATTGAGGCATTCAGAAGGCATCAGGTTAAAAATAACCAACAAACTAATGAAATTTGAAACATTACATTGGTAGAAATTTATCCGTGATTTCAGGTGTTGGATGAACAACACCTGAAATGGTGTCTTTTAAGATTTTTCTCTGTACTTCAAGTGTAGGGAAGGGATTTTTTTTTCCTTAATGAACAACCAAAGGACATAACTTCATTCTAGCTACCAGCACTTTCAAATGTGAAGGGAATAACTGAGCTCCTTATGGTAAAATAGCATGGTCAGTCAGCACCAGACAACTAAAAGTAATTCTAGAGTGACACAGATAACTAAACTGCCATAAGCATGTGGATATTTTTATATTACAAGAACAGATTTAACACCCAGCTCAACTCACAGGAGTCATAAAATGGAACTATGACTTTGTTTTTGGAGAATGGCAGACTTCAGTTTTCTTTCAGTGACTTCAGTGGAGTACTGAAACAAAGGGATTATATTCTGTAGTATAATTAACAAGGGAGATTTACATGAAAAAAGATGAAAGAAGCATTTTATATCATTCTCAATAGATTATTTATTCAGTGCTTAGAATGACATTGATTCCTCGTACATCCTTGAGACAGTAAAATAATGGAAACAAGATCATGACTTTGAGGAAAGAAATGATCACCAAATATGAAAATAAAGATAGTTCTGGCCCTTCACTGTCACATTCTTGATTTCAGATCACATGAAAAGAATCAAAACAAACTGGGGGAAATGAAGGGGCATTGGCTATTTTAATCTAATCAACAATCCCCTCTATTTGTTTATTCCCTGTAAAGCCAAAGTAAGATTACTCTTCAGATGGCAAGAATTCTCCATGTCTTTCTGTAGAATTATCATTGCTAGATTTTCTTTAAAGTAAATTCAATGGCATCATGGAACATATGCATTGGAAAGGTGCATTCTGAATCTCAAAAAGCAGCAGTACATCCACTTGAAACTTTAAGTCCTTTCCCTCATCTCAGCATATCCTAGTTTAGAAACTTTCCATTTGGCATTTTTTTTTTTTTCCACAATCCACTACTTCTTGTTTTATTTTGCTCATGGTTTGTGTATTTATAAGGGTCTGTAAATACCAATTGGTAGCACAATAACTGAATACCTTCTGCATTTTCTGTATCTAGCCTTAAATACCTTACTGTTGTACCTCCCAGAGCAAATCTTGCACAGTTTAGTTCTTTCCAAGGTAAGAAACATCAATGTCAAATTAAAATGGATTGCAGAATTTTGTTCTTTATTCTCTGTCAGGTATTTCTTGACAGCCTGGAATTTGCACTAACCTCTGTTTGATCCTTGACACCCTTGACAACCTCAAACTGGAAGTTTGTTAAAGGGTGCCAACATATCTTGCATATTAACATCTATATTAAAGTGAGGTTTTAAAAAGAATTTTAATAGCATTTGGCACCAGATAACTTTTAAATGGTGACAATTGTATGCTATTATCATTGGATATATAGTTCCTGATCATATCAATTGACATATCATTTGGCAATGGTTCTTGATTTCTCTCTGGAAAAAGCTGCTGGCTCAGTTATACCTGCACATTCTATTTCAGGAATAGTTAATGAAATTACTTATTTCTCAGGAGGAATTTTTTTTGGCATATTCAGGTTGCATATACATTTTATTGGGCTATAGCTGAACACTATGAAATGTAATGGACAGAATGGTGCAATTTCTACAGTATATATTTCAGTGTGAGAAAGAACTCTTGGCTAACACCTGTCTGCTGTGAGCTGTCATGTACTACACAGGAGAGAAAAATTTCCTCTTGTTTGTGAGCTGGTTTGGTCTTGGTCAGCACAGCTTGGGTACAAAGGCCCACTGCTCCACCTACTTAATCCCAGGTGTGTGGTCATGTCCCATTTCCTGGGTGCAAGGACAGTACAGAGGAAGAAATACAGAAGGTAGTTTTCTACAAACACAGTATCACCTACATCAGCTCCAGCAGCTGTAGCAGCAGCACCACCCTGACTTGGCAAACACTCAGGCAGAGCCATGGGCTCTCTGGGAGTCTGGTGTCACGTTTGGAATGCTAACAATTCAGCTGTGGCCACTTTGAAAGTGTAAGAATCACTTTGGATAAAAGACCATCCTGTGAGGGGTCGTCGTAGTCCTCAGATTCTTGCAAAATTTGAACTTGCTGTCTTTTTCTCAGACAAATTACCAGTGATTACAACTGAGGAAAGACTGCAAGCCATGACATGGTAATTATTGTAAGAGATAATTAGGAAGCAGAACAGAAAAATATTACTGAAGAATGAAGACAGCTGCATTGTAACTTAAAGCAAAATTGCTGAAACTCACACCCATAGAGGGGTGGTATTTTTGTGTGTTAGACATGGAAAATGTAGTCATCTCGCCAAAAAGCCATCATTTTTTTTTTTTACCCCAGGAGGTAACAGTCATAAGAATTTGAGTCAGGAGTGGTTCTGAGAGCTTGTGCTATTCCAACCATTCCATCATCTTTTCCTGAATCAGAGTGGACTGTATCTGAAGCTTTCTCTCTAAAGTTCTCCAGTGTGTTATTGAAAACATACAATGATGGGTATCACAGTGTCTCTAGTGATTTCTGTAAATGTTCACTGCCCTAATTAGGAAATGTGGCAAAATCCAGTGTAAATTCTCCTTGCTGTACTTTAATTTCCTTATGACTACTCTCAACGTAATGGACACAGAGAACAGCTTAGAGGCTTTTTCTTGCAGTAGCAAATATGAAAAATCATTCCTGTTTTCCTTCAATCTACTCCCTTATGAATGTAGACCTTAAAAGAAATGACCAATCCAAAGAGAAATTAATTTGAAATGATGGGTGTTGAGCCAGTTAACTTCAGGGCTTAATCTGATGCTGATTGAAGTGATGGGAAAGTGATCCTGAATCACAGGATCTGCTTTTTTGCCACATAAAGTGCCAGTGCCCTCATTCCTGCTGCAGCCAGACACGAAGATCTCTGGGCAGCCCAGAGCTGGCTGAGCTTCTCAGATACATCAGCAGGGTTAGCTGCACCGTGTCCCAGCCCCTTGCCAGCTGGACGGAGGGGACGCACCATCCCACCATCCAGGCTACCCAGATGGTGTTCTTTACTTTTAATTCCCTGTGCTCTTGCTCTCTGCTAATGTGCTTTCATGGCCGTGTTTGCCATCTATTTATCCCTGCATGTAAAATTAAATTTCCTTGTTTTCTCCTCCCCTTTTATTTCCTGTATTTGTTTTATGTGGTAGCATCTGTGGAATGCTCTGACTTAATTACATGTTTAACATGCAAATTGAGGACAAGACAAAGTTAAAAGTTCTACAGATTTGTTAAAAGTTCCTATGGTTTACTTTGGGGCTTGACAGCATCCATTAATGTTTTTATTATCATTGCAAGCACCTATGCTTACACATAAAAATAAGAAAACAGTTTAAATACATAGAAAAATACAAGGCAGTTAGTATTCACTCCCTCATTCATTTGTCAAGTATATAATTCTATCTTAGAAGCTTTAGATTATAATATTAAGAGTAGTCATTCCAGATCAAAGGAGAGAAAAGTAAGTTATTTTGAAAATATTTAATACTTTTTTTAAATTGATAATCTTATTTTGCAGTTGGGGTGACATTTTATCACATGCCCTTCTTTGCCCTTTTGTACTCTGGATTTACCTTACTCTGGAGTACCTTATTTTAGCTTCCTTCTTCTTAGTCTACAAACCTCAGAGTTAAGTTTTATGTGCACTGTAGGAAGCAAAAAGACAACAGCCTCTGAAGCTACCAGAAAGAAATTGCACCCTGTAAATGTATTTTGGGATAACTCTGCTGGTCTTTATCTCCAGATAATCGTGGGTATTCAGGAAGCATGCACATCTATAAATACTCCATTTCTGATTTTCTGTTATTTATATTTGCATTCACAATTACTGGGCAACTTCAGATTTTTCCATGCTGGCACAGCCTAGATTGACTTGGGTACCTCCATCCAACAGGAACAGAACCCTCTGTGTTGGCACACAGATAATGAAATGGTATGGCAGCAGCATCACTGGCATAATTATGCTTTGGTTTGTGCTGAAGAAAAAGCAGGCATTTCCAGCTTAATTGTTGCCCTTGTCTCTCAGAGGTCTGTTCCTTCCAAATTCTTTTTCTCTTAAGAAATTTATCTGCAGTGTAATTAGGAACACAGAAAAACCAAGCAATGAAAATGTGTGAATGTGCAGGCAGCAAAAATGCTTCATGAAGTGTGCAGCATGCAGACATGATATTTCTCCTTCCCCTCATGTGGTCTAAATTCATGACTTTAATAGTGGTATAAATAAATATTTCTTGTAATTTGTGATTAGAAACTGAAATTTAGAGTGTGAGTAACTGGTTTGCAGGTTTATATTAAACTGTATTTAATATCTACATCTTCCCAGATGTAGATATTAAAAGCAGTGTGCTTCAGTACTAATAGAAAATGACAATTTTACTATTTTTTTCTCTCATGAGACTTTGGCCAAGCTTATGGCATTCAAAAGAAGATTAAATCCTGTATAAGGCTAGAAATAAAATACAGTAAATATTTCTTATTCGTTATTAAACCATTGGTAGATCATTTTAAAAGTGCAGTCCTTTATTCAGGCTCCTAGAGTGGTGTTGAAATCCTTAAAGCATTCAGATGGTGCAGTAATTGCACACATCTGATGCCAAGACTGCAAAACTTTGATGAAAGCTGTGGCTTTGTTTTTGCTGTAGATAGATCATGTTCTCTGCTGCAGTGAATTAAAACAAAAAACTTCAGTAATCTCTTTCCATGTTATAACAAAATCTAGCACTCAGAGTCCAATGAGTCATGTCAGCAGCAGAGCTAGTAAGTGAATTTGTATTTGTCTGAATAACCATCCCTTTAAGTTTATAAATGGTTCTCCTTTTTAAGAGCTGCTAAGTATGCAGCAGTTGCCTGAGCTATATGGACTTCCTCATTAGGCTGATGAACTTCAAAGCAATTGGGGCTCCTTCCAAGTATGAAGGGAGGACACACAATGCATTTAAACTGAAGTTAAGGATAAAAAGTACATTTTTTTAACAAAATATTCCAAATAATTAATTTATTTTTCATCTTAAAGAATGTATAATGTTTTCTCCAGCAAGTAATTCCTTCGCCTTGACATTTCCCATCTGCAAAATTAAGTTTTACTTGAGTGAAGGCTTTTACTGACCTCATGTGTACCAGATTTTCCTCTGTGGAGTTCAGAATAGGTACAAACCCTATGAATGAATTCTGGCTGCATTTTACTGCAGATAAGTATTTAACAGTATTTCCTCAGTCCTTTAATTTTCAGGCTTCTAGATTTTATTTTGCTGTAGTTTAACCATAGTCTGCCCAAGTCCTACTGGTGTGATTTAGATTGGATATCTGTTTAGTTTTATGAGCATTAACATGTAAAAGATTTTCTATAGAAAGCCTCTTATTTTCCATTTTAACAAATCTCATTCTGGAGACAGATTATTTTATTTTTATTATTAAAATTACTATATTTTAGCATTGAGCAAAGAAAGTGCAAATCCTAATTTGAGTCTGGAGTCTAGGAATGAAGCCTAATTCTTTGGCACAAGGTGAACTTAATGGGCTGTAGTGCAGTTGTCTCAAAGTTATTTCAGGTTTCAGTCTAAATAAAATGCAGGACCCAGCAGAGCTATATTCACATGGTAAAATTCTGCACTGTGGTGAAGATGATCTAGTACTTTTTTTAATGACTAATAAGATGTGAGAGTAAGACGTTAAGATATAGATTGACACAGTTCCCTTTTTGAAGTTTAGTGTTCCTTTTCTCATGTATTAGATCACGGAAAATATTGCATAACGAGGAGAGGAGGGAGCCACAGTACAGTGGGTGCTTCTGAGAGGGAGTCTTGTAGAAGGTTCATGAAATAACAGAGCCTTCTAGCATGTGTGTGTGGTTTTTCCTCCCATTTCTCTGTGTCCAGTGTGGGATTTGTACTCATAAAGATTAAAGGGCTGCACAGTGACCTGCTCTGTGGGGGTGGCCGAGGTGCTCTGCCTGGAACAAGGAATGCTTGCGGGTGAGGATGGACTCCCCAGGTCAGCTGCACACCTGGCTGCTGCTGGACCTGTGCAGGCTGGGCCCTGAGGATGCTCTGTGGCCCTGAGGGTCCAAGGCAAGGCATGACCCATTTTCCAGGTCAAATGCTTTCACAAGGGCTGTGGCACATGCGTGGAGGCAGAAGAAGGCCTGCAAATGAATTTCACTGCATAGGGCCTGTTGTGCATTATAGTGAAAACTGTTTTCTTAGAGGGATTGTATTATGGGATTTTTCAGGTGCTGAAGGTATTAAACATTCCTCTGTGTTTATGAATTAGGCTGTTAAATTCCTTCTCTGGATTTACCACCAGAAAAAAACCTACATCTTTTGTAGGGGTGTGACATGACATTTACTTTTCATTTCTTGGGGTTACGTGCTACTGTGCGATGTGATGTGCTTGGACAGTACTTACCCTGCGTGAGAGGGGATCCTAATTCCAAGAACTGAAAAGATAACACGAATTGAAGTTTGAAAAAGCAATTTTCGCAGGCTGGAGAAGCTGGCATTTTTTGTTAATTTATTTTTGTTACCCCCAAGAAGGGAGAAACAGGAAAAATGTATTTCCTAAGTGTGCATGACTGCTTACAATTTTGGCAGTGGAGCACAGAGCCTACTGTCCCTCAGGTAATGTAATTTGCTTTCTTATTGCCTATGGACATACTAAAAATGTAGTATTTTGCAAGAAGGCAGTGCAACACAGAAGAGATGATCATTTTGTGATAGAAAATGCCATAGAAATCACTTGGTGTTATATGACATGACTTTACAGAGCTTAATGGAGTATCAGCATTACACATGTATATATATACACAAAATAGTATGTCAGTGGCTTTCAGATGAGGGAGAAGTCATCCTCCATTGCAGTTGTAGCCATTTTAATCAAAACACTATGATTTTTATGAAAGTCAAGCCTTAGGTGTGCTTTTCTGAGATGTGGGAAGACCATGAGAAATGACATTTAGATGAGGTACATGGCAGGACCAGCAGTGTAAAAGGAACTCATTTTATTACTACTTCTTCTTTTCCTCACTGTTAATTTTCCTTTTCTGTTGCTTATGTTCCAGTTTTTGTGAACTGCCCCAGACTGACCTTGATGTTTATCACAGATGTGTTTGCAGCAACCCTGAATAGCATGAGCATTATGCCTTTCATGGGTACAGAGCCAAGAAATGATCATTTCACTAAGTCTGCTGGAAAAAGTGGATCATGAAGAGAAGTTGTGGATTGCCCAAACGGTGCAATGTGGGCATTGGTGGAGATGTTGTTACTCAGATTTTCTGTGGGACACAGGTTTAGGCTGAATAGGTGATTCATTATCACTTAAGCAATTAGTGCTGCTGTGCAGTATATAGGATATAACTGACAATTTGTCTCTTGTGATGATCAAATTAACTGCCATTGCAAAGGAAGGATAAATATTTTTTGCAGTTCCACACTAATGTGTTCTGCTCAAAAAAGAAAGCTGAGTTAAGGTATTCTTATCATCATCTTCCAGCTATTCCTAATTTTGTCAAATCAGGAATCTTTTATTGTTTTTATCTGATTTAATCTAGCAGATAAAAGCAATAAAAATATCAATGTCTGGACAAATTCAAGCAGGAAATAGGGACTGAATTTTAACAGCAACTGTATGAACAATTTACCAAAGTTCTGTATCACCTGAAATCTTCAGAGCAAGGTGGCATTTCTAAAGCAGACTTTACAGTTCATCTGTAAATCTCTTTTGTTGTATTATGCTTTTGATTCAATAATACAATTACAGAGGATCTATTTGGTCTCAGAGAATCCTTTTTTACTTGTACTTTTTCTATTTGTGAGCAGAAACTAAAGTTGTTTAGGTCTTAATCTACACAACACTGGTTTGGCAACACTTTGGGATTTGTGGTTCTGGTGAGTGTCCATGATTTATGGAATAAAATAACAGAATGTATTTTTTATTTCTACTTTTGTTAATGATTTTGACTAACCTGTTGTGACTGGAACCTCCCTTTAACCCTTCTGTATTGAGAAGTCTGATTTGCTAATTTTAGTCCATCTTGCCCACACTCTCTCATTCTATCCCAAACATCATTGTATTATGAAACATAGAAGAGCTTAATTATCTAAGTGTTTTTATGATGTTAACACAAGTTAGACTGAAATAATTTGCATGTAGCAATGTTTTTGCCCTGGTAATTATGGTTTTGACTTACTGCTGTAGGAGATATTCAAGCCTGAGGGATGTGGCACATATTCAGGCTGACTAGAGAGAAACACTAGAAGTATCTGAAACCCCACAGCCCTGCTAGTCCTGGCATTGGGAAGCTGGATTTTTCATAGAGGAAACAAAGCTGAGTGAATGGCATATGTTTCCTTTATGGATTCCTTACAGTTTAAGCTGTAGAAAAATATGTAAAAGTCAGCACAGAAGGTCTGTGATTGAAATCCTCCCATGAATGTATTACCACTTTGAAAATTCCTCCCTTCCATCTACTCTGATATGCACATGGTGGGAATCTTGAGTGTGTCCATAGACATCAGGAAGGTGGCAGTGATGCAAGAGTGGTGATGGGGGAAATTGGAATAAAATACCTGGACCACTACAGTGTCCTATTTTATTAATGAAACTACAATTTTTACTTTTCTTTTTTTTTGTTAAGTGCTGACTTTAATTAAAAAATTTGGCAATTATATAAACTGAAATGATGCATAGAAAGGCAAGAACACCAATATTCTCAGTTCATGGGAGCATTCTCTGTATTACTTGCAGAGTTGGAGCTCGTTATGTTGTTTACCTCTGGAAATTATCCTTTCTGTATTTCTTTTCCTCAAGCGGCAGCTTCTCTATGACTGTGTTGAGTGGAGTATTAAGATATGAAAAGGTAATCCTGTAACAGTTGGGATTCAGTAGCTGTACAGAAAAAGGAGGAAAAAAATCCTACTATGCTCAGAGAAAAGCCTAGACCCTATAATTAAGATAACATTTCTTTTGACAACTGAACAGGAGCCAGACCTTCAGTCATTTTGGAGCTGGTATATTGCCACCAATTATTTTAAATCTCTTTAGTTGCCAGATATTGTTGCTCCTCTGCTGCCTGGCAGGGCACCAATGATGCTGATCTGTGATCCAACCAAACAGGAAGAATAAATTAACAGCAGTGTAACTGGTACATTCTCAATCCTCCAGAATCAACCAAAAGTGCAAAAGAGACAGTCATAAGATACTGACCGCCTGCAGGGTAGACCATGTTCAAGATATTCTTTACTGAATAAGAATGTGGAAAGGCTCCATGACAATGAGACTGAACTAATTGCCTCTCATATTTTAAGAAAATATTTTTAAAAGTTATATATTCTGCATTTTATTCATGCTACTAAGTGCACACTTTGAGTTTTCCAATTCGGAGAGCAAGGTCTTATGACTAAATTCCCTATTTATGCTGAATTTTTACACTTTACTGCCATTTATTGTTGAACATGCAAGATCATGTATATCCCACTTGGAAAACCGTTTTGAGTATAAATCTCTTGGATTTTTCTGCAGCTGAAGTAGTATTCTTGTAACCTGGGTATGTGCTTGACAACTCCTGGTTGGCTCTTCAGTAAGCCTCTGTACTGGGGTATCAATTTCTCTCTAGCAGCTCTTAGATCTGCTAATGTTAATGCCCAACCCTCTTAAAAAAAAAACAAAAAAAAAAACAAAAAACAAAAAACCAAAACAAACCTTAATTTCTTCCCTCTTAATTGTATGTAAATCTCCCAGGAGCTAAAGCTCTGCTCGACACCAAGGTGGTACTGGTGAGAGAAGGTGATAGGGAGACTGAGAATGCTTCGAGTGATTTGGTGAATTTATGTTGTATAGAACTTTCACTTCTATATACTCACACAATTTCTTTTCATTGCTTGTAGTTTAATTTAAAATTGTTTGTTCTGATGCATTTTTTTAAATTGATAAAGGGTTGTAATACATAATCATAGAACATAGACAGGCTTGAGTCGGAAGTAACCTTAAAGGTCACCCTGTTCCCACCCCCTGCCATGGGCAGGGACACCTTCCACTGTCCCAAGGTCTGAGCCCCAGTGTCCAGCCTGGCCTGGGACACTTCCAGGGATCCAGGGGCAGCCACAGCTTCTCTGGGCACCCTGTGCCAGGGCCTCAGCACCCTCACAGGTGAGGCTGACAGGTCAGTGATTCCCAGGGTCCTCCTTTCTCCCCTTTTAAAAATGAGAGCAGTGTTTCCCCTTGCCCACTCTCCTGGGACTTCACTGTACTGCCACGACATGGCTGGTCCTTGTTTCCCTGCCTGTGGAATTGCTTCTTTCCCTTTAGTTTGAATCTGTGTCAAATATTTCCTGAAAAGCTTTGCAAACTGAGTTCATTGTCCATTTCTTTGCTTGTAACTAATTTGCCTCATAAGCAGTGAGCTGGTTGATTATTTTCTTTACTGTGAATCATAAATACAAAATTCTTAACATAAGCACATTTTATTCTAATTTGTGATGTTGTTTTCTAATGAAAAAGGAAATGCAGATTTTTAAGTAATGTTACAGTAAGAGCAGATGGAAATCTTATCTTTGGAGTTCTAAAGGGAGACCTATGTAGGAGCCTAATTGAATTTCATGTAAAAGGAAAATGTTTTGGGTCTTTTATTTAAATGGAAGGGTTTGGTATTCCCAAAAGAAAACATTTCACTATTGTTTTTTCCTTTGCTGTTAAATAGCTCATCTCATCTAGGTTTTGTATATTTAGACAGTGTACTCAGAATTTTTTTCTATTGGTTTTGGACTCACTGAGTGATTATTTTTGATAAGAAATGTTCTTAAAAAGAAAAACTCCAGTAGTTTATCTGAAAACTTTATTTTTATATATATGAATCACCATCTTTTTTCTGATGGATGATGAGGAAGTTGAGGTTGGTGTCACTGTGATTAAATGCAGAGTTAAATCATGTGCAGAGAGACTTGTTGCTTCAATGTACGATCATGTTGTCCTTGCCTGCATCCTTATTTAGAATGGCACTGCCTTTCAAGCTAAATACATAAAGTAGCACTAACAAGTTTTCACAGCTCTGCTTTAGGGTACTTCAAGGTTTATTTATATGTTATATCTCAAAGTCTTGCATCTGAAGCTGGAGTCCTGCCATCTGTGGTTAACTGCGCATTAAGGGGCTTGCTGCCAATACAAGTGTACAAGATGACAAGTATGATCAGTCGGAAATTATCTGCTAGGAATAAGATAGAAGCACATCTAGGATATAGCTAGAGCCTTGGATTAATGGAGGGTGTTAATTTTCTGTGACACATGTGGTTGTTCTTCAGTACTTCCCTGCTTTTAACCCTCTGTAGCTCTCAGAGGATGTATTCCCACATCCCCTTTGCCCAGCTACATAATTGCCAAATAAATGGAGCTCTGTACTATTTTGGAGAGTTAGTTCACTGATTAAGGAGTGAAAAAAAAATACCCTCTAACAATGCACATACCCTGGCATGCAGAGAAAGTAAAGAATAGTGCTTTATATATTCCTGAATGTCAGACGCACTTGCATTTAAATCAAGGAGGTTGTGGCTGAAAGACACTGTAAGGACTGGAGTTGACAAAGGTGCCAACACATTGGCAGTCTGTGAGCATCTTTGCCAACAGACAATTGTCCAATACAGTTTTGTGCAAAACCACATTTTTCTTTTTTAATTTTTTTTTTTTTAATGGAAGAGTTTGGTATGCCCAGAAGAAAATATTTAATTGTGACTTTGTCCCTTGTAGTCAAATCACTCGTATCCTCTAGGTTTTGTGTGTTTAGATAGTGTACTCTGATATTTTTAACTCTACAAGAACATACAGACCTCTCCTTTCAATGAAATTGCAGGCCATGGTGCCACCTCAGCATCTGCCTGGAACATGGATCATGGTTTGTGCTAGAGCACTGTTTGGTGTGAAATTCTGCTGTGGCACTGGTGGCTAATGAAGTTTGCAAAGGCAGTGGGGTTGGACATTTGCCTGAGGAGGTCACAGCACTTCACTGGCTGCAGACTTGCTTCACCTTGGTGAGTATATATGGACCAGGATGGAAAATGTTTGTTTTATATTAATGTTCAATATGTGAAGTGCAGAAATGCTTGAAGATATTTAAATCCATTCTTCATATTCTTCCCCACACAGTAACTATTTTTATGGCTTCTTTTTTTTGTCACTTTTTGGGTTTCGTTGTTTTTTTTTTGTTGTTGTTGGTTTTTTTTTAGTATTTTCAGCAAAACCTCTTTGGTTGTTGGTGGAAATATCTTAAACGAATAAAACTAATATAGAAAACAGGAAACAAAAAGGCCACTGTCTTGATCTGATAAAAGTTTCTAAACATTACAAGTAATTACCCATCTTAACCATATGAATTTTGTGCTTAAATAAAATCTTAGTATACAGGTATGGCACTTAATTCCATGTAGTCACAAAATAAGGTGACCAGAGAAATCAAACAAAAACATGATTTATAATTTCCACCAGTGTTGGTGGTGTTTTTAGTGTACATTCATTGCTCCTTGATTTCTTCCTTGCAAGTGTTAGAAATTGGCAGGTGGAAAACAATAAGGTAGAAATACTCTAATAACTTTAAAGAAAAATAAGTCTCTGTGGAGCAATGGAAACTGCAGCATAGAAGAATGAACAGTTTAAAAAAGTTCTGCACATTGAAATTAACTATAGCAACACATCGAAAATCTAAGTAGTGGCATTGATGGAGAACTGTAAATGCACATACTGGGAAAGGAAAAATGTTTTGAGCTTAAACTGAACCATTTATATTTGAACTAAAATTACTAACATTTTCTGTGTGGGAGGGATATGGAGAAAGATGTCTTAATTTTGCTTGCAGATTAATTTTTCAATTGAGAAAGGGCAGGTTTCATTAGAAATTATCTCCCTGTGTTTACAAAGATGAGGTGAAGGAAAAGGCAATATCTGGTTGGCATTCATTTGGGTTTTTATTTCTTATATGTGCAGCAGTCATTTAAGCAGAGTTTGGTGAACGTGTATGGAAAATATATTAGTTTGTGACTCCCTTGCTTTGAATTACTGCATGACCTCGCCTTTACTTTTCCTGCTTTGCTGCAAAAGATATTGAACTTCTGAGGATTTCTCCCCCCACCCCCCCAAATTTACATGTCAATAAACCAGTATTATACACAGAGGAAGAATGAAGGAACACAGAAGTTAATTAATCTTAAGATTACACAGGACTGAAATGTAATTTTAGAAAGTACTCTGAGTTTCCTGGGTAATTCTATTATCCTGGGAAGATCAAAGAAACCCTAGTACTTTTCTGCTTTGACATTTCATATCAGTGAGGAATAAGTTGTTTGTTGTCTTTGAGCAGCCAAATCCCAGCCATGCACTTGAGCTGGCTCCTGGCAGAGCTCTGCTGCCTCTCTCCCCTCCTGCCTGTTCTTAGTGACAAGGCACAGAGCAGCAGGACTTATTTTCCTTCCTGCAGTGGGCACCCCAGGGGTGAACATTTCTCTGTGAGCCAGAAGAGAGGCTGACATTCCCTGGGATGTCTTTGCTGGCCCCTGATGTGCTCCTGATGTGCCATGGGGGATATGTGGTTTGTCCCCAAAGACAAAAGGACCATGGTGAGCACTGTAAATGTCTCCTCTTCCACATTTCAGACAGTGGAAGTTATTTCCATACCTTTGTGAACAAATAATTACTGTATTACCTGCTTAATCAAAGTGCACTCTACCATTGCTGCGTACAGGGGAGCTTCTCGAGGGTCTGATTCAGAACAGAATCTTAATTTGTGCTGCCTCCCAGGTGCCTGCAGGAGGGACTGGACTCCAGGATTCAGTTCCTTAAGCTTGCATGGTAGAAAATGAGAAGCTGCATATTTCCTCCCTAGGAACAGGATGTGGGAATCACCAAATATAATTGCCTGCTCTAAGAGGTGCAGTCCTATCGTGTCCGTGGCAATGGTTTAATTGGTAGTGAATTTTAAGTGTGCAATTTGTGTAAGGAATGCAAAGAATACAAAGGCTCAACAAGATTGGTGGGCAAAAACTCTACTTTTTGTGTTTAATAAAGGATGCCCCCTACCAAAAACAGTAGCCTGTGAAGAGCCTTCTGTTCATGACAGTGAACAAGGGAAGGAATGAAGAATTTTTGCCAACTTGTAATAGGCAAACACACTAATGATAAACGATGACAATTTCTTTTTTTGGAACTATATTTTTAAAGGAAGAAATATAACCAAAAGCATAGGATTGTCATGGGGAGGAGGTGTTTCCTTTTAGCTGAGAACTCCTATTTCCAAGTCTGTACATCAAGGGAGATCTCACTTCAAAGCTGTCTACACCAAGGAACAGTAACTTCTAATGAAACTGATAGTTAAACCCTCAGCTATCACATCATCAGTGAGTTGCTATAATCGTGCCTGCAACTATTGCACATCCTCTTTGATTTATTTCATTTTTGATCTTTACCACCTGCTGGACCAGCACAGCTTTGTTCACTCTGGTTGAGATTTTTTTAAATTAACCAATATACCAACAAAAATACATTAACAGTCCCTCGTTATCTTTACATGACCATTATTTGGGCTCAATAAGAAAGGAGATGAATAATAACTGATCATCTACTCAGGAAAATCAAGTCTCACATAAGAGAAAGAGATCAAGGTTACATTTTTAGATAAAACAAATTCCTGTCTTTTAAATATTGCAATTAGTTATGTGATATGCTGCCTGTTCTGCAAATTTCCCTGTATTTAAATTGCATATGAATTTGAAATGTTATTGTTTTCTAGGTTTAAAACAGATTTTAAAAGTAATTTTATATTCTGAGCTTGCTGAAGTTTGGGTCTGAATATAAAAATTTTGAATATCATATTGGTACTTGTATTTCTTAATGAACTTAATGAACTTAATGAACTATTGCATTGGTTCAGTTTATTGTATCCAGTAATATCTGGGAGTGGGGAAAAAACTTATATGGATTTCCTAGTAAGAAATAAGATGAAAAATACAAAGTCATCCTAATGATCTGAAGATTTTACTAGTTTATGTCATTACTTATTAAGGAAAAAAAAGTAGTTTTTTCTCTTTGGAATAAGTTATAACGTTTCTCAAATCAACTCTTACAGAATGTTCTTCTAACTGGTTTTTACCACAAGAAGTGATTTGTCCTGTTGAGAAAAAGAAAACTTAAATTAAATTATTGAATTCTGACTTCCAAAGAGATTAACTTAGGTATCTACAGTATTTGTTAGCTTGAGAAGAATTAGTCAATATTCTGTTAAAAAGTCGCAATGTGAGTCAGTAGTAGTAGAACAGCAGCCAGATAGTATTTTAATTGCAATTATTTGCATTAATCTTCCAAGCACTGAATTTACTCTATTCCCAGAGAGTTTGAGACATTTCTGTTTCCCTTCTTTCTTTCCCATGTTCTCATCTCTAATAAAATGCATTTACTTGAGTCTTCTTAAAGGAAAAAAAAAAAAAGGAATGGCAACTGGAACCCAAAACAGCCAAACCCTTGGGAATGGTTTTGCAGAGCTTTAGAATTGCATTGATAGACTTTATGTAAATCGGGTTACCACTCCTGGATTAACATAAAAATGCACGAAGTCCTCCAGGGTAAAGTGTATTATGAACACATCTGCCATCAGAGACAAACAGTAGGCACAGAAAGGGGTTTGGCTTATGGAGTTACTGAAGTTTAGCAGAGTCCTACCAGTTGAACTCAATGGGACTCAATTTTTCACTCCTGTTGCCTTTAGAAATCTTCGGATGACAGGAATTTCTCACAGCCATAAGAGACCAGCCTGTTCTATACTGGGCTGCCTGTTAAGGGAGGTCACATTTGCCAAATTTCAGCTCAGGCAGGGCCTCAGTCTATTTCCAGCCAGGAGGAGGACTTCTTTTTTAGGATGCTAGAAAAGGGCTGCTAAGGTGATTAAGGGATAGGAGCACCTCACATGTGCAGAAATGCTGAGAAAGGTGGGACTGTTTACCCTGGTGCAGAAACCACTGAGCAGGGTTTCTTGAATATATGAAAATATCTGCAGGGAGGATGTATAAGAAATGGAGCAGACCCTTTTAAGTGGTGTCTAGTGACAGGGCAAGAGGCAATGTGCACAAACTGAAGCACAGGAATATAATTAATTTCTTTCCTTTTTTTTTTTTTACTGGAGGTGACTGAATGCTGAGGACTACTTTGAGCAATATGTTTTAAAATGCCATTGTGAGGGTAAAGCACCTCATTGTTAAAGCATTGAGGCAGTGGTCTGCTAGCAACATTTTTTGATACTCCTGTGTTCCCATTATTCAGGGAATTCTATTTTGATGCTGTGAATTATTCAGTGCATAGACACGATGAGATTATCCAGCCTGACTCAGGAGCCGTGTAGTCAGTAAATCACAGGGGCTCTGCAGCTTCCTCTGCCACTGACAAATAATCTCTTGGCAGGGAGGAGTAGACTGTGGAGAAGTTTTGTTCACGTATCTGCACTGCAAGATTTGCATAAGAGTTCCCTAATTTAAATAATGGGGAGCAGATACGTAGCTGTTGCAGCTTGCAGCAACATTCACTGGATTCAGAGGTGTACCTTTCACTCAGATTTGGGTTATTCACAGTGGGTCCGGTCCAAGACATTGAAAATATGTTAAAAAAACAGCTTCCCAACAGTTTGGCAATTTGATCTGATAATACCTGTTCTCTGTACAAGAACCTGAGAAATGACTTAGCAACTTGAGATCTAGTCAGTGCATAGTTAGAACAGGAATTGTTTACATTATATAGAGATACATTTAGTGAAGTAAAAGGATTTCTTTCGGAAGGCACTTCACATGTTTCACTATAAAGTTAATTTTAATTTCAAAAACTTATGCTATTTTTCCATAAGTATGTATTATTTCAGAAACAGATTAAAGGGAATCAGTTCATTGACTGTAAACACCTCATTTATTTGAAGTAATTATGTGAAAATTTTATTCCAGGAAGAATATTTGATATCAAATGAGTCAGTAGTATATCCTAATGTTTCTGCATAAATGAGGCTTTGTCTCAATAAATTAAAGCCTGTAAAACCATAATCTTAATAAACTTCACAAATTACTTTCTCATGACTGTTAAACTGGAAATGTTATCCACTCTGGAGGGAAATAATTGTTTTCATACTTGTTTATTTCTGACTATCACAGTAATTGTAAGGCATTCTCTTTGATGTAATCCCTTATACAGTCATATATAAAAAGTGATGAGCCATTTTTTGTTTTATTTGAATAACTTTGGAAATCAGATTTTCAATCTTCAAATATTGTTAAATTAATTCACTTAGAACCATTCAAATAATTTCTAGAAGAAAATGAAGAGTAGAGTGGATTTATTCTTGTTTTTGCATGTTCTCCTCTAAACAAGGTTCTCAGCTATTCCTGAATGGGAACTTACTCTGTGCATGGCCTGTTAAAATAAATGAGCTGCGTGCTCATTCAGCAAATCGCCCATGCATTAATGTAATATTAAGTTTATTAACAGGTCTTTTAAAAGACCATGATAAAGTGCAACTTTCATTCCTTTTTAATTATGGGAGGCACAGTACTGAAAAGCAGATCTGAATCATGATTTAGTGGCTTTTGCCTTTTGCTCCTCCTCAAAGCTTTCTACTTCTGTGTTGCCTTAACTTATTCCCTACATCTGGATTGTAAAACCAGCTAGAAACTCTTCTCTTGTAACAGCTCATGGAGATTTTAAGGAAGCAGTTTTGGAATGACATTCCAGTGTTTAGAGTTTCAGTGTAGTAGCTTCATAAAAAAAACCCCAACCATCTCATCCAGGCTTTTGCCACTGCAGCATCATTCCCCAAATTATTGCATATTTTCTAGCCCTTCGTCTTGTTTTGTAATGGATCTTAAAAGTGGAGGAATGCGAGACAATCACTGGTACCTCACCTATCACAGGGTCATTGGGCTGAAAATTACCCTTCAGTGGTGGGTCATTGTGCTCTTAGATGGAGAGGCTTTGTATTATAATGGCAGTTAATTATTATTAAGGCTGTGAGAGCATTGCCAGAGTAAATTTCTAAAATACCCAATGTGCTTGAACATTTTCAAATATCTAATATTTCTGGGTGAAAGGGGTCATTAATTCTCCATTTACAGAATAAGTGGGCTGCTCAGGGCTGTGGAAAATTCAGAAGCTATCTGTGATGAGACATGATTTCAGGTTTTATCTCCAAGTTTGTCTTGCAGGGTCAAGGATTTGGTGTGTAGGAACATTGAAGATTATTTGAGCTGCTGGTCTACGTCCAGAAAGTAACACTTAGGACTTGGAGTGGGTGATTTTGCATTAAATTCCTTGGATATGTAAAATAAAACATTTGATCAGTGATTAGTGGGAGGGTGTGTAGCTACAATCTGTAAAGGGAGGATCAGTCTTGTGCTTATTTAGTTTTTCATGTGATTCAGACATATGAGATGACAATCTTTTAGAATTTTAAATAGCTAGATAATATTTTAAGACCAAATTAGACCATTTTGCAAAGCTCTATGTCTTGTTATGGTGTTGTGCTGAATTTGTCTTCTTTTTCTGGTTCTTTAAATCTGGAGTTACAGGCTGAATATACACATGAGCTGCTGGAAATTGATGTTTTCTTCTTGTTATTAAAAATATGGCATACAAAACTGTAAATTAAGAAAAAAGTGAAAAAACATCCTAATTTAAAAATGATACTTTTTTTCAAATTCAAAATTCCTCTTTTATACTGTCTTCAAAACTGAGCCCAGAAGTAGAAACAATACATAATCTTAGCTTTTAGAAGTATTACCTAATTAAGACTGCAGGTAATGAAACAAGTGTAAAGCAGATATGATGAAATGTTGCATGAACTTATTATTCAGCTCCCAGCTGTCACAAAGAAGTTGTAGTCCTTCTGGTTAAAAACATTCTGTGTGACTATGGATTTGATATAAAAATGATTTAGCTTCTGTGGGTTTATTCCGCATCTCTTTTTTGCTGAGCTCTCTCAGATCAACTTTATCTATTGACTTTTCCTTTGCTCCAGCTATCTTTTAAAGTAATTAGGTATTTTTTTTTTTTTTGACACCTCAATCTATTAGCTTCCTTACTTTGAGAATTTTTATGGTTTGTGGTCACGCCTGGTTTACAATTTTGAGAGTTGTCTTAAAAGCAAAACGTTCTATATAAAGGTGTTATAAATGAGAATCAGCAGGCATGGTCTCTGATAGGCTTGGGAATGTAGGGCTGTGTGCAAGCCTGGGACTGTTCAAGACTTTTGGCATCATTTGAGAATCAAGCTGAAGGCAGAGGGAGTTCCATTGTTACTGTATTTTATTCTAAAGCAGTGTTTGCCTTCACAATGAAGAGTCAAGTGAAAGGCTGCAACTATGCCATTTATTTCAAAAATCACTATTTTATCATAATCATATTTATATAACTATATATAAATCATCTTAAGACCATGCTGCATATGGGTGATTTCTCTTTTAGTAAAGAATAAGGCACCAAAAAAGAGATGTGGGAACTTTAGCAGTTTTGTATTTTGAAATGAACAGGTTTATTGCTGTCTCTTGGAGACATGATACCAATCTGAGTGCTCCTGATCTCCTGCATTTCCTGCTCTGTTGGCAATTTCTGTATGGGGTTTCCAAACCTGGAATAAATGACACCACAGTTGTGGACTCCAGAGCACAGACCAAGCTAAAAGCTTATCAGTAAACTGTTGAGCAAGTTTTAATTTTTGTCCAATTACTTTGGGTTTTGCTAACTAAAAAATCTCCAAACCTTCCAGCAAGCTGTATCTTTTCACACAGCTTCTGTCTGTCTCCAAACTTGAGCAAGTTTAGGGGTTTTTAAAATACATTTTGGCATTTAGATAATTTTTCCACACCAACTATTTTGGTGATAAACTGTATTTATTTGGGTTCTTTTCACTGTGAAATTCTCATTTATAGTCCTCCAAGAGCTGTGGCAAACCTACTAACAGAGCATAGATTAGTTTTGAGTGCTGAAGAGTGTGGTTAGATGCCCACTTTGCGTTTGTAGCCAATGGAAAAAAGAAAAGAAATTCTCACTTATATCATATTTTTAAAATATTCATTAGAAGAAATGAGACAGAGGCTTCCATATTCTGCTAAATTTTGAAAGTAGGACTTAAACGGCCCATTTAATTAGATGGTACTTCACCCCCTTACACTCTTTAAATCTTGTCCTTTATATTTATGACAGGTACAGACAAATTTATGGTGTTTAATTGTAGGCAAAGAGACCATTTCCTGCCATAGTCATAATATCACAGAACAGTTGATGTTGAAATTAATGATAATGAGAGATACTTAGTTTCTTGTTACTTTATTGGAAAAGGAATGTATTACTTCAAAGATTCTTCTACACTTGAGAAATATTCAGTGCAAAATGCTGAAGCAGTCATGACATTCAAGTGAGAATGTGAAGATTTATCTTGGCATATGGTGATAGAAAGAAGGCGATATGTTTTGACAAGTATCGTAATTTGACAGTTAAAATAAATACACAGTCAAACAAAAATGGGATGGTTGATGAAAACTATGTGCTGAGTACTTTTCCTATAGTTTGTCTGTTTGAATAACACAGAAGCTTTTATGACATTGGTAATCTGGATCACCTGTGGACTCTTTGAGTGAGAACCAATGGCATTGTATCTCACATTACAGCATTGCATTTTTTGGAATTTTTTTTTCCAGAAACAATACTGCAGCACTGCACAGTGGGAACTTACAAATGTACTACTCACAGATGAATCATGAAGGTTATCACAAACGACTAAACAGAGAGAACCACAGGATGATCTTCCAGGTCCGAGAACAAACAAATATATTTAGTCCTTTCTTTTTTGTTCCTTTGGTTGCTGGCAAAGCAGGAGGGGCCCGCAGGAGGCCTGAAAGCACTCAGACCTTCAAAAGAAGTGAATTTTATGCTGAGAAGTCCTGACAAGTGTCTCACAGGGGTCGAACCGCCCTGACCCCTCGGTGTGTCCCCGAAGACCCCGCACTGCCGGACGCCCTGGGCGCGCAGCCCGCCCCTGTCCCGGCAGAGCGGGAGCGGCTCCGGGGCGGCTCCCTGGGCTGCGCCGGCCGCTGACCGACCTGCCTGCCAGTCCGCAGCGGGCGTTTGCTGGATGCCCCTTTGCTCAGCTCTCTGTACCAGTTTTGTCCTCCAGGAGCTTCGTGGAGAACCATCTTTGACGTGGAGACTTGATTATTAAGTAGCACAAATAATTTCTTGGCTTTATCCAATGTGTTGATTTATTCAAACCGAGGACCTGACTCATAAAATCTGTTTTGTTCATCACTGTTATTTCCTTGCATTACTACTCCAATTTATTCTGTTAAAAAAAGAAAAAAAAAATGAATATTTTGAAAGCAAACATAGAGAGGTAGACTTTTGTTAGATGCAACATCTTTTTTCTTAGAGAAATTAGATATTGGTGTATACAGTTGCCAGCTGCTACTGTACTTTGATGGAGACTCTGCTCTTCTGCCAGGAAAAGGCTCTGAATACATTAAACAATATATTAAACATAGCATAGAACAGCTTCCTTTTATTTAGTTTATTGTTGCTGTATAGTTCTTACCAAAACAGAGGTATTTACTTAAATCTGCATTATTATAGAAATGAGATACTTATAAATCTGCAAACCTCGAATTTAGATTTGGTAGTCAAGGCTTGTCTCATTTTCTGTTACCAAATATAACTAGACTTCAATATATTTTGAGTTTCAAGGGACTTCTCTGTCAGTAGCTGCACCTCACTGCTCAGTACATGTCAGTATATTTTTTTCATTATATTAGGTATTAATTTAGAAACTGAAATAATCATGGCTGTACCATTTTCCTGACCTGGGTCTGACCTATTTAGTTTCTTTTTGTGAAAGAAAACTTTGATCATTCTTCCTGATCTTTGTCTTTTCTTTTTTTGGGGTGGTGTATTTTTTTTGTTTTTTTGGTTCTGACAGTTCCCCTCACTAAAGGAAGGAAGAGGGATTGAACCACCCACACTCTTTAGATAATGAGCTTATTATGGATTTATTGAGTTGTATGATGATGGCTTCATTACTGACTTCAGTGGCATCACAGTGTCTAAGAAGCCCTTAAGAAATCTCTTTTCTAGGAGATTTTATAATTAATCTTGAGGGTTTTCCCCTCCCTAAATATTGTATCTGATCTGTCCCTCTAGAAAAATTGGAATATCTGTAGTTTTCCATGGAATAAAAGGTGTTAAAAGTCTCTAAAAAATAAATATGGCAAGGTTTCCAGAGTTTAGCAGTGCTTCCTGCTAATGAGTATCAGTACATTAAGATCTCAGGTTTCCTAATTTGTCTTTTCTTAATCACTAGCCAATGAAGGCCATGTTCTTTAACTAAAATGTAGGGGGAAAATGATGACTTGGAAAGTGTCTGGCTTTTCCAAGCTCTCTAGTTTTCCCAGCTAGAATAGATGAAATTACTGCAGCAATCACGATTGCTCCTTTGAAAGTAATTTAACCTTATGTTTTTTGTCAGAGTCTTTAAGAAATCTGGACAGATCAGCACTGATACAGCACAGGTTTAAGCTGTGCAGAATATTTCATTGCAGTTGTATGAAATCCATGTACATATTCAAAGTGTGTGGTATCATTTTATATACATGAGGCTTCTGTGTTATGTAAAGAAAATTCTCTGCATGACTGTTCCATTAGCAGAATGTCTATACAGAAGTCTCGTTTTAATAATGCCAATGCAATATTTGGCTAGGTTCATTGCAGTTATATCTATTTGGTAATAGATTTATAACCTTGTATTAGAAAATAACCACACAAAAACACCAAAAAACCCAAAAAAAAAAAAAAAAAAACAAACACAAAAAACCCCAGACCAAAATAACACAGAGCCAGAATCAGCCTAAAATTCACATTCTGTCTTCTGTTAGGTGGAGGTGTTAGCCCTGCTAGTGACATGCCTGTAACATGGCCTAAGGAAAGCCAGCAAGCTCGTGAGCTTGCTCTGCCCAGCTGCTCTTCAGTCTGGGAATTGCTTTTTTCTTGAATTTGTCTCCCTTTTCTGCAGCCCTGTGTTGTGCCCTCCTGGCTCAGCTTGCGAACAGCCTTGGGGTTTGCCTGCATTTCCTTTGCTGTATCTGTTTCTTCTTCAAACAGGTCTGCAGCCAAACATCTGCAAGCAGCTCGTTTGCTTGCCTATGGAACGTGAGCAGACAACTGAGATTCCTCACACTATGTGCAGAGCAAACAGTCTTCTGAGTGCATCCTTCTTGTAGCTATAAATATATACATACCTTTATAGAACTTTTTCATTGAGCTATATTCAGGCCCATGTGTCTTAATTGAAAGCAGGTGGCTTTTCTGAGCAAGCAGGATGGACAAAAGCCTGTTGGGGGGAGAAACAGCAACAGTGCCTTGCTGCTTTAAGATGTACAAGGTGTCTGTGTCCAAGCTTCCAACTTGAGACCTCTAAAAAAAAATGGAACAGTGAACATCTAAAAACACAGCTTACCTTAAGCTGTGTCTTCCCAGCTGTCACCAGCATTGTCACTTCAGGTGCTCTGCTGTTTGGGAGCCCTCATGTCCTCCCAGCAGGGAAGGTGGTGCTGGCTTCCATGACCCAGGATGAGGCTCTGTTTGACAGATAATCATGAGAATAAAGTAGGTTGTCTCTCGAGGCCCCTTTCTGCCATTTGCTCCTTCTGTGGTACCAGGAGGAGAGTTAGCCCTGCATTTGGCTCTCACCCCTGTGCAGGCTGCCAAGGACACTGTGATTCCAATGGGATAACAATGTCTCTCAGCACAAAATCCTCTGTGTGCTGCATCCCTGCTCTGTGCATCGTGGGCTGGACAGGAGGGAAGTGTTGTGCTTGGGCCAGGTACAGAAGGAGGAATTGAGACAATTAATAAGGCTCTTGATGGTGCTTTGTAGGTTGTATGTGGACCACAGGTCGCTCATTGAAGATCTCTTCTAATTTATGAGATCTTGAACTGCAGTTTCTGAATTATTAAGCAAAAGGATGAGACATTGCAGAATAATGGTGGCTTTAGGACCTAGAAGACAGGGTGTGTTTTCTCACTTTACTGGGAAACCAACAAAAAAGTATATCCTGCACATAAAAAAACCCAACTGATTGCTTCAGTTTGAGGAAGAGGATAAAACACCTTTACAGGGCTGAGGCTGGAGGACAGAGTGAGAGCCTAAACTATGGAGTGGAGGTCTTGGTAATAGAAATAGAGTGGAGTCTCTCTTTCTGGAGACTCTGTCCTTTTACAGTGGAGAGCCTGTTAATCTTGTGCTCTCCTTGAGTGAGCCTGGAGCTGCAGCTTCCTAACTGCAGTATCCCTGCTAGCCTGTGCTCTGCTGGGATAAGGCAGTGTCTTCTTCTCTTTGGCAGAGAGATGCTGGTGGGGGGTCAGCCTCTCCTCAGGTACAATCCAGAATCTCTGGAGGGTAATATTTAACTGACTCTTTTATTCCTGTGGATGGTTTAACTGCATGTTGCTTAGAAACAGGACCTGTGTGTGGGAGGAAGTGCATTCTGGTAGGAACTCAAAAGCTGATCTCCTTTCAGAACACAATTACAGAAAAATATACTTTTGACCATTTAGGGAACTTCCTCATAAACTCTTCACTGAATGTCTGGTGCAGATCAAACACTTTGTAATTCATATATTCCAGATAATTCTGAAAATTATTTTCTGATTGAACGACACCCAGGCCATATCTTTTCTTCTGGTGTTTGCAATATCTTTTGCCTATGTCTCTTTTGCTACATCAGTAAACTGTCCCTTGCTGTGAGCCCTGAATGTCTCCAGTGCGTTGCTTGGACAGAGGTGAGGCCAAGCTTTTTTTTTTACAATCCAGAATCCACTATACAGAAAATATCCTTCTATTACAGGAAGCAGAGATTGTATATCTAATGCTGGAAGTGAGCTTTGTGGAACTTTGACTTTGCAACCACTTCACCCAGCTGTGCAAATATAAGCAGCATTCTTAACTAGCTCCATCCAGATAATGAAGTTTTTTGGGAGTCTGCTGAACAAGTAGCATCTCAGAGTATGGCTTGAAACCTGTTAACAAGCTGCCCAGATAATGGGGTTTCAGGCTTCTTATATAGATCATTCTTGTTCTTAACATCTTAAACCACCAAAAAATAGATCTGTAATAGGACAGCTAAAGCCATGTGATAAAAGATGTGCTATTGGCCTACTCCAAAACTCTGCAATTGCCATTGAGCTTAGCTGTGCAGATCTAGCTTAGACAAAATAATCTGCTGAAATCTGACAGTTTGATTTATGCAGGGAGCCAGCTTCCAGTGAAGCAGCAGCATGACTCTTGGGAATATATTGGGGTGGAAGGTGTTTAAAGGGCAATTTGCCATAGCAATTCTGTATGTGAAAGGCACCTGGTGGCACTGTTCTTTGGGGCTGGGCCATTTGCCCTGATTTATTTGCAATAGGCTGTTCTGTCTGTCCCCTGCAGCTCCAGGAGCTCGCCCTAAGATTCCATCTCACATTTCTTCCCTTCTGCTAAGTGGAGGAACTCCTGCTTTTGGTGCTGCCAGTCCCATTTGGGATTGTAGTGCCAGAGTAAGAGATGCCCTTGGGCAGAATACTGGGCTTGCTCCAGAGCCTCTGTCATCTGCTTTGACATTTGCCTGGTATTGGTACTGCTGATGTGTTTATTGACCAATTAAAGGTGCTGATCTGATTAAAGATGTGTCTGAAGATCCTGCCATGTGCCTACCTCTTCTCAAAGAACTAAGGTTTTCAGATAATCCAAAGGGTGGAGCAGCAGCTCCCTGTGGCAAGAAGGTGGGTGCAGCACTGGCTGTTCTGCACCGTGCAGAGCCTGTGCTCCGAGCTGAGTGGGAGCTGTAGGTGGTGGTGTGGAGGGCTGGCTGAGAAGGAGGATGAGTACAAGTTTGGAAGACACAGAGCTGTGTGAGCTGGTACTGCTCGATTAGGTGAATGGGGTGAAAAATAGCAAGTAATGAGACCCATTGTAGTGCAGATCCTGCTGGCAGCCATGGAGCTGGTTCATGCAGCACAGCTCACTTTGTTGCTGTGGTAACCACTGTGTGATTTTTGGAATATTTATGCTGTGTAAAAGGAGCTTGGATAACTCAAAGATAGCATGGGATGACTCTTTAGCATGAGTCCCTTTGGTAGGAATAGAGACTTGGATTCCTTCAGAAAAACTTATCTGATGCTGTCTCATTTTTCCCAAGATTGATGAAAAATGCTAATAAATTGGCACTTGTGTAGCCTGGGGAGTGGGGTGAGGTAGTGGCAGTGTTTGGGGCTTGTCAGAAAAACTCAGTGCATAGTTCCACTTTGTTCTCTTCCCGACACCTTTTCTGTTTGTGCATTAATTTCAGCTTTCAGTATCGATGTTCAGTCCTCATGGGATGACTCTTTTCAAGGCAGGGGATGCTGCCTGCTTCTGTGAAATCAGATTAGGCAGGAGATGTGTAAAACACCATGATCGTGCTGGGGGGAGTGGAACCTTGCTGGTTCCAAAATATGACAGGATCTGCAAAGCCCTCTGGGCATCAGTCCGTGTTCTGGCAAAGTTGGTTTCTTTTGGTATTTCTTACTTGGCCAGATTGCAGGATTTTTTACAAGATATATTTTGTAAAGGTTTTGTGTTTTCCTAAGTGCAGTGAAACTGCTTCAGCAATTACCTTGTACAGCTTCTTGTTCTCACAAGCTGAAGGAGTGGGAAGGCATTTGAGCATTCTCTGTTCTGTCCTGATCTCTCCGAAATGCTTCTCCTTCCTGCAGATCCCAGATTCTCACTGAAGGAGTCTCATTCAGCACAGTGTGGAGCAGCAAAGAGCAGCCCCCTGCCTCAGAGCAGGCTAACACACAGGCTGAACTTTGCAGCAGCTTTTCTGTTACAATTATCTGAAGTTTCCCAGCACAATCTGTTGGTTTCTGTTGTGTTGCCCTTTTCCTGATTAGTTGAACTGCTGCTTTAGGGAGTGTGTGTGAAAGTTTGTGTTTTTCCAGGGAGAGGAATTTAGAAAATAGAAAGCTCTGTTGTATGGTTTTTGAAGCTCCTTTTAAAGACAAACCAAACCAACCCAATGAAAAATCTCCAAACCAAACCAAACTCTTGGTAGCTCAAGATCAGAAATTTAAAATTAAGAGCTTAAAAATGGGAAAAAGAGTTTTCCTGGAGAAATACTCTCTAAAATAGTTATTTATGATTTGCAGTCATTTGCCTGAACACTCGGCCTGTACTGCACAGACTCAGGACTTAGAAGAGTTTCTCACTTCACTTTTAGACAAGAATCATAGAATTGTTTATGCTGGAAAAAAACTTCTAAGGTCATCCAGTTCAACCAAGGACACAGAAGCATACATTTCTGTTGTGTATTTCTCTTCAGGATGCTCTTGGCCATGACACAGATGCAGGCAGTTGGGGATTGTGAGTTGCAGCTCTGTGTTTTGTTGACAGGTGTTAACTCTGGGGGTTTGCCAGCCCTCAGTGAGTGAGACTTCCTTCTCCTGTGCTGAAAAGCTGGCAAGTGACAGGAACTCCTCTCCTATTTCTTCAGGATGTTCAGGATCCCTCCTGAGCTCTGACTTACCCACTGCTGGGAGCCTAGTCTGGTTAGCTGGCATATTACTGGTGTTTCTTTTGAAAAGTGCAGTCTGGAGGATTCTGGCCAGGAAGGTGGTGCTGTACAGAGGGTTCCAAACTGTTTTTTGTGACTCTTCTGTTCCCTCAGCATAGCTGGGAGCAGTTTTGACACATCACACTTACTGGGCTCCCAACCACAGCTGCTTGGACCACTGCAAGTGCAAATTCAGCAGGTGGCCAGTTCAAGCAGCTCCTAGGGCAATGTGTTCTTCTCTTTTAAAAGTATCCCCAAAGCAGGTGCAGCTAAAAATGGAGATTCATGGACAAATCACAAGTGCACTGCTGCCATTCAGATGTGTTTAAGTGGCATTCCCAGAACAAATTTCTTTCTAAGGTGTTTAATCATCAGTTTCCCAATCTTTGACTTTTTTTGTACTTTTTACTTAAAATACTTGCATTTTTTCACATATCTTCATGCAACGACAGATTAATACTTTTATTTGCTGACTGTATTCACCCTGATTCTGCTTCCACTGGAAAAATTTATTCCTTGGTGATAATAATGAAATAGAAGGGAGACTATGGCATGGACAAAAGCTGTAAAATACGTAAATAAAACTAAGGTTTCTTCTTCCATCAACTGTCTGGGGATGGCAAATAACAAAAGGGTTCTGAGGAATAATATTTTACTTCAGATTGAACATTAAACCAGAGATAACTTAGATCCTCTGAGATAATTCAATACATTTATCTTCAACTATAGCAGAAAAATCTCAGTCTCACACTAATTTTTCAATTTAGGTAATTCCATTCTGCCTTTTCTACCTGAGGTGCCTTTGGTGTTCAGTTATTATTTCAAGATACTCTTTTGTGATTACCTCTTCTCCAGGAGCTCTATTTTCCTAGTAAGTGAAGTGTTTCAGGTTTGTCTGCAGAAAATATGAATAAGAGATAAATGCATGGAATTGCATGTTCAGTTTGGAAACAGTATCTCCACAGCAAGTCAGAAGTTGTTAGATGGGGTTTAGAATAATGTCACAATTGCTGTTATGGTTGTGGTGGGGGGTTATGAAGGTTTTGAGTGAATTTCCCTCTGAGTGAATAATTTCCTTTAAAACATAGTCCTTTGAAGTGCAGAAAAACCCGCAGCCTCTACTTTAGAAAGGTAACTGGTTTGAATTCTGTTTATGGTGCTCAGTGATGCTCAGATGTGTTAACAGTTCTACTTCTGGAAGTTCTGGGTGACATTCACACTAGGAAATATACTTAATTTCCCACTTCCTTTTGCTGAACTGCAAAACAACTGAAATGTTAAGCAGTAGTGGTATATAATGAAACCTAAAGGAATTGCAACGCTCACATCCCTTATTACTGCAATATTTATAAAATAATTTACCAGAGTTAAGTTTCCAATTCCAGCTTTATGGAGAAAACAAGGTTTATCATAGGCAAACAGATGGTTTCCTGAAATTATTATCTTTTTCTCTGTTCAAAAGACCACAGTAATAGGATATCAGCAGTCCCTGGTGAGGTGAGTCTGTGACCATGGGGTTTATATGCAGGAAATTCACAGGCTTTGCTCTTCTTTTCTAAAGAAGAGATTTCATCTCTATGCTGGAAAAATAAATAAAGAACTAGAAGGGGGTGAGGAAATTGTTTCAGGCCTTTGGTTTTTGGTTTGAAGATGGAAAGCAGTAGCTCAGTTTAAAAAACAAGACTGTGTTTTGAATTAATAATTTTCAGAGAATGTTCATCTGTAGTTGAAACAAACTATACAATTTGAATTAGTTTGTTAGCTGTAAATTAAAGCATTGGTCTTTTATGGTAGTTTTTATTATGACAACATTTTTTTTAATAGTGAAATGTCACCACTGATTATTTATACTCATCACAGAAGTGAAATTACAGGGTGTGATTGCAATAATGAACATTATTTACTCTTGTGAAATTGTAAAGATGCTGACATAATCTGATTTAAATCCAGATTCAGCTGCTTTTGAAGTAGTTATTCCAGTTCTTCATTCAGCATACTTTTGTAACTAAACTTTCTCACTAAAAAATGTAGACTAATGACTGGGGAATGAAAACAGTCATCAAAATTTCATTAAGTATATATATTTGAACTGTCATTTAACTATGATTCTTTCTCCCAGGTGAATGCATGACAGGGACAACACTCATGGGATTCACCATGACTGACTTGAGATAAATGGAGCTCTAATTGCAGATAAATCTCTGCATTTCCTTCATTTTCAGTGAAGGAACATTTTGACTTTCAATTCCTTTAGCTTGTTGCATTTCATACTACTTTGAATCATACTTAGAATTTTCTGTCATTTTAGTAACTATGAAGATGTCTGTGCTGGTAGCTCAGAAGGTGTTTTGCAAACATGTAAAATGGTTTGCAGGTTTTTGAGTTTTTGGTGAGGGATGGAACCTAACAGAAAAAATCAAAAACATCTCAGATCTTTTTTTAGATTTTCTTAGATCTTCTCCATGGATAATGTTCTCTTTTTCCAAACTGTATCAATCAGTTGACCTCTGTGAATACCAATAACCTACACAAATTGAATATTTGCACCCCAAGTTAGTGCTATTTTGTGGCAGGGTTCCTAAAATCTTTTTGCTGAGTGAAGAGAATTCTTTCCCTAAGCTTGAATTTAATTCTGTTTTGGTTGTTTTGGGCATTTAAAGTGAACAAACTTGTAGCTGGTTATCTGCTGATGCTGTTTCCATGAGACAGAACTGAAGTGAAAATGGTCTCAGTAGAGAGTGTCTGACTGGAGGGTGAAAGCCCTTAAAATCCTAGAGATATTTTAAGTAGCCCTTTTCTTGAGGTATTTTCCAATGTGCTTGATGAAAGTGCTTGCTATAAAAATGAGAAGTATTGCTCTTCTAGTAGAAAGGCATTAATAATAGACTTGTTATTCAACCTGGATTTACATCTTCAGTACTCCAGATACTGCAGCAGTGAATGGTGTATGAAAAGAATATATGAGTACTTAAAAAACTGGAAAATGCACTCAGGATGAATAGCTGAAATATTTGTTTTTACTTGAAATTCATAATCATGTTGGGGTAAAAATTTGTTTGATATTTCCACAGTTTTTATTAATTAGAGCCTTCTCACTTCCCTGCGAATCTCTCAGCTGTGGCTGAGCAATAATCATGCATTTCCTTATCCAGCTTGACACTGCTGATAGCTCTTGTAATTCATTCTCTTGATTATGTTTGGCAACTCATAATTTGCTGGTAGCTGGTGTATCAGAATGAGAGCTCCTGGTGAGCATTCACACCATTTAACTCTCATGACATGATTTAATTAGAGGAAATTACCTGAACGTTACCCCTACTTGCTTCCTTTCAAGGGGGTGAAAGACACACTGAGTGTCCATCCTATCAAAGCAGGGAGAAGGACAAGCCTTGATGGATAGGGAATTGCAAAAACAAGGAACTCAGTCCTTTGGCTTTCATGCTGATCTGTCTCTTAATTAGATAGGATGTAAATGAAGCTTGCTGAGATATGACAGGAGATATTTTTTTAAAAATCTTACCTATAATATGATGAATACTTTATTCTTACTTATAATCAGAGATTATCTACTTTCATTTGTTCACAAGCACTTTTGCCTCTTCATAACAGCCTTTGCTATTCCTTTGGTTCACGTACAAGGTTTGACACATGCATGACAAAAATCTGTAACATGAATGAACATGTGATGGATTACAAGAGTTCATAATTTGAACTGTACGACCTCAGCCAGGGACTGAATGGTGCCACCTCTTCTGCCAGCTGGCAATGTCCTGGGAGGAGCTCTTCACGTTAGAAACAGAACAGAACCAACAAAAGGATCTAAACCCAACCAAATAACAAGGTGCCCAAACCCCAACCCAGCACTTTGTGCATAGCGTGGAGAGCTGGAAAGGGGACCTTAGGTAGCATTTATAACAGAACTGTGCAAAAATGTGTTAATTTGCACCTGCACTGTAGTTGCCATGTGTGGAAGAAAGGAAAAATGAGCTAAGTAGTGAACTAAATAAAGCTGTCCCCAGATTTCGTTTGTATGAAGATATTTTTGCTAGACAATTTTTATCACAGAAAATCTGTCTGTTGCCAGCTTGCAAAGCATTGTGGGATTCTGTCCAAGGCACTTCAGTGTTAATTGACTTTCTGTATTTGCTATATTAATTGATTATGATCAAGAGAATTTTGGGAACAGGAAATGCAATTATGAGAACTCTACAGAGAACTTTTAATATTAAGAAATTTTATAGTTGTGGGTAACTTTTGGGAAATATTTTTCTCAAGGGGTAGATACCTCTGTGCCCTGTGTGTGTTCATATGATTATGGCCTGCCTTACAGCCTTCTCCTCACAGAAAATCCTAAAGTGAGTAGATAACAGTGCTCCAGTATGGTGCAGAAATCCCCAGCAAAGGATTGTCCTGTGAGATGTTTTTGTGCTAGACAAATGGCAAAAGACAAGTATCTTTGTTTCCTCATTTAAAGTATCTTTAGGCCTATAATCTACCCTTTTGGGTTAAGAGAAACCAACGTGGATACAATGTGCTTTAACATTGTTGACATCTTCCTGTTAGAAGCCAGGAGTGACAGCAGTTAATCCGAAAATCATTTAACCCTCCCTCTGTTTTATCTCTTTATGCCTTTACACAAATTTTCATTTATAGTTCATCAGTTTCTAATGATCGAATGGAATGTGTATTGGCATCTGGCCCTCCTTTTTCAGATATGCAGGAATGTAGAGATAATTAATTAAACATTAATCGTAGGAGTAAGAATAGCACTCTCAGCATGAACATTCTGTCAGGAGATGAAATGGAGATTTTCTGTGTGGGTAACATAAAACAAAATACAAGAATCAAAAAGATACTCATGAATAAACATGATTTCTTGGAAACATCATAATTTTCCCTGATCTTGTTGTTTCCTGTTCCTTTCAAAATTTTTCTTATTTTATTTTTAGAAACAATGTTCAGATGTTCCTGGGATGGTAATGGTAGAGTTGCTAATGGCCCCTGGCATGTGTTACCATGACGTCAGGATTTTTTAAAGGCTTTTTAAAGTCTTAGTGTTTCAATTCCAATCTGTTTTTTTCTGACATTACCTGGCAGTGATGTAGCCTAAACAGATTGTTTGTAAGTCTTGGAATTGCTGACAGAAAGGGTGAACTTTCATTTAAGCCGTAGATCTTTGCAACAGGAAAATGATTGCAACACATGTGGTGGAAAGGTAATTCACTTTTGACTAGACATTCAAATGAGCACAGGCTGTAATTTTCAGCTTAAATACTAAGGGTGGGGGAATCCATAGTTATTTGTTTTAGTGATTAAAATACAAAATCACAAAGGACAAGAAACTCCCAGAGCAGGAGCAGAGCTGTACTTCCCATGTGGATTCCTGGTAGTCAATGAAACTACAGAAATTTTTTTGGAACATCAGCAAAATGTGATTGTGGTATCTTTTGAATTTTATTTTTTTTTAAACTTTAAATAACATATATTTGGTGAGGTATTTGGAACTGAAAATAGAGAATGTTGATTTTTTTTTTTTCTAATCAGTTCTCATCTTGGAACAAAATCATCATTTTCAATGGCAGAATTATTTTTAGGAGTAAATTTGGTTTTTCTGGTCCACTATTTTAAATGGGCTGAAGCAGAACTTTCAGGACTAAGTACTTTTTCTTTATAATGTGTAAAAATCTCCTGATTTCCCTTTCATTCACTGAAGTATCTATTTTCAGTCTTTGATTGAACCACCCTGTTCCAATTATACATAACTCCTCCTCTTTTGGATCATTCCCATTTGTGTATAACTCCTAATCAGAAGGATTTCTTCCTCCTTTTTGCTCTTAATGGCTTCTGTTGATGGCTCTGACTCTCCTAGGCAGGGGATTTTATGTCTGCAATACATGATGAGCATGTTTCAGACTCTGTATCTTGCCTCTGTATAGTTTGGTTGCTGGAGACAGCTCTGGAAATTCTGTTAACTGCCTTAATATTCTTTATTGTACTGCCTTTAACTAGAAAAGTAACTTTTGCAGCTCATATTGATGATGTTAGTGAGAAACTGTGCTCTGCCTAAAAGGTGGGGCACTCCTCAAACTTGTATGGGAGAGATACAAATCACTTTGTTCTGAACTCTTACATTTTCAAAAGCAGGATCATTGAATCCTAGTAGAGGAAAACTTTGGTTGGCATTCTTGCCAGAACGCCAGGATGAAAGTGTTGTGTCTGTTACCTAGCTGAAAATTACTTTTCTGGGATCAGGAGGAGAATTTATCAGGAACTTGGTGAGAAAATAGGGTGGTTTTTGTTAGATGTCAGAGATGTCATCTGACTGAGACCAGGGAGTTTTAATTTTTAACATAGAACTTTTGATGAGAAGAGTATTTCGAGGCAGGGATAAAATCCTGACAACTGTAAACCACGTAGCTCAATGCCTGTCAGTAATTCTGGTGTTGAAGGGGTTTGCTAAGAAATTCCTTAAGCCTGTCAGGAAACACTCTTGGAAGGATCAATAGTTAACTACTGGGCTTCCTGTCAGAAATATCTGAAAAAAGTGTGACAGTATAAAACAAAGGAAAACAAAAAGGATACAAACAAGCATCTGCAGTTGTTACTTCACTGAAGTATTCATGTAATAGTCACGGTGATCTTCTTGGCTTTTATATTACTTAAAAGCCACAGTGAAAGGAGGAAAAACAATCTCCCCCAAAATCCTATGCCATGGGTAGGGTTGGGGGAATGCCTCTCTGAGATTTTTTTTTTTCTTTATGAGTGTGGTTTTGTGTAATATATTGCTCCAGAAATAAGTTCTGTGTGTGCATAAAAAAATAAATTCACTAAATTACTAATATTTGCAGCAAATCAAGTCATTTAGATAGAATAAAGGTAGAGAATAACTAGAGTGAAGGACCTTTGGGATGTGGTTGATCTCACCTCTTGCTTAAAGCAGAGCCATCATTGAACATCCAAACTTACAATTTTGATTAGGTTGCTTAGGGTCATGCAGAGATGTGATTTTATTATTTCCAGGGATGGAGATTGCATGACATCTCTGCAAGACCTGTTCCACCATTGAAAGTTTTTTCCTAATATCTAATCAGAATATTGCTGGTTTAACTTCTGTCTGTTCTCACCTTTTGTTTCAACTTTGCTGCTCTGAAATCACTAAACCATGGTGGTCCCTAAGCACCACATCTATGTCTTTGAAATATATCCAGGGATGCTACCTCAACCATTTCCCTGGGCAGCCTGTTTAAGGGCTTGATAACCCTTTCAGTGAAGAAATTTTTCCTAATATTCAATCTAAATGTTCCCTGGTAGCTGTGAACCACCAGTTTCTCCAGGAGAAACCTGTGGGAGATGCTGTTCCCAGCACTGAGATCAGACTGACAGATCTGAAGTTCCCCAAACTCTCCTTCTGGTCTTGTAGATTGGTGTCACATTTGCCAACTAATAATAATAATAATAATAATTACAATAATAATGATAATTATAATTCTGAAATAGCCAGAATGGCTCATTGCATTGTGCATTTTTCCTCAGCAAATAAAACTACTATAGTTTGTTTGTGTTTGTGTGTATGTACAAAAAAAAAGTGATATAAGAGTTTATTCAAGGTTTGAAAAGATATATAAGCCTTGCATTTTGTTTTATTCATGAGTTAGAGGGTGATACTGTTGCCATATGATCACATACTATATTTTATTACCACATTGTCCTGGTTAAAAATAAGCATATGGTTTACTGTGTCAACTGCATTTTCACTGCGATTTCCTTACACTTTTTTAGTTTTCTTACTATCAATTATTTCTAATGAGTATTAGTGCAAACCTAGCTATTCTTGTTTTTTGAAAAACAAAATGCTTATCTAGTGGAGTTTATGACCTAAGTTAACAGGACATGAAAAATATAGCATTTATGTTCCCTTTAACACATATATTCTTTTAGAAATTTTGTTTTAATGCCTTTGCATTTTGTTTTTGACTAATAACCTGTAGATTCTGCCATTTCCTTTGGTTTTCCCTATTCCATAAATCATTATCATCACAGACGAGGTTAATTGTTTTCTATTTGACATCTCTAATAAATAGGCACTCCTAGCTACAAACAGATTGGATGTAGATGAACAGGCAATGCTCTGCTGAAAAATTCCTTTTTCTTGGATTAAAATACAAGGCCTTTATAAAGTGAAGAATGTATACAGAGCTATATAACCTTTTTCATTGTCGTTTTATCACATTTTACAGTTAAACTAACAGATAATTAGGTAACAAATGATTATATACACAGGAAAAAATATTTTTTTAGGATTAAATGGTATTTTTATTACCTTAGTTAGATAATCTCTAAACAGGTATAAAGGGAGTATACAGTTATGTTACTGATACATAGCTCCATAACTTGAGTCTTATTTCTTCTTGATTGCTCTAAGCAAAAAAGATGCAAGTTCTTCTCAACACAAAACACTGAATCACAACAAATCCAAAGAGAAGCCCTGTCAAGTGGAATGGTAGGATGAGATGGGGAAACACAAGAAGGGAAGAAGTCATTAAGAGTGTTCTTGTCACTGGAGAAATCAGAACCATCCCTTTGTTTCTGCTGTGTTTGAGCAGTCTACCCTGACCACTCTGACTGTTTAAATTGCTAAAATATTTGAACAAGTTAATGCTTGTCTGAACTGTAATTAGCAGTTAATTGGCAGTGCTAATGTGAGTTTACCTTTTGCATCAGCCCTGTTTGTACGAATGGGTTGTGTCTGGAGCACTGCAAGAATCCAGTTCCTTTGGGGTGGATGGAGTGTAGCTGACACTGCTGGGGTTTATTGTGACACCAGGTGTGATGCACTGCAATCACAGACTGCAAAACTTTCCTCACTGGTCATAATTTTTGATATATCGCTTTCCAATAAAAATCTGTGTTCTGCAGCACTTCTGTGCAGTTTGCTACCATAAAGAACTGCTTCCAGTCCCTGACAACAGCAGAGCTACAAGTTCAGGTACCTTGGAAAATCAAACCTTCATTTCTGCTGATGGTTGTGCAGGATGTGTTGGATTGAGTCAGGCATCAGACCAGTAGGTGGTAGCTGGAACAATGCAGGCTGTGTACCAGGAGATAGATTGACTCATGAGAGTGCAGTGGTCCTTAATTCCTCCCAACAGGAAGAAAACATGATTCTGTGTTTGAATTATTTCCTGCGACATTAACTGCCGGTCTCCAGATCAATAACGTCAAAAGAACTTTTCTTACCTGTCCATGACCATAAAGTTTAACTTCATTAAGTGATGAATTTCTAATAAAATATTTTAAATAAAGTATTCTTAGGGCAATCTTTGACAGTTTAGCAAGGAAATGTGGGTGTAAACGCTTTTTTTGTGGTGCAGACAGTCATGACTGACAGAAGTACACGGGTGTCTTGACACAGTGTTCTTGTCACTGCTCCCCAGTGGGTTTAGGGATGGTTTATGGCCCCTGGATACAAGGTGTGTAGCTTACATCACTAAATGTTAGGGATGAGATACTTCTGATTACTTCCCAGTGGATTGGATTGTTAAAACAAATCTCTTTGGATCCCTGCATAGGATCATAAATCTCATTCTGTCTCTGGGTTATTAAAAGAAACGCTCTGTGGCCCACAAGCTGGACTAACTGAAAAGGCTACTTTAATTTTTGTAATGATTAAAGTAGAACAAAACTTAACAAGAATGCACAGTAATTTTGCCAAAACATAATTTTTAAAATCCTTTTTCTGTAATACCCTTGACCACGTAGTTATTTTTTGCAGCACTGCAGTTAAGTGAAGTCACTGCTTTGGTGTAATGGGTAAAAATTCAGTCTGGGGCTTTTTTTACTTATTTCCATTATGTAACTGCTGACCAGTTGCATATTTAAATTTACCTTTTAACAAAAAATGGTAGCAAATTTAAAGATTTCTAGATCCCTTATTTTAGAGAGATAACACCTGTACTACTACTACTACTACTCTGTTAATTCTCAAATATTAGTACATGCTTCCCTGTATTATGAAGTAGTTATAGCTGTCCCTGTGACATTTTTAATTTTGAAAGTTAGGCATAATACAATAATATTTTGAATGTCTATGACATCTGGGACTATGCATAGCAATTTGTGATACGTCTAATTGAGCATACACCCATAATATTATTTAAGGATGATGTTATCTGCTTTTTTATTTTTTCTTGGTTGGAAAGTTATCTTTTTTAGAGTTCATCCCTAAAGGCTGCATTCTCAGGGGTTTCAGGATATTACTCGGCATAGTAAAAATCTTATTCTGCTGCTGCTTCATTAAAAACTCTCCTGGATCCTGTGTTGCTCTGAAGAGAAGGAAACCACTCTTAATCATAGAATGATAGAATGGTTTGGGTGGCAAAGAACTTTAAAGATCTTCCAGCAGACAGTGTCCCTGCCTGGGCAGGGAGGTTGGAGCTAGAAAATCAAATGGGCTTCTGAGCACTGTGCATGGGTATGGAAAGAACAGGAGCTCGTGTTCTGATTTGCAGTGATCTAAGGTCCTAATTGGTGTATCAGCTGGGAATTGCACAAAACCATAATGTTTTGTCACAGAACACAAGGATTCAAATCCAGTACAGGTATATGGACTAAATGTGACTTTTGCTGCAGTGTGTCCATGCTTAGATCTTGCTCTTGGACAGTTACCTCATGGAATCTATTCCTAGCCCCAAAGCTCAACAAAAGCTGGCCAGAAAGACCACTGGGTGTGTGAATGATCACTTTGACTTGTGAATAGTCAGGGACTTCTGTGGTTTGGGGGGTTTCCAGGTTGCTGGTTTTTTTTTTTTTTTGAACTTTATGTGGGCGTGCAAAATGGACTTTGGGGAAGAATAGATATTTTTGAAATTTAAATGAGCATCAATTGGGTGAGAAGGGGACCAAATTGAATAATAATGCTTACTCGTGTGTGTTCAGGTTTGCTCAGCCATAATTAAAAGATTCTAATTGGTTTGCATTAGTTTGGGATATAAAGCAGAAACTGCACATCTTTTCCATGCTATTTGTTATGTAGTGATGCCAATAATATATGTATTTAATTCAGCTTTCAGTTGGATGTAATCCAAGGCCATGCTGGGGAACAATTAGAGGAAGGACTTGTATGAATAAACTTGATTGCTGTTAAGGTTTACATTATTACTTTCTGTAAGGGTTGCAATTACTTCATCTCCTTCATTCAAGCTATCTTTGTAAAGGTCAGGAAAAAAGAGAGTTTGCAGGGCGGGGGAAGGTTGTCTTTTTGGGCTTTTTTGGAAAGGAATTTCATCTCAATGACAAATGGTTCTTTGCTGATACGAAGGGAAAAAAAAGTAATGAAGTGATTCAATTAGGGATGAACAAATTCTAACAGGAAGAAGGTTGGAACTTGTCCAGTGTTGATGCTGAGTATTATCTGAGTAGAACTTCAATGATTGCTTCAGTGTTTGTTAATGCTGAATTCCATGATTAACATTCTTTAGACACCAGGGGAATATTTGGGCTGTACTGGCCTTCATTCAGCTTTAGCATTGCATTCTTTCTGAGCCTGTAGGTTTTTGGATTTGTTAGGCAACTTTCTTATGTTTTTAAGTCCATCAACACCATTTCAGAGTCCTGTGGATTTGATCTCATTTGGCTTGTGCTATTTCTTTTGTGAGGCAAAATATCTTCACAATACAGTGTATTGTCAATAAAAAAATGGGAAATGCCAGTGGGATCTGGACACTTCCCTTTACTTTCCTCAGTGAGTTACGCTGCCCATAAACTGCTGTTACTGTTCAAAAGTAACCCCAGTTTTGCACCTGTAGCTCTTCATACAGACTTCACTTTGGCAGATTAGATGAAGTACCAGACTGGGATTTCTCTCAGCCTTTATTATGGTCTCATTCTGGGCAGAGGTGTGAATTCCTGATAATGTAGAAGAGCCTATGCTGTTGTCCCCTCTTGACAATATAGAGTAAGTAAGTAAGGGAATTTCTCACGCTCAGAGTATTAACATATCCAGCCACAGTGGCTAAGGCCAAAGAACCAGCCACAGCCAACACGTTTAAATGAAGAGCAGTTTTGAATTTTTACCCAAGTGTGAAGTTGGGTTTGAATGGGCCAATTGATTGAGCCACTGTGTGAAGTTGTGTGGTCCTTGGGGAGATATTTTTTAGGCCACAATTTATGGTGGTTTATCTACTGTAGCTGTCAAAGTGTCTAATCCAGGCAAATTGCTTAGGCTTCCTTTCAGTCAGTAAAAAAACTGTGAGGAAGTGATCAATCAATTTTTAAGGAATGGGAAGTGCATTGTCTTTAGAACTGGCATTTGCCTTTGCACGGTGGAAGAGGAACTGGGTGGCCCCCTTTGAGCAGACCTTAGGGCAGGTAGAGTGTGTGCTCTGCCATGGGCTGTGGGGCTGTGCCAAAGTTTATCTGTAATATTGAATGTCGTTTTGAAAGTTTATCTTTTGCTTTACTCTTAGCATGACTCCAATGTTTTGACAAGTTCCATGATAATACAATGCTGTATCAGTTCATGCTTTAGGAAAAAATATGTAAAATATTTTCAGATTATTTTCTCATAGGGCTTCATGCTCTTTCAATTGAATTCACAGTTCAGACCTGCTAAAGATTAAAAAGCAGAGAAGCTATGCTTATATTTCAGTGATCCTCAAAAGCTGAAAGAAACACTTTTCATAGTAAGTATACAGTTACTATTGGACTTGAGATTGTGAAATACCATTTTGTAAAACAAAGTTCCAGTGTGTAATATATTTTTCAGAATTGAAATGTGCATAAACATAGAATGGAAGAATTCTATTTTCAAGTAGTGCTAAAATATGTGTTTTTTTTTTTCTGCTTGCTGTGAGTGCCTGTAAAATACCATACACTAAAAGTGTCAAGTCTGCTGAAAGATAGCTCTAAAGCACTTTTACTTTTAATCTTCTAAATAGGCATGAACTCAGAAAACGGCATTCATAATTTGTAGTGTAAACCACAATTCTTTATTAAATAGCTTCTATTTATTATTATTTATTTGACCATAAAAACATGAACTACTTACCAAAATAACTTGCAAACTTAGTATTAATGTAGACCTTTGCAGTATCCTGTAACTCTCTACGTTAAAATTGCACAAAAAATGAAATATTAAATTAAAAATATGCACTGTGTATCACTTCCATGCTTTGTCTAGCTTTCAGAAATGGACTCTCTCCAAGAATTTGTAGCCTCCTAAGGTGTAGAAGTCACCACTCGCAAATGGGAAAAAACTTTACCATGGTGTAGATGTCCCCATGCTTCTGGATTCCACCAAAAATTGCCAGACAAGATTGTCCGTGTGTTTGCTGTACTTGGTATTTGACAGTTTATGCTGAGAGCCTGACTTATGAAGTAAAGCATTAGCCCACAATCCCACAAAGTTAGGAGGGACCATATTTGACAGTGGTGTAAGACTTAATCCTGTGAGAACATGCCTTTAGCACTCTTGCTTTGTGCTTGATCCCTTCCACCCTTGTTAGCCAAAGAAGCCAAAGCTGGCTCTGTGTGAGTGCATCCTCCAAGCTGCTCTCCTGTGCAGAGAGCACCCACTGACCCAGAAGATACCTCTTTGTCTTTTTGGGACATCACAGGAAACCAGTGTCTTCCCCACAGATTAAATTTCTTACTTTTCTCTCCTTTGCATCCATCAGAAAATGGAATATCAATTCCAATTTCTGATGTTTAAATATCAAGTCATATTCAGTAAGGATAAAGACCTTCCTGACATCATTTCAGTGTGGCTAGAGGCACCCACAGTATCATTTGTATTTAACCTAATTTAGTACTTTAGACAGACTTGAGAGCTTATCTAAGAGAATTAATCAGCTGGTGAGGCTTAGAGAGGCAGCTGAGTCATTTTGATGTGTCCCTACAGCAGCAAGACTGTTGTTGCAACTTCATTTTCTGTGCAAAGAACACAATTCTGAGGCTGTTTTACGTCTGTGTATGGTTGTGGGTCTACTGTTACAGATTTGTTAAGAATGCAGAGACCCGAGCTTGGGAACCTGCTCCGAGTTCTCACAAAGCTTAGCCTTTCTTGTCAGTCATCTCTAGACAGATGTGGGGATTATCCACTTTATCTAATTAGGCTCCTTGATTTGTTAAGCTTTGCAGTTGTACCTCTCTCCTCGTGCTAAAGCTCATGCTCCTGCAAGTTTGTTAATGGCATTCAAATCATCCAGAGGAAATCCAGTCAGCATGTCTGCACGTGCTGCAAACAGATCCATTTGCAAAGTGTTGCCCTGAGTTAGGTCGGTGTCCTGCAGCTCTTTGTGGACTGTCCTGCTGCTGCACACAACATGAATTTTTCAAGCCTTTCACTCATTCAGTCGCTGTCTCTCTGCTCGTTAGTGTGAGACCAATTCAAAGCTGGAGGCCAACTTTCAGTGTTCCAAATTATCCTTAGGGGAGCCCAGAGAGTTAGATTTCCCTTGGCTGAAGCTGACCTTTATGAACCTACTGTCAGTGCATAAAATTTGGTGAAACATAGTATCAACTTAAACTGCACTTGTACAGGAGTAGCTGACTTATTTAATGTTCACATGAGGCTGTACTCACAAGGAGTTTATTTCAGCTTAAGAGACTCAATCTTTCCAAGAATTCAGATGTCCTTCATTTCAAGTAGCAGATAGTTTATTAACTTCTAGTAATTTTTTACTTTCTAATAATTTTTTGCCACATTGTTCATGGTAGAAAAATCTCTCTCTTATTTTTCTGTCCTTTTTTCACTAGGAACTTTGAAATAAGGACCATTCTCTTTTATCCCTGAGCAGGAAAAGAAATTTTTTAAGCAATTGTCATGTATCATTGAAGAGTTGAGGTGGAGTTCCTTAGGACATATACATCTTTACAGACTGTCCACTTCTACCTCCTTGTGATAATTTAGTACCTGAAGAACTAAAGTCACTTTGTGACTCAGTTACATGAAGAAAACATCCTCAACTGCTCGATATTCAGCCTTTCTCTCAGATTTGCTGTGCTAAATTCCTTATAATCTCTCCTGAACCAGGTCCTCATACAGTGATTCAGGTTATTTATATGGTTGTCATTCTATCCCCAAACTAAACCACTTTGTGAACTGTACTGGAGAGCAATTTCCTGTACATGATGGTAGAGTTTGTGGGCAGTGACCTCCTCTGATGGCAGCACTATGCCAAGATGAAGGTAGAAATCTTCCTACCCTTGGGCTTTTGAAAGTAGGACAGCTCAGAGCTTCAATTTACAAGCACTTAAATTTGAATGTCTGTATAATAGATATGTCTAAACGTATTTATTATCCTTATATATTGGGAGCAATATTGGTTCTGCCATATCCTCCTCTTTTATTCATGCTGGTATGTGTCAATATGGTTAGAAAACATTGAATTATTCCCCTTTGAATTTAATTTCCAAAGTATTTTTTAAATAAGGAGGCATAGATTATATTGTGTTTTGACAATGGTTTGGGAGGGAAACAGTTGAATTTATGAATACTGGCAATTATTCTGCAGCCAAAGGAAAGCATTATCCCTTAACTGAGACTGTGTGCTTGGCAAAAGAGCAGGTATCTAGGGCAAATATCAGAGGATCAATGTAGGTGCATTCACCTCAGCTGGCTGCTGTGATCTGTTAGCTTGATGCCTTTTTCTCTTGAGCTGAGTGGACCCTGGCTAATCACACATAATTTCCCCAGCATCAAGGAGGATGCAGAGACAAAAGCATCCAGAACTAAAAGCTGGGCTGCCCAGATTCAAAAGGTGGTCAAAGAGGATCTCTTTTGAGTGTAAAATGAATTCCAGTGTTCATATCCTTACAGTGGGTTTTTTAGTTTCACACCAACTTTAGGGTAACCTATGTTCAAATTCAGGATAGGGAAATTAAGTTTCCCCAAATGTTTTCCCTTAATATGTAGGGGTTGATCAGGAAAATTCCACAGTAATGGAATATATTAACATATATTTTAACAGCTTCAAATACTTGAAGGAATACAATCAGATTTAGATTAAGAAAAAAAAAAAAACCCTGCTATTGAAAAGGAGTGGAACCTAGCTGAAAAAAAGTCTTTAAATGATTGGATTCTCCCACCTGTTCTACTTTAAAATTATGACTAGTTTTCTGTTCTCCAGTTCTTTTTATTTACTCTTATGCGGATTTATTTAGTCTCTTCTACTGCTAGAAAAAATCTATTTTAGCTTTTTGCATTTGGTAGTGGGAATTGAATATGATGGATGAAACAGGTAAGAAATAAGTATTGATTTAGCATTGTGTTTGAGGGCTGCTCGGCATTCTCTGGAAGCATATTAAATTATTCTGAGTTAATAATCAATTAGTAATAAGATTTCCATAATCCAGTAATAGCTGCAATAAAGGACAATTTACAGAGCTGGATATTGTTGGCTATAATAGAACATGTAGCATTGTTTCTGCCCACCATTGAATATTCCCTGGAATTTATCTTGTTGATAGAGTAATGAAAATGGTATTGACTATATTTAGTAAATATTACTGCATAAAAATCAGCAACCTTCCTGCCTTAAAATAAACTAGAAATAAATTGAATGCAATTAGTTTTCTTCTTTCCTCTTGTTATTAGAAGCTTCAATAAAGTAGGTAGGCTGAAAAACAGACTTTGGGGGGCTGTTCTGAGAATGGCACAACTTATGTTTGCATGAGCAGAGAAGAAAATTCTGCACTATGATGAGGTGGAATTTTATGATGCCAAAACATGGAAGGCAAAGGAAAATAAAGTTCTACTCATTTTCAAGACTTGGCTAGTAAATTCCTGTCTCAGTCAAGATGATGTAGATATTCATCTCTCAGGCAAACATCCACACCCACAGGCTTTCTCTTCCCATTCCTTTTGAAATGTTCAGAATACAGAAGAGGATTCAATATCTATTGAATATAAAAGTAGATCTTTGGAAGCAGTTGCTACATTTCACAAAATCCAGCAGTTACAATCTAGGTGCAACTAGATTGTAACTATTTTCTTTCTTCTGTAAGACAGATTTATTCTTATTTGCAAATAACTGGTCTATTTTTCTACAAGTTAAATATCATTTTATCACGCATTAAGCATTTATACATTGTATGTAATTATCAGAAATAAGAGACATTTTATCAATCTAAGCTTTGTAATGAAGTTGTTATGATTCTGTCATGTGAAAAGGGGAGATTTCCTTGACCCTTAGTGTTTGATTTGTCTGCCAGTGCCCCAGGATGGTCGAGACCTTTGTGCCTGACCTGCCTGCCAATGTCTCACCAGAGGGACCCTTCAGTGACCAGTTCTGCTGGGTCACAGGGTGGCTCAAATGACTTTTTTGGGGACACACCAGCAGCACAAGGGAGACCTCTCAGTGGATCTTCCCATTCTGAGACCCCTCAGTGGGTCTTTATTCAGTATGTTCCCTGCTGCTGGCACCTGCCAGCTCCTGTGGAGGACTCACACTCACGTTTATGGAAGAACAGCCTTTATTACCATCAAATTGTGCCAGGTTAAGGCTCGAGGATTGCTAGTGATAGTATCTGACTGCTAAAATGTATTCAAAGCAGTACACAGAGAGGCTCTAACCCCTGATACAAGTGTGCACACAGGGCAGGTTCAGCCTGTCAACTGATCCCAGTATTGACAGTGGTGTCTTCCCTAACTTTTCTCCCATTCTTGACTTACTTTTATACTATTTCTTTATGTTTAGGTGGGGCTTGGGTGACTTGAGTAATAAATGCCTTTGTTGCTGATTGGTGTAAAATTCTCTCACTTTGGTTTTAAAGACACAGTCAATAAAATCTAGAGCACATGCCTGCCGAGGGGTGGTCACACCTTGGGGATGTGTACTTTGGGAGGGGGGGTGTGTGTTAATATTACAATTGTAACCAGTTATAACCAGTTTCCTCTGAGGAGAAAGATTTCACCACAGCTGTTGGTCAGCTGCAAGACATTTTCCCTCTCCCCTGGCTGACAGGTAGTATGGGGTTTATCACCTGCAAAGTACCATCGAGTTCCCCTCCTGCAAGGATTTCAAGGGAGCCTGGCCACAGTGCCTCCGTTCCTCTGCTCCCTCCCTCTCATCAGGTGCCTACAGTTCTATGGGCAATCATCTTGGAGCAGTCCAACCACATTCCATCCAGGGAGTAGCAGCTGTATTTTACCCTATACTTTCTGTACCACTATAATTTCTGTTAGGATGAGAATATAACTTGTCAGTTTCCTCCTGTTTTACACCCAGCCATGTTTCCACAGGTTCCATACTGAAATGCAGGTTTTCACATACTCAAAATTACAATAATTTTTATTTTTCTTAACTTTTAATATGCCCGTTAGAGAAACTCTGGACTTTGACACTGATACTTGTGGTAAGCATTCATAAAACTCTATGTTGACAGTCTGAATTTTAGTAAGAGATACTTTACACTTCTCTGCAATATTCTGTTAAATTGTAGTCTTCAGATGTTGTATGTAGAAATCTTTTTTCCCTCTTTTTCTACATAAGAGATTTACTAGATCTGTATGTTGAACCTTTGTTGTTCAGCCCCAGTGAGTTCTGTCATTATTCCTGCACTGAATGAGGTCTTGAAACGAAAGCATTCTGACACTTAGTCCTGCTTTCTTGTACAGCCATTTCATGTCTTCAGAGAACAAGTTTCAGACTACTGCACTGCAGTATGCTCAATGCTTTTTTCTCCCCACAGGAAGTTACATTTTGTTGTTGAGGTGACAATTTCGTATATGGTCAATTAAATGTGTGAAAGCTGTTTATAGCTTTGCAAGGATTTATTAGGGGATGGAACACCGGTGAGACATGCTTGATTTTTCTCATATGGCACAAGGTCTTTGTCTAGCACATTTTATAAATATTTGGTGCTTCAACTTAGCTGGAAACAAACAAATTCTGAGTAAAGGACAGTGTTTCTTTCCACCCATTACTTATTCCTGGGGAAATCTGAATAGATTGATAGCTAGGTAGAATTCCTGTGTTCAAGGTGATGGTCAGTGAGGTCACCAACAGAAAGGTCTTCCATTCCTCCAGGACTATATAGATTATAAAGTTACCATCCCTCTGGTGCTCTTTCCTGAGCTGAGGTGCTGCAATTAAACTATTCTTGACCTTAGCCAAAACGCCAAGAAGTGATCTGACCAAGTCAGTGCTCCTGGGCTGAGCTAGTGCAACATAAAATGTGCTTATCTGTGGGCATGTTCCCTGGACAGTCAGCCTGCTGTGGGTGCTGCTCCCGTTATTCTAAATAGCTGAGGAAAGGATACACCTTCTGTGCTCTGTGAACAGTGCTTTTGCTTCTCATCTTCTAGAAATGCTTTGTGTCATAGGATTTAATGATGTGCCCCCTCCAAGTGTAGGTGCAGACATTTTTTATAATGGATTATAAAAATGTATGAATTCACATGTGTCATCAGAAGAGGAGAGGAGGTGGACTCTAGCATGCGGTGGGAAATAGTGACTATGGACTGGACTGGATTTGTCAAAGTAAAGCTACAGCACAGTGCTAAAAGGTTGAGCCCGGAGATCTTTAATTATAAGATTATTAACAATGTAATGTTTTTAAATGGCTGAAAAGCTAACCTCTTTTTTGTATCATTTCATTGTTGGTAGGTTGGGAGCATGAGGAATTTATGAATTCTCACCAAATCTGTTCTCTTTAGGAAGGAAAACTCTTCCAGGTAAATTGAAAATACTTTCCAATTAATTGGAAATTTTGATTTTTAGTAATAATCTGATTTAAAAAAAACCCATTGCTTAGAAATTCTAGTTGCATAAATGGTTGCTTACACTTGTAATTGCTAGACATGCAGAGTTACCTGTCCAGCCTGGGCAGTCCCAGTGGGTGCCAGACTTGGTTTGCTGCTGGTGCTTTTGGTGAGGGTGAATTCATTCTCCCAACAGGCTGCTCCCAGCAGTGGCTGAAGGGCACAGCAGAGGTTTGTGCCTCCTCTCCTTGCTCAAAGGGAGCGTTCTGCAGCTGCCAAATGTCCATTATTGCCTTTCCAAACTCAGCTGTGTGTGCCTTTGGGAGGAGCTGCAGGGAGCCAAGAGCAATCCATTCCTGCAGTAGCACCTGAATTAAGAGGACAAAGGAGTAAGTTTGGGGGTGTGACTGAAGCTCAAAGGACACATTTTCTGTATAAAAAAAGAGTCAGACTCAGTTTTCTGGGTTTTGTTGACCTTCCTCTCAAGCAAGGATGTTTAGGGCCTGGGAATTTGCCAGTGGAATTCCATCACACAGAGCGCCTGCCCCTCAGTGATGAGCCCCGTGAGCTCTTTCACCACCACAGAAGTCAGAAGCAAGGAATAATAACAGCTCATACAGCAATTGCAAAAACTTGCTTTGAGTTTAGATATCAGCTTTCTGCTTCCAGCATTAGTAATTGATTTGGCCTTGATTTTTCTTTTGTTGACTTTTCCCTCTTTTCTGAATGGGAATGGGTGGCTGAGGCCTTTAGTTATGTTGGCCTGTTTCAGAAAATTAATTTACATATTTAACATCCTTTGAATCTGCTTGAGATAAAGATCTAATTAATCTGAGCATGGCAGACAAGTATAATGCTAAGGCAAATGGCAAATCTATGTTTAGGAGTACCAGCTCCTTTGTCTATTGTTGCGATGCATTTTTAATTCACATTTTAAAAAATACGAATTAATGCTTTAGGCCATTTGTATGCAAATTCATTTCAATTATTTTCTGTGATTTACACTTGGAATTTGTGTGGGATATGCTGTAGATGAAATTCAGTAGAACTATATTTTCTCTTCATAAAATTATCTCTCCTATTTTTAATGGTGTTAAATACTGTGACTGCTGTTCTTTTGATACCAGGCTGTGGACTTGATAGTAAATAGAAGCTACATATTGTATTTAAAATTACAAAGGATGTGATTTCTAAGGAAAGTTTACTGTATTAAAATGGTAGCTGTTTTGTCTATCCAGGCAACTACCCTCTAGGTTTCTGAAGAATTGTAAAGAATACTCAAAACACTATTATTTCCATTTATAGAACTGAAATGTCAAGAATTAATTTTTATAACAGTCTTTAGTTATGTTCCCTTAAATAAAACCTATTGGATAAGACACTGGAAGCTTTCAAAGTATTTTCTGTTCATCACATCATTGTAGCCCAGACTCATCAAAGCATATTAATCTGTGAACAAAAATAAGTCTGTGTATAAGTCTTTTTCTAGATGCAAAACCACTTCAACATATGGACAAATTCTTCAGTAATATTACAGCTTTTATCAGTGGTTTAAAGTGCTGGCAAACTGAAACATATTATAAAGCATCTGGCTTGCAAGGCCCTGAATGTAAATTCTGTCTGTGCAAAGCCAGAAGCTGAGGATTTAGGAATCTGTACCCTTCTGAATCTTATCTGATTTTTAGTTTTATAAGTGGAACATGTGAACATTTTCTGCCCACTGGGATGTTTGTAATCCCATTTCTAATAATTAGGAGAAAATGTAAGCTGCCTATTTTGAATGCCTTGTTGATAAGTATTTCAACAGGATGATTCAAAACTTACACTGTGCTGGATTATCTGTGATAGATTTCCCTGTCAAAGAAGCATTTTGCATATGACAAGTTTTTCTGTGCTACTATGCCATTGAATATTTTTAAATAAATGTTTTTGTGTCTGACAGGGCACTCCTGCATATGCCCTTGCATGCATAATGTAAGAAATGATTACTTTTTTCCATTTTTTCTGCCTAACTTACAATGAGTTGAAAGCTATATACAGTTATAATACAATAGGGGAATAATTATTTTAGAACAAATGATCTTTTCAGCAGTCCACCATTTCCCTACATTTTTCAGTTTATTGAATGGCTGATCAAAATGATATGCTGCGTGTTTGAGAGAGGCAGAATAAAAAGGACATACTTGATCCTTGTCAATACTTCTCCCTTTTACAAAAACTCTTCAGAGACTCAAGATATATGATTATCTAAAATTGCCTTTTCTTTATGGCTCATTCAATAACATATTTCCATATTTATGAAAAACACATGGAATTCAAAACTGTGGTGGATGTGGCCTTATAGCTGAGTTCAATCACCAGCATTTAGAACTATATCTTGTGTGTTAGTCAAGCTGTTTCCAGTTGTGATGTAAAATTCAAAACACAGAAAATCAAGTCCTTGAAGGGGAAAAAATAAAAAAAAAAAGATTGTATTCTTCAGTTTGTGAGGGACATAATCATTACAACTGCTCATTTCATGAAATGGCAAAGCCTGAGTTGGAAGGAGCTTTTCTAAATAACTGCAAAACCAAGCCTAATCCATAACACCTAAATTTTATCACGAACAAAATTAAAAGTCTGTCTTCTAAACTGGCACACTGCAACTTGGCTTCTGTGGTCTCTGGAAAGAGGAGGATGCTTGGCTGTGCTGAGCAGGTGCCCCCTGACCCAGAGGAGCCGTTCCAGCTGCGGAGCTCTCTGCACGCTTGGCTGCAGGGCCCTGTGGAAGGAGCTGCCAGCTGGAATCACAGCAGGGATGGGGAATCTTTTTGGAGCCTTTCCAAGGAAACTTTGACCTAGGAGACAGGGGAAGTGCAGAATAGATTTGAAGGGAGATGGCTTTAGAAGAATGTCATTAATCTAAGGTGACAGAGAAGGAGAGAATTGTATGGGGCAAGCTGAGAAAACAGCCTGAATGGATGATGATTTCTCTGGCTGTCTGAAGAGGAGGCAGGTTTTTCCAGAAAATGCATAAATTTCTGGAAAGGACCTGAAAGGTCTGGAATGACTTATCTGTCCACATTTCTCAATCAATACTGAGTAAATTATATCTTGTTTTTAATCTCCTATACAGCTGTTCCCATGTTAGTAGGTAAGAATTCTTAGTCAAGACATTGGAAGCCTCCTTGTAAAGGGAGAAAACCCCACTGAATCCTGTGTTATGTCAGCATCCTGTTTATGTAGCCTTACCTTTAAGAAGCAGAGTTTTTTAAAAAGACTTACCTTATACGTACAATAATAGAGTAATGCTCTTTATTACTTAAAATATGTGATTTGAAAAGGTGTCCCAACACACTTGTACGTAAGTTGTTTAAATATATTCCAATACAGTGACTTATTATATCAAATCTAATACAAATTAAAAGTAAAAAAAAACCATGATTGTTGCCTTGAAAATTTAGTGCATATATTTCTACTTGAAGACCCAAGCACACAACACAGGATTCTTAAGCCTGTAAGAGCCAATTTAGACATTTCTACTAAGATTCAATTTATTTTAAAATAGTTTTGAGTAATTCCTGCCTTCATAATTGAAAGAGTCATGCTTACCTGGTTTATAAGCAGCAGTACACTCAAGCAGCAAATCTGAAGTATAAGTAAATTACTCTAAGCCTAATAAAAAAAAAAAATACAGAAAGGAGATCCTGTATTCCTTTTAACAGTTGTTCATTCATTAAAAACTCAAAGTTTTTAAACTTTATTGAACAGGGGTAAAAAAGTTACCAAGGAAAATATGGTGTATTGTCTGGAATTGTAGCAACTGGTAAAATTATAGTAAAAAGTACACTAATGTCAATGAAATATCTCTTATGAGGTAGTTCACACTTTTGTCTTTTTCAGGTTTTCTACAGTCATGTTTTTTCTTCCTTTTGGCTTTTTTTTTTTATGGCAATGCTACAAAGATGAAATGTAAGCTTCTCTTTTCCTTCTGACACTAAGGACAAAGGCTCTCTCTAAACACAACACGCTACAATTTTGGTAGAGGAAAAAGAGTTCTGTGCTCTAGAGAAGAAAGTACCCATAGGGGACTACAATCAAAAGAGAGTATGAACTTGATCAGAAACAAATGAAAAAGGGACTGTGATTCAGGGGTGGATTTTCTCTCTCTCTTTCTTTTTTTTTTTTTAATTCAGGAACAAATCACACTGTTAGCATCAGGAGCCAGCAGTTCCTTTCCTGGATGTCTTGGATAAAAAATTATTCAGTACTCCATTTCCAACAAAGAATGGAGGTAGTAGAAGAGACAGAGAAAATTTGTCCTACCTGGGGTGTAACGGTTCTGATAAATTCAGCTCACAAAGTTCAGTGCTTCTGTTTCCTTTGATGCCCAAAGAACTAAGAATTCAGTCATTGATTCAATTGCTGGCATCAGCAGCTTCTGTGTTTTTGGTACCACTGAGAAGTTCCATCCAGGACATGAAAGTCTGAGAGACTCAAAGCAATCAACCCCAAGGCCAGCAGCCTGCAGAGTGATGCAGCTTTTGTCACTCAGGTAGACTGAAAGACTGATATTAAATTAATCTAGACTAGGCTCTGTGTATGCCTTCTGCTCCTTTTTTCCTGTCATATGTATTTCAATCCAGAAGCTGGAAAAATTAGGCTAAATAATTGGCTGTTCATATCAATGAAATACATAGAGCACAGGGCATGCAAGATTAGGAAGATAACAGAACTAAGTAAATATTGCTTTCATGCTGGAAAACTTAAATTTGTTCTTCTTAAGTGTGACCAGGCATGAAAATAATTTTCCCAAGGATATTACCTGTCTGGCATCTTAGTAATAATCTCCTGATCTCAAATAGATTTCATAATTTCTTTGATATGTTTTTAGGGGTGCTGATTGGTTTCTAACTTCACTCTGCTTTGTCTTGAACAGGATATATAAACCCTAAACTTGCATCTTGCCACGAAGTGCAGCTTGATCTGATAAAGGAGCATGATCCTGTGGCTAAAGAGTTTAGTACACTCTGCTTCTAGGGAATAATCTTGTTTTCCTTTTACAGAGATCCTCTGTGTGCATCGAGTGGGCTCATCCCGTGCCTGAGAATCTTGTTCTCTTTTGCTTTTCCTTGGGACTTCTGCCTTGCTGGCATCAGGAATGCCTTTCAGTAGGGGAACACACCTTGCTGCTAAAGGCATCTTGCTGGGCAGGGGGAGAGAGAGAGGGTATCACAGCAGCACCCATCCCATATTTGTAAGTGGAAGTGATTGTGAATTACAGCAAAGTTCGAGATCGTTCTGCTGCTTTGCATGTACTGCTGAAACAGGGATGAGTTTCATGACATATCAAATGCTTTGTCTCTGTCAAAGTTAAGGTCTATTTGCTTACCCATTAAAAAAAAATGTTGCAACTCATTATAAGTTAGGAAAACGTTTTATTTGATGTCAATATACATCTATATCTTAAATCTTTGCCGTGATAGCCATTCTCTCCACTTGTCTAAGCTGATGTTTTTCAGGACTGAAGGAAATAGAATTAAATAATAAAACAAATTTTATGGTGTTCTATGCATTGTTCTGTGCTGGCTGTACTTCAGGGTCTGACAGATGATAGTCCTGAAATCTGTGTGTGCTTATCTAATCTCTTTCAGAAAGTTCAATATAACCTTACTTTTGAAAAGAGTGTAACTGGCAGTATCTGTGCTAAACAGCTTTTTGATTTCTTAAAGTCTTTTACTGAAAACATTCCAAGGGTATGTTTATATATATATATAATGATTTCTGTTGGAAAAGACCTCTAAGATCATTGAGTCCAACCATTAATGTAAAGCTACCAAGCCTACCACTAAACCAGGTCCTCAAGGATTATGTCTGAACATCTTTTAAACTCCTCCAGGGCTGATGACTTAGCCACTTCCCTGGGCATCCCGTTCCAGTGTTTGACAGCCCTGTGTGTGAAGAAATTTTTCCTAATATCCAATCTAAAAGTTCCCTGGCAAAACCTGAGGCCATGTCCTCTTGCTTATTACTTGTGAAAAGAGACAGACTCCCACCTGGCTGCAGCCTCCTTTCAGGCAGTTGTAGAGAGTGATCATCTTTTTCTCCAGGATAAACACCCCCAGCTCCCTCAGGTTTGTGTGTGACAATTTTCAAAGTTGTCTCAATGTTATGATGTAACACAAGGAATCTGACTTAACATACACAAAAATGTAGGAAGAAAATGACAAAACAATTATTTTTTCTTGAGGGCAAAGCAGTATTAACAATAAACTACTTAGTCTGTGGAGGGGAGCAAAAATAACATCAGGATTATTGCTGAATATTATTCATGTTTATGAATCATGTTATGCAGAAAGGTTCCTGTACAGAATTTTACACAGCCTACATTTTAAACAGGCTATGAAGCCCAGAAACATGCCTAGTCTAAATATATTCTTCTTACTGAAAGTTTCCTCATTTTTTTCCTTTCTGGTGTAACAGTTCACCAGAGCAGAACATGGTGTAATTAAAATACATTAAATTTGTCTCCCCGAGCACTTAGTTTTGCAGCGGTGAAGAGCAGAGGAAAAGTGGTATATGATTAAAAATAAGAATATGAAAAATAATGTGAAGAAGAATAATAGAGTGAGGAAGGAATGGGAGACTTAGGGAGTTGTGAGAAAAACTCATGTTGCATGACAGTTTTCTCCTTGACAACTGTTCTAAACCCACACTGTTAATGTGTTAACAATGTTAACATGTTTTAACAATGTTAAAAGCCTTTAGCTGTACTGAGGGCCTGATAATTGTCGTTATTACAAAATGAAGAGGTAAATTGGATGGTATCGTGACTAGGCTGCACCACTTAAATTTGGATCCTTTTCTTTGTGGGTAGCTACAGAAACAAAAGGATCACCCCACTGACCAGTTTGGGTGATGCACTAAAAGGTCAGAGCACAAAGACTCAGACCTGAGAGCTGGGAATCCTTTGCTGCAGTGTGTGGGAAGGTACTCAGTGAGGGAGGACAGCCACAGCTCCCGATGGGATTCATGGTTTACTGTAGACTGGAACTCTGGTCATGTCCACCAAACGGCTGGACCCTTCCTAGGCATTAAATTCTTCCTCTTTCAGAGGTGAAATCCAAAATTAAAAGGAAACTTGTGAGTCTCAGCCTTATTCTGCAGTCTTAAGGGTTGTTTTTAGCTATATTCTGCCAAACAATAGGGCTGACACAACAAATATGTCAAATCCTCAATTTATCATCTGTATCAGTGCTGTGCAAAATTTATTAATCCCTTCAGGAAATAAAAATGCAGGTTTTTGGTTTGTATGCTTACTGTGTCTTGTAGCTGGAGTGAGCAGAGTTGGGGAGCTGAGTTGTGGGCTTGCTCCCAGAGGCTTTCAGGCACAGCAGGTCAAAAAGCCACTGTGTCACAGTCAGTATTGCAAGTGCTTTCTGCAGATGTAAAAGATTCATTTTGACAGACATCCTAAATCAATGTAATGAAAATTAATTTCTTGTTTATTACAATTTTTTTTATTAAATGTGCCTTTGATACTTGCAGCAGGACTGTGACAGGTGTTGAAAATGGTTGAGTAATTTAATACAAATATCTCAGTATTGCCATTTAATTTCACTGCAGAAATCTTGCAGATATGCCCAAAAGTATAATCCTTCAAAAGAAGCTTGTTGCAGTCTCAAGAAAAGATAGTCTTGTAATTGAGGTGCCACCTGGGATCGCAGAAGGTCTGCTTTGTCTTTTTTCCTTAGCTCTGTGTCTGTTTTCAGAGTGACCTTTTGGGAATGTTCTGTAGTCCTTGTACCAGTGTTTTTCACTCAAGGCTGGATGTAGTGAGTATCCTGTGAACAGCTGTGGAATTTATATAGCATCAAAAACGCAGCTCACACGGTCACAGGGTGCAGATCCAAGGCTTCCAAATTGAAAATTAGGCTCAGAAGGCAGAGCAGCAGGATGGATCACAGGGAACTGAGAGCAGCAATTCATTATTCCTGTCTCTTCTCCCTTTCTTCCACTGCCGTGGCTCAGTTCATTTTGCTCTGTCAGGCCACGGATGTCACTGTTTTACTGTGCTCCATTTTCAGGGCCATGTTGACATTCCATCTCCAATACAGCTGAACCTGCTTGAAGAGTGAAGAAATTCTTCCTGGTACTGTTTGTATTTCTGCAAATCAGCCTGTGTGTAATAGAGTCATGCAACCAATGCTTCTGCTGCCTCTGCTGCTTGCTCATAAACTGCTTTCTCAGCCTTAGCAACTTTGCAATTTGTAGTTGAGAAGTTAATTACTGTTTTAAGACAGGAGTAGTGGGATGTTAGGGCATTGCTAAAGGACGTAACGATTTGTGTATGAAGATTTTCAGATTATTTAGTGATTTTTGATTTATAAGTGCTAATACAGAAAGGCTGATACAGAAAGAGTAACAACTGGTTGTGTGCACAAGAATAATTTGTAACAGCCTTTTTATTTGGTGCCCTAACTTAGGATGCTTTGTAATAATTTTACAGTATCTGGGGTCCAGGATAACACTGCTGATTCAATAACGTCCCATAATGTTCCTGCCCCCACCTGACTTCACCTGCATATCTTTTCAGACCTGAGAACTAGTGTGTTACTTCCCAAAAGGTTGTGAGACCTCTGTTCCATCAAAGGCTGGTGTTTTTACAGCAGTGCATGTAGTAAAAAGGGGAACTGGAAGGTTTTGTCACTCCCACAATATCCAGAATCCACAGGCCCCTGCCATTTAAAAGGCAGTGGGCAGGGTTGAAGCTCTGTGTGGAGGGCTGTGTTCAGGTGGAGCAGAGGAGCCTGTGCTGTGGTGGCAGAGTCCCTTTGTGCCTGGGAAGGGCTGCCCTGCTGAGCTGCTCCCCCCTGGCCCTGCACCAGCTGCGGTGGAGCTCAGGACAAGGACAGCAGCAGCTCCTGTGCGCAGGACCCGGGCAGAGATGTCATTTGGGATATAGAGCCCAGGTGTTGTTCCTGGCAGAAATTATTGTCCTTTCTGGGAGGATCCTTTCTTGCAATCTTTGCTTTGTCAGTTTTACCTGATATTTAAAATAGTAGGGAGGAAGGAAAGAAATGCTTTCTTCTGAAAAAAAAAGAACCCTGTATTTTTCTTATAGGGTCTTCTCAGCCAATTTTGAAGAAGACTGAGGCTGGGGGAGATAAGTTTGCTGAATATCCTGAAAACTGGCCCTTTACTTAAAAGGTCCAAGTTAGTGTTGTACTATTTTTATTTTTTTTTTTAATTTTTTTTTTTTTTTTTTTTTTTTTTNTTTTTTTTTTTTTTTTTTTGTTTAAGGGCAATTAAGTAAATGGTAGAGGTTTTGTTTACAGAATTCAAATCCTGTTGTAACAAAAACTCCAAACCAAAAACAACAACAAAACCTTTTTTTTTCCCCCTAAAAAAGCCTTGCTGCATTAAAAAAAAGACTAAGATTTAGCTTTCTGTTGTACTTTGCAGCCTAATCTTAAATGTGCATTAGTACCAAAGGCCAGTGTAGTAGGCAAGTTGCCATGTTATCTGGCAGAGTCTCAATAATGACATTTTCTGGTCTTCCAGTAGGAATCCTTAGGGTACAGACGTGAAAATGAGATTCATACATACTATATTATTTAGACATTTTAAACACCTATATACTGAGGCTAAAGGCCTTAGTTACTATTGGAAAATAATGACATATCACAAAAAAACCCCAAACAACCCAACAAATATTTAAGGGTTATATTTAAAGCCATTAGCTGTAAAGATGGGGAGGGAAAAAAAATCAATATCGTTTTCTCTTATTGAATTTTTTTGCTCAGAACCTTAACAGAGGGATTTAAACCAAACTAAATATCTGCTGTTATTAAAGTAATTTAATATCCTAAGAACTAAAAGGTCTTTCACTGAGTGTGACTCTCTCATAACTTGGTCACTGACAAAGCAAACCACCCAACGTTCCCTTAGTGTTGCTGCAGTAAGTTGTCTTGCTTTGCTTTGTTCTGTTTTTGTTTGTTTGTTTTTGTGTTTTGTTTTGTTTTGTTGATTTTTTTTCCCTCTCCTTTCCCCAGGTGAGGCTCCATGCTTAGCTGCATGTCTTAAGATCCTGCTTCTGCTGTTTCTACTACTGTGCTGGGAAACTTGCCAGTGCACACAAATCAAAGTTATGGCTTTGCTTGTTTCCTCATGCTGAACTCTAACAAAAGCTCTGCAATGCAAAAGCTATAAAATATTCTAATTTCATGACTTATTTTCAGTAAACTGAAAAACTGGAGCTTTAATCTGTGTCTTTTCAGTTCATTATTGAAAGTGAAATTGCTGGCATTGAAAAAATTGTGGAGAATCCAGTCAGTTGTGTGAAGGAAAGACAGAGGGAGAGATCTCAGATACTGCCCTTGTTTTCCTCCAGTTCATCTCTTTTGGAAAGGAATCCTTGCAGAATTGTAATGGCAGCATCAGAGATTTCCATGTCTTCCCCTATTTGCCCTGCTCATAAAGAAAAGGGCTGGAGCAGCTGCTGGAATAGAAATGGGTGATTGATTATTCTACCCCCTTGCTATCGAGTCATCTACTCCAGTACACGTGTGATTCCTATTCTGCCCTGAGGGGGGAAGATAAATGCTCTACTTGCCTGAGAAAACTAAAATTTAAAAAGTCACACTTCTATTTCCTCATTTGTTCTGTTTGTGGAAGAGGAGATGAACAAAAACCTTTGGTTTCCTCATTAGTTTTAATGAAAATGGCATGAAAAAGTCATTGACTAATTATATATGACCAAAAGCAAATTTAGTGACCTTCTTAGGTGAGGCTGAATGAGCTTGAACTGTTATAAACAAACTGCTTGGTGGATCTACCTCTTTCTGGAGCTTGCTTTCCTATGGCATTTTCAAAGAATCTATAGCAATATTCTGTTTGTTTCTACCTTTAAATGTTTGCATTGCCTACATTTTAAAAAAAGCAAACAAAAAAATCAGACTCGCATATTATCCCTAGTTGTAAGAAGTTAATAATTACTGAAATTGGTTATTTCTCATTGAAAGGCTCTTTCATCTCAAGAATTAAGACATCCTATCAAATCAAAAAGATTTTTTTCTCTAGAAAAAGAATTCTCTAAGCAGCATTTGGCTGTTGGCAAAGATATTGCATTGTTATTGCTACCTTTACCCACTGAGGTTTGCTGCATCCATTTTAGCTAAAATCACATTTCTATAAATGGTCTTTCAGTTGTGTTTCTTCCCTGCACTTGCAGAAATGGAAGTATTATATCAAATAGTTTTGAAATCATCTACATGAACTGCACCCATTTCATCTGAATACATAAAAATCTAGGGATTACCACACTGTTGGGATATACAGCAAATAAAGTAGGCCCAAAGATTTTTAGGTGTTTCAACAGTTTGCAGGGAATGAGCCAAGTGCTGGTTTTTGAAATGCAGCAGAAGTGTTAAAAAGCTCAATGCTGGAATTACAGATGTTTTCAAATAACTTCAGTTTTGTCCTTTTGAATGAGCTTTCATTTTCACTACAACACAATGAAAGTATGAAGTAGAAACAGGTTTTTGTGGTCACATCCCCGAGATGGCAAAGGAGGTGGGAACAGCATTTTTTGGCTCACGGTCCACAGAGATTCCCATCCTCATCCTAAAGAGGAAAGAGGAAAATCAAGGACACTGTCGTGTGCTTGGAACTGGCAGATGAGGTATCACCAGGAATCCTGCAGGGTGTGTGCACAGCACATGCAGGGACTTGCATTAAGGACTTTGAAATGTTGCAAGAAGTTTGCTGACCAGAACTTAACAGGCAGCCAGGCTCTGCATGGAGGCTTTGTGGCTGCAGAATAATTTGTGCTCTGCGCTGTGGTTTGAATGCACTGAAATTTGTCAAATGGTGGCTGAAAGAGGGAGATGCAGCCTTGCAAAGCCCAGTGCTGGACAACTTGACTGACCAAGCAAGAAGAGAAAAATAAAATAAGCCTTTCACATGTGTCTTATCACATGTGGGGAGAGAGCTGCAGTGAAAATGGGTCTGTGTGAGAGACAGTGAATGCACAGTGCCATGAAGTGGTGGGTGCCAGTTCTGCCTTGTTTCTGAGGCAGCAACAGAGGAGAATTATTGTGGCTTGCCTAAACAGGAAGGTAAAAGGGCCTTATAATTTGAAGAACAGGAAATATTCCTCTTACAGAATAGCTCTGCCCAGGTGATCCTTGTGTGTGTGAGACAGGACAAGCCCAGAGCTGAAAGGATCCCTGAGGTCTGTTCTGTGATGAGGAGCCTGCACACAGACTCTGCAAGGGCTGCACTCGTGGTTCTCTGCACTCTCAGCCCTGGTTCTGGAGGAGAAAGGTGGGAAGGCCTGAAAGAAGGAAACCTCATTTTCATCTTTAGAAAAATATGTGGTTCTAGAAGAATCCTAGGACTGAAACCTTAGGGTCACTGTCACTGAAGACAAAGTTGGTTCAGTGACAGCTTGCAAAGGTGCTGCACTGGAAGGGATTGGTAGATTTTGCCAGGGATATTGAAGTAGATAACTCAGATTTATTCACCTTCTAGGTGTGTGCCTGACGTACTCAGAGAGCACAAATAGGCTTGTAACCTCTTGGTGTTTATCCCTTTGGAGGGGTAAGAGGGAAAAATAATGGCCTGTCTTCAGTGAAGCAGGAGTCAGTACTGCTTGTGTCTGGATTATGCAGGAGACCCTCTATTTCATGAAAGCTGCTGATGTTATAAGCTGTTTGTTATCCATATTTTTGTTTCAGATATTTACACCCTGCTAATAATGTGATAATTTTATGTGTTGTGTACAGTGTAACTCATACCCATCTACCAATGCTTCATCTACTTCATGAATGTAATTAAACAGCCTGATCTGGAGTGGTGAGCACAGAGCTGGATTGAAATGCTCATGGATACTTCATTGTAGCTAATCTTCAGACATGGAAAGCTATTAGCAATGCTGAATAATAGCTCAGAAGTGTCTTTCATTTTATCTATATCCCTAATAGACTTTGCTGCCATGGAAAAAAAATAATTCTAATTTTACTAGGAGAGTCTTCTGCAAGTTAGTTTTAGGAAAATGCTAATATCTGTGGGAGTGCTTGAAAGAATTTAGAGAAATTCCCTTTTTTTTTTGCTTTAGTGCTGTTTTAAAATAAATTTGTGCTAGCTGGTGTCTGTGGTTTGGTCTATTTTTGTATAACTTTCATGGCCACAGACATTTTCATAATTTTGTTTCAAAGCTCCTAATGAAGAAAATTTTAGTATATCTAGGTATTAGTAATGCTGGAGATGTAAGCTAAGCAAAATTGATCAGTTTACACTGCAAAATGAACCCCAAAAGATTAAAAAAAACCAAAAAAACCATTTTGTGTAAATTATAAATTTCCAAAGGTAAAATGAGAAGTCCACAACTGTCATAATTAAATATTCTCTAAAACAACATTTGCAGTGACATGTGCTAACTCTGATATTGTAAAATATCAGACATACCCTTTTGTAGACTGACTACAGTATTTCAAACTATTTATCCTGCAGGTTTCCTTACAGGGGAAAAGGAAAGAATGAATCAGAAATAAACCTGCACACTCATACTTTTATCAGGTTTAGAAAGTCTGCCTTGGTAGAATGGAAATAATATTAGTCTTGTAGAAACCTTTATTGATTCTTAGTAACCATAACATGATAAATTTTATGTGCTCCTATTTTATAGGAAAAATCCAGATTATATTCTTAATATTTTCACTTCCTTTTACCTCCCAGTAACATGCAAGCATGATGATTTCTACATCTTTGAGGGATCTTCTGCTGCTCTCTTGGAATATTAAATCCAAGACAGCTCTACAAAAACCCACAGAAATTTTAATGAGAAGCAGAGTGCAAAATATTTTGATTAATACTGCAATTCTCTGCCAGAGAGCCACAGTACCTTAAGACCTGATTTAGCACTAGCAGAGAAATCCATTGTAAACCATTGACTTGAAATATACAGATTTAACCCTAAATGTTTGTGAGGATTCACTTCCCCAATCTGAAATGCACTTGGCTTCCAGTGCTGGCTCTAACATAAATACTCAGCTTTGACTTGAAAACATATAATCTATTTCCTGCTAATGTTTTTTACTCTCCTTTCTCTTTGCCAGGAATGACAAATGGTCTGAGATCTGGGTTTGTATTTTTGTTGCAGAAGAAATGGTTGTGCTGGAGGGAGCTACAGAGGCATTCCCAGAGCTGTGACAAATCTGAGCTGTCGTAGCTGAGGCTCCTTGCTCTCACCTCGTGTCCTGTCTCTACAGGCAGCTGGTGTCTGTAGCAAACTGGGGTGACTCTGTGTGGAAATCAGTTTAAGGGTTCAGTGGGATGCTGCTGGAGGTTCCCCTGGCTGGGGCCATCAAATGTGTCCTCTCTCTCATATTTTATTTTGGTGAACATTTAAAAAATCTTACTTTTTTTTTTCATTAATAAGGATTTTTAACATTGAAATTCCATGCTTGCTAAGAAAGGACTAAAGAGATGACTAAATATGATATTCTTTACAAAAGTGGAATAAATAAAAAGCATAATCTTTTAATTTTTCAATTCTAGAAGAATAAAAGATTGTCACCTTGATTCTATATGCTTTTTAAAATTAAGATAGAAAGTTCACTGTTAAAATCATATGATAACATATTTTCATGAGATTTTTGTAAGACACTTATTATTTAAACAGTGAGTGGCCTCACTGACCCCCATGATAGCCAGGGATATCTGAAACTGAATTATGTCAAAGGACATATCTTCCAAGTCCTCATCTGATTGACAGCTGCCAGGTTATATTTCAGTGTCAGTTTTACAGATCATTGCATGGAACAATTGCTGTGCCAGGGTAATCTGTTTCCAGCTCTATAAATCAATTGTTTGTCAAATACTGAAGGTAAATCTCGAGGCCATAGTGGATATCTTCTTCACAGTGACAATTGCTGTGAAGGTCTTTGTCTAAGAGTTGTTTTTAATACAACAGGAGCTACACAGAGAACTATTTGTGGGCAGGCAGGAACACAACGTGGGCTTCTTAGAAGAGAGTTTTCTGTGCTTTTCAGAAGAGATGTTTCAAATTTATAGTGATAATCCCAGTCAATATCTGTTCTGAGGAGAGCCTCTGTTGACTTCACTGGAGTTTGAAATGAATTTTAGAACTCTTTCTGTTGACTAATTTAAAGTCTATTTTGGAATATATTAATATAAAATAAAACCTGTTTTTTATACACTATATATATGCCAATTACTTAGTCTGTTAAATATCATATAACAAAGCTTGCCAGTGGGACTATTAGGTATGAGGGGAACATCCTTCAGTTAAAGTATGAAGACAGTGATTAATTATTTGACCAGGCAAGTGGAGTCCTAACCTGCTCTGGCATACAGTAACTCTGCCAGTGGGCACTCTGTAGCAAAGCCATTTTTCTTAACTAATCAAATTTCTGACACTCTTGAAGCATGTACTGACAGGATACAATTTTGGTGTGTTAGCTGTATTGTTTGGAATCATTCAGCTGAAATAAAAACAACCAAGTGTATCAAAGTAAAAGAGGAGCAACAAAGATTATAATTGATAGGTTTGTTTTGGGGTTTTTTGGGGTTTTTTTGTTTTTTTGTTTTTTGTTTTTTTTCCCTTCCTGTGCCACTTACTATATTCTTTAATACTTATTTCTGGATTATTGTGATCAATTCAAGGCTTAGAGAACCAATATATGTTCAAAGTAGGACAGAAATTCTGTTACTTTTAGCAGTAGATGGAATTGAATGGGGGAAGCTGTAAATAGTGTTCTTTTTTAAATTTAAGCTTGTGGTTGTAGGAGTGATGTTTGAAGCAGTCACAATATGGAATTTGGGCTTAAAATACTGTCAGAAAATAATTGAAATAATAGTTCTTAGTATCTCCCACAGATCTTTGTGTTTTGCTGACATGTATCCCTCCTGGCCTGGGCTTCAAAGTGGTGCACGGTAGGGAAGGAGCCTTTGGGAGCAGCCAGGTCCTGTCCTTGCAGTCAGCAGTAAATCACAGCTGCCTCTGATCAGGTTGGGATTTTGGCAGCTGTGTCTGACAATTGAACAGGTGAAAGCTGCCTCAGCCCAGTGTTGGTCACCAGCTCAGCAAACACAGATCTTCATGGTCTCAGCCCCGTGCGCTCTCCCCTCCACACCGTGGCTTTTGGTGGAAGACAGATTCAGTTTGAATCTCTGGCCATATGCTCACAGCTCCCCGTGGGACTGGCATCAGCAAGCAGATTAAATTGCTCTGTGCCAGACATGTCCAGGGACAGCAGATTGTGACTTGGACTCTTCAGAAGTACGGGATGCAAGGCTTTAATGGGAATTTGGTTTGGTTGGTAAGTAATATCCTGTAAGACAAGTATCCATGGGGCTCTCTGTAGTTATTCCTTTTTGAAAGCCTTGAAAAATAAACCATAATTTAGCATTTTCCCAAATATTTTTTTTAATCTCTTGGTGAAAGTATATACACACTTGAAATTTCATTCTCTTCAATTTCCTTGAAGCACTAAAATAGGTTATAAAAACTGGTTTTCAAAAAATTCCTTTTTATTATTCCAAGAAAAAAAACCACCCTGAAACGAAAAAGAGGAAAGAAAGGCGTTCCATAAAGATTTTAAAATACTAAGGACACATTTTTTGGGGCAGAGATATGAACCCACCTACATTTAGAATAAAATGTTCAGGGTTTTTTTTAGATTGTCTTTGCCTCAAACTATATAAGGACATGGCGAGTGAAGTTTTCCTTTGAACCTGAATTAGGTAATGTATGTAATAAACCATGGATCAGGAAAATATTGCCAATAAGGAGAGCCTTTTTTCTGCTTCCTTATCAAATGTTTGGGCTTGATTGTCCTTAATTTAGGCAAAGTTGTGGTAAAATTTAACAGGAAAGGAATAGCAAAATGGGAAAGGGGAGCATCCACAGCCAACTTCATGTGTTGAAGAAAGTGTCACAGTCCTGCTGCAGCTACTTCCTGATGAAACGTGACTGGTACCAGTGAAAAATCACCTAAAATGGCAATAAAACAACAAGGCTAAATGCCAGGCTAGCAGAACTTTACACAGGTGTTGTGAGCTCAGGAATCAATAGAATTGATCAAGAGATTTCTTCTCCTTGCAGATCTGTAACAAACATAGAATTGGACTGTTTTGGGCACCTCAGCATGAGATTGCACTTTAGAAGCAATAGTTCCTGCAAATTTGCTAGGGAAGCTTCTGTACAAGGCATGGCCAGTTTCTTCTCCCTTCTTTGCAAAGACAGCACTGAAAATACTAAAATTTGCTGCCTTTGAATTCAAAGAGAAATTTTTAAACATGAAGTCATGTCAATAAATGAAGTGTCCAGGTTTATTTTCATATAGAATCTTGTTCAGATTCTTGTTCCTTCACCTGAGTGTATTTTTTGTGCAGGGATGATTCATTTTTGCAAATGAATGTATGTCTGTGGATCTTTGGATCATTTTGGTCGTGAAAATCAGCTTGAAGCGCCAAGAAACAGCTATGAAGTAATTTCTCTGATTTTGGAGAAGGTGACAGTGTTTTGGCTGAAGAGTAGATATAAGTGTATGGCTTGTCTTTATTTAATTTAATGGTAAATGAGGTTGTGATGAGGTGACTGACACTTCTCTTATCTGTTGTACAGTAAAATGCCAGACTGCAATCTTAACAAGCAGAGTTAAATGAAAAAGGTTTTCTTTAACACCATACAAAAATGACTACATATAAACAAAATAGGCCTCTATAAGGTGTTTAATCTGAGCAAGTCTTTAGGTTAAAAAGGAAAAGGACAAGAAACACTTCTTTGTTAAAATATTTATAGAAATCTACAGCAAACTTCCAGAGGTTTTTGAAGTTCAAGAATATGTCTTATCTGCCTCTTGAGACCAAGAGATCAAAACTTAGCTTTTATATTAGTTCCTAAGAAAAGGAAGCTTTTCAGTGTGGGTCTGAAGAAAAGAAATCATTTCATCTGTATCATCTCCCTGACACACATCCACATCTGAAAATCACCTGCCTGAAGCCCACGGAACTGAACCTTCTGAGGCTCAAGGGAGGGGAAATCCTGCTCCAACAGAGGGCCAGATCTTGTGCCACTGCTGCAGCTGATCCAGTAGCTGAGAGGTGTCAGTGTCACTAAATTGCTGGAAATAGCCTCTGGAGGGCTGCAGTGATAGGTTCACTGCTGCAATAGTTGGCTGTTCCTTCCAGGTGCCTGATATCATTGCACAGACAGTGCACCTGACGTGCTGGTGGCCTGGGAATCAGGGATCTCAATTGCCACTGAGCAGCTGGATTCCTTGGAGAACATGGGCTCAAATGACTGATTTGACACAAACTCCACCAGGAAGCAGGAAGTCCTGTTGGTAGTTTTCTACTGCCACCTCAACTTTACCTTTTTTACATGTCAAAGAATTTTCAGCCAAACTTGTCAAGAGTTTTTGACTCATGGGTTCACATTATATCACATTCTAGAACATCAAGAGAAAGAGTAACCAATTCAGGAAAGCATCAGCTCAGTCTTGGCCTGTGATAGACCCAGAAGAATCTGTGAAATAGGAGCCCATGAGAAACCAGCTTCCTATAATTCTACTGCTTGTGAAACTGCTTGCTTTAATTCTGACACTGTAAATGCACCCTGAAGTAATTTTCTAGTTGTACTGGGTCTAGCTCATATCGAAGGATATATTTCAAAATAAATTAGCAGTTTAACAGTGTGTTTAGTGATAGCTCTGAATTAGTATGCTAAAGATTCATAGTAAAAATCTTCTGAAGAAGAGTTTAGGGATTTTTTTTTCCCCCCTCACATTAACACTATCACTTTACATTTTTATATAATGTTTGCACACTCTGTCACAAATTGCCATGTGCCACTGGATAAATAAATTCTTTAAGGAGCTGTTAAATTATCTACGTGAGGGGAAAATCCTATTTATTTACAGAAGAAAAAAGTACTACTAGTTTAACTCCAATGGCTTTAGTAAACTTCAGGAATTAAGTATTGACAATCATACTGACAATTAACTAAGTATATACTACTTTGTGGAGCATAAATATGCTTTCTTATAAACCTGAATTTATTTTACTGTAAATGCCCAGTTTGTTAAATTTGTTATGAATTTGTTTTGCTATAAACAGTTCGGTCTTTCAATGACAGAGAGCAAGCAGATTCTCTAATTTGCTCTGCCTAGAGGGTAATCTACTGATGAGTTTAAGAGTCACAATGCATTAAAAAGCCTCAGCATTGACTGGCCAGAAATAAATAACCTTGCTAGCACTGGTCTGTTGAGCTGGATGGGTGACATTATTTATTGCTGCTCCAATGGTGACGTGACTGCACAGGAATGTTAAGTAGCTGTGTACTTGCAAATATCCCAACTTTTTGCAAAGTGAATCAACCACAGGACAGCATTTGTTAAAACAAGACAAACTTTTATCAGTCACTCTTGGAGAAAATACCCAAGTTTGTGCTGCAGCCAGTTGTATGATGCAGTTTACATAATGCTGGCTGCAAGAGGGTTAATGCCTTCTGATCTTAAAGTAAAGAAATAAGTAAAGATAGAAGGAGGTAAATGTTGTCTATTTAGGCATTAGTAGCAAATTTACTTGAGGAACTCAAAAGTTCACCTTAAACTATCTTACTTGTCAGGTAAATGTCCTTGAAGTACAATAAGTTCAAGTTAAAATTGAGTTAAAATTGCATTATTGTGTGTAAGTAATGGGGCAGAGATAGGAAGTTGTATTGCTTTAGAAGACTACACAGTCATCTCTTTTGACATCCTGCTTTTTTTCCTTTCTGTAGAATCTGTGGGAACTACTCTTAAGTAAAATCCCTCAGAATAATTTTGTGCTTTTAAGGCACAATTTGCTGGTGTCTTCTATATCTATTTTGTAAGCTGTGGCTTGTAACATTGCCACTGAGTTTATTCATATCTTTGGGCTAATCCAGAGCTGTTAATTCTGGTAGTCATTACCATTTGACTTGAGGAAGAGAAAGGAGATGACAACTCACATTTGTCCTCCAGGGTTTCAAAACCAGACAATAGATATGAATATATGTAAGACAGCTATTTTTATTCTCATGTGTCTGTTACAGTCATGCATGTAGAAGAGACATCCACCAACTTCATAGCTAAATACATAGCCCAAAGCTGATCTGTCACCTTGCTGAATCAGACCTGTGTGAAATGGCAGGGCTTTATTCTGCCATAAACCAATGAAGCACAGCTCTCTTGGTGGTGGCTATTGTCAAAACAACTGATGTGTCTCAGAGTGCTTTCTGTTTGTTTTTGTTATCAGCAAGGATTACATTCTGTCCTTGTCTTGTGATGCTCTCTTCTCTCCACGCAGTGGTAAATGTATACCTACCTGGATCTGAGCCTATGACTCATTTGATTTGCCTTCAAAACTGCTTAGAAGGGAGGCAAAAATAGGAACATATTCTTGAGCAAAAGCAGCTTTTGTATAGTGAACTTACCACCTGTTTCAAACTGCAAACTGTGGCCAATTAAGAATGGAGCTAGATGAAATGTTCTCTTCCTTACACATTACACCTGAAACTCATTACTCTTTCTGCCACTTACTGCCCCGTAGTAGGGTCATGACCTCCAGTTTTCCAAAGACAAAAAGGAATTGTTTTGTAGGTTCTGGTAGGGAAAGGAAAAGGGCTCCCACTTCCACTTCTTACACTGCACATCTTCTGTAAATCCTGAGTGGTGGGTAAATGTCAGCAAACCCTGTGGTAACAGAAGCTGGCTTTACATGGTAACTTTTAATAACAGAGTATTGCTATTTTTTTTCCACAACTGAGTGTCCTGGTTCATTTTGGCTGACAAAGCAAAATGCCTCCTTTTACATACATGAAGCAAAAATTTCTACCTTGAAACTCAGAAATTCCTGATGGCTCATAGTGAAGAGGATTAGCTGAAGTAGTTTAACATCAACACGTTAATCTACAGCAAAGGAGTCCAACAGCAGCATTAGGTATCACTTTCCAATATATCTACAGAGAAACTTTGTCCTTTTTGTCTCTGCCCATGGCTGGGGGGTTGGAATCATATGATCTGCAAGGTCACTTCCAAGCCAAACCATTCTATGAAAATGCTTCTAATCCCAAAATAGAGCATAGGACTTTGTCATGTTTGTTGCAATTTTCTTTTTTGCCAAATTTTGTCCAGTGTAATACAAATCTGCAAATTTAAATGATGATTTTTAGAGGGAAAAAACCATGTGCTCATGTAAATTGCCTACCTTTCCTCCTAGATACCATGTGGCAACAATAATATTGTTTTTCAAGTTGAGTTACTGAGCAGCAAAACTTGAGGGGAAATGTATGTAATTTACTTGTAAAAATAGGAACTGTTCTCTGGGAAGCCTGAAGTTTCAGTTTCAGTCTGTTGCAAGCTCTGCATTTTGATATCTTGAGGCTGAAATGTCTTTGGAAGGGGTGAAGTTATGCTTGTGGGTGGGTGACTTGGAGCTCATCTCTCCCAGTCTGTGGACTGACAGACCTGATCATATTTTTCATGACCATTATTTGCTGGATCCTGCCCCTACAGTGCTTCTGTGACTGATGAAAAGACTGTGATTTCTCTGTAAATGTTGCCTTGCTACCAAAGGGTAAGAATCCAGCAATATGAAGCATTGAAAATGACATCTGCTAGAAGGTATCCTCTAGTCAACCAGCAAATCTATCAATATTAAACACTAGAACCCATAAGACATAAGTTTTTTTTTAACTGTAAACCAAATTCCTGAGGTTGAAGGAACTGACAAATGCAGGAGATGTTTCTGACCATCTTTTTTTTTTTTTTTTTCCTATATTGTAGGATTTGTGGGAAGCATTTGTCAATGTAAAATGTCAATTTGTACACCCCCTCACCCCCCCAAAAAAAGTCTGTAAGACATTTGGCATGCAAAACTAAGTGAAAAATCTGGCACAAATTTCTCCCAAATTTGTCATCAAAATAACTGTGTGGATTATTAAGAAGCATTCAACTCATGTGTAGCAGGACTAGGAGGAACCATGCAGTCTTCAAATCCATCTGGGTTTCTCAGTGGTCTGTAATGTAACAGAAGGCACCTACAAAACTAGTGGAAAAACAAAGCAGAGGGAGAGAAAATATTATATTGCCATAAAATCACAGAAAATTAAACAAAAATATTCCACTTTAAGGATTCTTTACAAAGATATTTGTAGATACAGGGAATCTGTGGATGGCTTTTTACTCTCCCACAAATTTTTTGTTAACACCTAATTGTTACTATCCATTAATGTGCACTCTGGTAAATGGTCAAGTGCCACCCCTGTGGGTGACTTCTTTCCATTTTCGCCGTGGATCTCAGGCTCACTGACCCTCTGGCAGAGTTGATAGTAGCTGACCAGTTCCCCAAAATAAACCTGTGCTCCTAATGCTGCTCACAATGTCATTTGTGTCACCACCATTGCTTTCTGCAGCAAAGGGCACGCTGTGACTGATGGTTTGTTGGCCCAAGCTCTGGTGCCACACTGTTTGAAAATTAGAAAACAGAATTTATTACTGGAAGTTCTCTAATCGTGAGGGAGAGCTGGTGATTCATGTGCTCAGCTGTGGTAGCCAGGCAGGCCAGTGTAACCCACAGTCTGCACAGATGCTGCTGCCAGCAACAGATCGTGCTTCCATCATCCCACTGCTTTCCTCTGCTTTGAAGTGAAAAACACTTCACTGTGGCTTGGGGCCAGTTTCTGCTCTGGCTCCTCCAATTCCTCACGCATTTGCTTCCCCTTTTGCAAGAGTTTTTGATTTTGATCTGTAATTTTACAAAGGCATGGCTATCCCCACACTATTTGTTTGATGTGATGCTGCCAGACCCAGATGTGGAGCTGTTAGGATTTGCCTCAGTGCTTGACCCACTGCAATAACAATGAGATCTCAAACACAGGATGTATCTCCTTAATTTTCCTCACCTCCCTAATGCATGCCTATGTTTTACAGATTATCCCTGTGGATCTCGCTCATCACACCTCTGACACAGGTACCATTTTGGTTGATAGGTCAATTCTTTAACAATTTAGTAAGACTTTCCTTTCAAGATGGATTCAAGAAAGTAAGGTAGATCCTGTGAGCTCTAGGCCCTGTGTCTCTGATCTGATCACCACGAGCCACATGTGTCCATCTGGTCCACAGGATCAGCAGCTTCACTGAGGATTTGGGATAGTCTGTCTCATTTGGCACAGTCCTGGCTGGTCTTGTGAAGCTGTGGAAAAACAGTTCATGTAAAATCCAGCCCCTGTAAGTGATAAACTTTACATATATTGAAGGTAGGCTGAAAAGGTAATAGATGAAAAGTCCCCAAAATTAAAAAATATAATTGAGTTTTCATCTGTACACATCCAGAATAAGTCACACTCCATCCTTCCATATTGTAAATGAATAGAACCTATGTTATAATGCATGTTGTGGGTTTTTTTAGGCTTGAAAAAATTTATTTAAGGAAATGAAGTTTTAAATAAATTGTAACTTTTTTTATGCAAGGTCTCTAAGGTATTATCTTGCCTTTTGTTCATACTTGATCTTTGTATGAGAGACTAACATTAGGAACATATGAGCAAGTTTGCAGTGAAACTTCTCAGATTGTTTTGAATAGTTTGTCTGAGCCTGTTTTAGGTGAGTATGCCCATGTAATTTTCCACATCCACTGTTACCCATATTTGTTTTCTACGCTTTAACAAATTTAGCAGGCAGTGATATGTGTGTGTTGTTATTTTTGTCTAAAAGAGAAGTTTAGTGTGAATGTCTGAAATGGAGCAGATGCTCTCAACTTTCAGTGACACACTGTCCTACCTACCTACTTAAGAGAGACACTTTTAAAGATCTGATTCTTTCCTGGGTGAGAACATTGTAGGCTTAATGCAGCTCTCCCACGTACATCAACGGAATGGAGGTGGCATGTGAATTAATTAAAAATAAATCTTGTTCTATATTTTATTTTTAATCCTGTATTTTATCTTCAGTTCACATCCATTGTAAAGTTCTCATCTTTTTGTCAGTCCCAGTGAGAGGATTATTAGAGATGTTATCTTGTTAAGCAGCATATGGTTTCTTTAAAATTTTATGGGGCTATAAAACAATGCAAATACCATTATTTTATGGCTACTTTAGCAAAGTAAAATGTTTGATTCAGAATAAAACAGTCATGTAATGAAAAATAATCCACATACCTCAGCATTTTGAATGTTAGTTCTATGGTATTAGTTTAAAAATTTTAGCTTTATTAAAACATTCACCCCATGTTGATTTATGCTCTGCACCCTTCCCCTCCCTCCCGTCCCTGCACTCCAGCCTGTTAGCACAAGGCAGCTGGAGTTTAATCTAGGTATTGTTCCTACTGTGTTCCCCTGTGAGGTATCAGGGGTGTCCTTCCCAGCCTTTCTTTGACACTCTTCTGTAATCCTCTCCTTACTGCTGTTGCCAAGGCATTACGAGTTTTGTTCTATATTTTGCATTATTCTCCATTTCAAAACTGATGAATTGTATCTACATGTCATAAGTCATGAATGTGTTATTTCAGTTTTTCTGTCTCTCTCTGTTTCCCTGAGGTACACACTCTTCTTAATCCACTCTAATAAAAGGTTTTTTGGGCTAGAATTTGAAACATCTCTTCCTTATTCTGCTCAATATTTTGGACATGTAAAAGGGAATAAAAAAAGCCTGTGTTGTCAGTGTTCCTTTCTCTGCAGGGTTGTCCATGTTATTTTTGCACTGAACTTTGTATCTATTTGTGATAGCTGAGTTTATATTTGGTAAGGCTTCAGCTGCGTTGTGTTGTTGTGACTGTGGATTTGGCTGTGATGAAGTGAAGCTCCCACAAGGAAATCTGCACTATTTGGCTTGTAATGAATTTATTACCAGGTTTTTCCAGAAAGAAAAATATTGTCTCTTTATGGCTAGAATGACTTTTTTTATATTCAGTTTGCAGTGGGGTTTTAGAAGATGGTCTTGTGCACTTGGGAGAAAAATGGGTATAAATCACCTTCAGAGAGGAAAGTTGCTGTCCAGACGCTCCCCCACTGGTCAGAAAAGCAAGTGATCTCTGCATCTGTTCACATATCCAGGTGGGAAGATTTGTGATAAAATACCCCAATTTTACTTCAAAGCTAATTACCCGGCAGAGACTGTGCCAAAATTTACTAAATTACATACTTTAAGTCTATCTTATCAATCTGGTTTTGAATCATGAGGCTTGTATTAAACAGGAATTGATGCTCAGATGATTCTTTTTACAGAAGTCATGCTTAAAATAGATTTGAGTGGGTTTCCATTTTTTTTACAGAGTATGATTTCTTCCTCTCTCCCTCCTCCTTTCCACCCTGTTCCACAAAAGTAAGCCCATGGGACAACCTGCATTCAAGTTTCTTCTTTTTGTTTTATTATATAAAAAGATAAAACAGATAAAATACCTATGGGAATGCCAAATAACTGTGCTATGACATAATTTTACAAGACAACTTGTCAAACTTACAACTCAGGTAAGCTGCCATAGGTAAACTTTCATGTCTTCAGCCAAGGAATGGTGTTCTCTGTCACCTCCACTGGGTGAAGACTCTGCATCTCAGTGGTGGCATGAGGCAGAGTTCTCTTCAGCACAGAATGACTTTTAGCTTCCTTAGATAACTTTTTTTTGTTGTTTGTTTGTTTTTTGTTTTTGTTTTTTGTTTTTTTTTTTTTTTTTTTTTTTTTTTTTTTTTTTTATTTCCTTTTTTTTTTTGTTTGTTTGTTTTTGTTTAACTGCCATATTTGCCTTGGTCCCTTTACAAGAATAAAGTGAGTAGTAAGTCCTGGCTGCCAGAAGCATCTCAGTCCTTCATTGCCTCCATGCATGTTTTGAAGATGTCTTCAGATTATTTCAAAAGGCTTCATTCCTTTCCAAAGCTTTAATTTTTGTGGGATTTTTGCCTTTTGATCTTGGCATAAATATTTGATTCCTTTCCTCTGCTTTCTATGCTATGATGTTTTGCAACTGTTCAGTTGACTACCTGAAAGTTAAGCTTTCATTGCCTTAAACTGAGAGTCCCATACACCTGGGCACTCTTGAAAATGTTCTTACCTTCCTGCCACTCCTCATCTAAGTAACAAGGAAGAGCAGCCATTATTTTATTACTAGGGTGCTCCAAGGGTGATCATTTACTGCTTATAAATTTCTTCAGGGTAAAAATCCTCTACCTTCTATTGATCCTTCCATTTTAGAGGTCTAAGATATAAAAGAATGGTGAGCCATGAATGAATATATAATGTTATCTCTGGGATTTTTTCAGAAAGCAGTAAATATCCCCTTAAGGAAAATGATTCCTTTGGGTGGTAGAGCACTGATGAGTGGTACTAAAACAGCTTTTTGGGTTTAGATAACTGTCAAAAGTGTTGCCATTTATGAGGGGGAACAAATAGGGAAGTGTGTTGGGAGTAAACACTGGCAGATGCCTTTTTCACCAGGTCTGCTATGGTGAGATGTGCAAAAAGAACAGAAGCTGTGCAAAAGATCCTCACTCTGGAACACGCCTGCTGCTCACTGTGTGCTCAGTGCTGTACCCACAGAATTCATTTGTGCATTGCCTCCCCCTGAGCTGGAAAAGCACAGAGGTCTGGGAACCCAGTGCTGCTCCTAAAAATCCTGGTGGAAAAACTTTTTCTTTGCTGCAAAAATGCAGAAATTGGTTTTTTTTAGTGTTTCAAGGTGCATCAGAACTGTAAAGATTGTTGCCAGTGAATGAGTGTACAAACATTGTAACATTTAAACTTTCTAAGTTTAACTTGAATTTGATTTATTATACAAAATTATGAAGCAAATTTAGGAGACAGCTAAGGGCTTAGGGTAACCTAATCCCAGGTCTGTGTTTCTTCTTTGATGTTAAACTGGACAAAATGGTTGTTCCCAATCAGAAAATAAATAGCAGGACTTTAACTTCACTTTGTCAAGAAGATAAAAAGGCATGGCAATAACTGTTTGCAGCGTTTGCCTGTAGGAAAACTGTTGGCGACAGTGGGTTGGTTTTAACCAGGCCAAGAAGCAGTGATAGCTAGAACAGTCTAAAAATCCTTTGGATGTTATTTCAGCATCAAAGAAAAACAAAACAAGCTTTAAAAAAATCCTTCTGGGGGAATTAAAAATTTTGTGTGCATCCCAGTTTCAGTTTTAGGTCTCAAATTTCTTGGGTCTTATTTTTTGTTGGCTCTATGAATAAGGGGTCTACTCTCATAGACCAACCTCATGTTAGTACTTTAGACTGCGATTAATTTCCTCTACTGACTTAATCAATTAACTAAATCTCTTTCCCATGTAATATTTCCATATTTTTGAACATACTCTCTGCTGTTCCAGAGCCTTCTACTCTTGAAATATCAGTCTTAACATCATGATTTTCTGTTTCAGGCATTGCTATAAAAAAAGATTTGTGAAGACCCACTTAAAAATTACAGCAAAAAAAAATATTTTAAGGAAAAATGTTGATCCACTAGAATGTCATTGATTTGGAATTTCTCAGGCAGGACTGCTCTCCTACTACCAATATTAGCAATATTGTCTTACCCAGCTTCCCTGTACTGGTTTCAATTTCTGCCATTTGTTTTGGAACAATGGTACTTCCCTGTACTTCACTGAATTGTTACATGGGTTAATTTGTACTTTTGTTAACATTTGCATGATGCTGCAAGTATGAGACATTCTATTAATTTTAGGAATTATGACTTTTATGATGACTTTCCTACTCTTAATTAGGGTATTTGGTGCACGAGCAAATAATTCCAGCATAGAGAGAGGTTTCTGTGATGGCAAGAGATTAAGCACCTTGCATTTAGCATGCAAACAAGCTTCCAGAGGAATGTTTCCAGTGCTGACATTTGAGCTAACTAAATTACAGTTACTGCTCCATAGCACAGAGAGAAAACTTAATTTAGAAACTGAGTTCCTGTGACTCCAGGTGAGACAGTTTGTAATTCACTGGTCCTTGAACAAGGAAAATGATCCCACTGTGGTAAAGAATTTAGCTGGTTATATGTAGCTGAACGTTTGTAATTGTTTGTCTTACAGCCCTTGAGGTTGGAATAGGGCTGAGTTAGTGCTGCTGCTGTATTTAGTGGTTTTGTTCAGCATTTGGGACAGCAGGACAAGGTCTCTGGTGCTCTGCAGTGCACAGAACAGCTCAGGTAACAGCAGCAGTGCAGTGCCCTGCCAACAGGCTCTGGGGCTGTGGCAAGGCAGGCACTGTAACACAGCAAAGAGTTTTAAAGCCATAATTTCAGGGCAGTTAGTAGATGAATGAGGTTACATTACTTATTTACTTATCTGCACAAGTAAATAAGGATCTATGCACCCTTCATGGCACTTAAATTAAAATTATGAATTAGCTCACCTAACACCCACCTGAATAACAGTGGTTGGGCAAGGAGAAAATAAACATTAACTTATTGCAACCTTCTTCTCATTACCTTAATTATGATTCTGCACCTTAAAATGCAGGAGGTTTATGTGAGGCTTCTACTGGAACAACGGAAATGCCTCAGGAAAATTACAGACCAGTTGAGATGTGTGCTTGTGCCTAAATATGCCACTGTGCTTGTGCCTAAATATGCCACTGTGCTTGTGCCTAAATATGCCACTCGAGACACGGAGCAGCTGATGTTGCTTCAGTTTCCAGGTAAGTTGGATTTAGTTTAATCCTTGTATGAAGTTATGTATTGGCTTTTTCTCAAGACCACAATTACAGTGATGCTTACAGAAGGCACAGCAGCTAATCTCCTGGCCTCCTGCAGACAAAAAGCAATCTGCTTTCTATCCTGCTCCTTGATCATTCAGCAGCAGCTGGGAGTTTGATGCTCAGAGCCAAGGGCCACTGCCCAAGGGAAAGTGCATCATCCCCTCTCTGTTTCCTGTGTTGCTGCATTTGCCTTTTTGTGAAGCCTTCTAATGCCTCCTTCTACAGACCTCGAACAAAGAGCTGGAATCCTGCAGAATATTAAAGAGATTCCCATCACCTCCCTCGAGGGTGTTAGTGTTAAAAGTTGAACCATCAGACACAGGGCAGTGAGAGCAAATGTGCTAGCCACCGAGCTGTTCTCACTTTTCCATAGCCTTCTCTCGAGGTTTGGAAGGAAGGGGCTGATCTCTGTCACACAGAAGAGGATATAAACCATCAGCTGCTCCCTCCAACACTCTGGATAAGAGAAATACATTTTGCACTCAAGTGGCTCTAATAATCAGCTCCATGGTACACGTTGGATCTGCCTGCCATAGGCTGGATGAGATGCAATCTTCCAATCTGCTGGGTGTTGACATTTCCATTCTAAAGTGAGAAGGAACTAAGACCTACTTTTTTCATGAGAGTGAGTGAAAAAGCTATGCTTTAAGAAGCTGTGAAGGAAATTTACAGTCTTTAAACAAGCAGAGATTTGAATCTGGTTTTCTTTTTCCCCCTATTAATTATTTTAATTGTGGAGTTTTATTTTTGTTTGTTTGCTTTGGTTAGGTTTTTTTTCCCTTTCCATATGTTGATCTGTCTGCTGCCAGGGATGTCCTTATCCCAACTTCATTAGAACTGGCATATGTCTGGGAAATGCATATTTCTTATAAATTTGTTGTCAAGGTCTCTCTTTCTTTATTAAGTACCCAAACTGTTCCACTCCTTTTTGCTTTACAAATACAAGCATAACAAAAAATAGCTCCTGGCCAATTGTTGACAAGAGAAATGTTGTTGTCTTTTACTTAAAAAATTCAGTCATGAAGTTTCTTTTTTCTTTTGTCAAGATGATGGTCTTCTTTTCATTTAATGGTGTTGCCACATGTCATCTTTCTTATCAGTTAATTTTGAATGAGAGTAAGAGGGTTAGAGAGTGAATGAGCTGAAAGTAGAACTGCAGTGCCAAAAACTGCCTGTTTTTCTCTCTTCTTTCTCCTGTTCCTACCTAAGCACACCTCATTTAGGAGAGGAAAATGTCTGGTCCAGCTGTCATGGAAGTGTTATTTATAAGTACAATTTTGAAAATGAATATATTATGCTTTTTATAGCTACTGTCAACAACTACCAGGACAGAACAACTTGTGCAGCTGGCGTGGGAAGCCAATGTAAAAGTTAAATTTAAGAAAAAATTTTGCTTTCTTGGTCTGCTATCAGAGGAAACAATAGCATTTGGCCTTGATTTTATCTTTCCTTTCCACATTCACAGAGAAACAACTGTCTGGTTGGAACACAGGTTGAGAAAATAGATGGGGAAAAGTAAAGAGAAGGGCAGCAGCACTGTGGGTTCTGTTCATGATATCGACAATGTGAGGCACCATGCTCTGCTTGGGGCTCTTCAGCTGACATTTCATTTCAAGCCACTTGAGAGGGTAGTTTGGTAGAAAATGGTTTTCTTGACTCTTGAGATTCTTGAGACTTCAAACATTTTTATTTGCTCTGAGAGGGAATTATGAGACATTTCACCTTAAAAGAGTAAAAAACAGCAAAAGAGATGTAGATATAACCAAGTGACTGGGGCACTCAGACAATGTAGAAATGCATTTTGTCAGCTGTAAGCATCTCTCAATATTTTAGCCAAATGTATTAGACCTTGTCTGTGGGAGAAAATAAAGTTAGTGTAGTAGATTTTTAAGTTGAGGGAACTGTTTAATTAGAACAAATGCATTGTCTATACCTACAAAGTTTTTGGTTAATCTGGCAGGATGAATGACAACCTGTACATGATGTCAATGGAGATATACACTTTTCTAGAGTAAATATGAACGGGATGGAATATGTGATCTTATTTGCACAGAGGATTTCCCAGCTGAGAAAAGTGAGGAATGCTGGCCTTTGGGGTGGGTTGGCCCCCTGAGGCTGGGAGCTGGGACATGGATTCTTTCCTTGGTGTAGCAGTGCTTGTGCATTGTCAGCACAGCTTTCAAGTGAGTGTGAGCCTGACAATAGCCCTCAGCTTGACCTTTTTTACCATAATAAATACATTTCAATTGCTAATAATGGGCCCAAGAGGGAGAGAGAGAAAAATTTATTAAATATATCTCATAACAGAAAGCTTTTCATCTGTTAGCAGGCGAGCAAATTACTGCCATCAGTGATGTGTGAGATTGACAATGCACCACTTTGGAGAGGCAAAGGCAGGAGCACAGCCAAAATTAACATTACAGAGCAAAGTTGCTGTGTAGTCAAGTCATGCCTCTTCTTTGACCCACAGATTTTCAAAAAGAGAATCATTACTTTTATCATGGATTTTTTCTGACCTACAGTTCATACTAGAAAGGCACCTCGTTAGATTGTTAGCAGTATGTGCTCAAAGCATGGGGAAAATATTGTCAAAGCACTTCACCTGGCTGCCTCCCCTTTGAAGTACATCAGCAACTTAACTTCCATTCTAATTATCTGTTTATTTTAGCATTCTTAAATAATAACTATGACCAAATAAAAGCTTTTCTATTAATTTCTCCCCCCTTTATACAGTGACCATTTTTGGTAAAAATACTTTGCATCAGTAGATGCTTGATATATCCTAAAGTAAGGTTTAATCTAAATTTGTTCCTGAATCGAGAAATAAAAGGGTAGCTAATACTTCATTCTGATTTTTCCATGCTAATTTAAGATAGCATGTGCCTTGAAAACTCTTTTGCCTTGCAGAAAGCTGGAAACATCCAGATTTTAGTGGATATTCCCTTAAACTTCAGTTGTTCCAGTTTATTCAACCTCCTGAACATACACAGGCTGCAAAAACCCTGATCCTGAAGTGGCCATGCATGACTTCTATGCCCAAATGAGCAAAGAAGTTAATTGAATCTTGTATCTTGATTACTTGAAAAAAAAAAAAACTAAATAGGTGCATGTTCTGAAACATGGAAAATAGATTTTACATACCATTAGGTTGTAAAACTGATTTTTTCACAAAAGAGAGATACTGGGGAAAACCCTAACTTTTTATACAACAAAGTGATTTTTTTGACATAATGCCCAATTGAGATAAAATGTAAATGTCAACATTTCAGAAGAAAATGTCTTAAAGTAGTCAAGATGAAACTGTCAACCTGTGTTTTGACACTCTGCCATGAAAAGAGGTATGATCCTATGAAACATTTCTGTTGCATGCTTTCAGCCAGCTCAAGAAAGCACCAAAATACGTCTGGTTTCATTTCGTAAATTTAGAAATATCCCTTTTTTTCTCCTACTTGCATATGGAGTAATCAGAAGCTGCTTGTCAAACCAATCACTGTATGATTAGATTAGCTCTTACCACATATGTCTGAGCTTTTCCAATGATTTTGATTTGCTGTGGACACCTACTGGTTACTGTAACCTTTATCACTCAACATTAGTCTTTGCTTACATTTCAATCCCCGGCTCTCGCTGTTGGATTGTCCCACCAGCACAAGTGTTGGTATATTTATTAGGTTGTGGCCCCCATGCAAAGCTAATTAATTTCTTTATCTAGAAACATAGTTAGCCTTGTGAATTAAAAATTCTGTAGCTTAATGATCAAGACTGCCTTCAACCCTGGGTTTAGCCTCGGGCAAAGCTATTAACTATTCAAGTGCCTGTGCATGGTGATCACACTGCATTTGGTTTGCTGCTGCTCCTGTGGCTTTGTGGACCCCTGGATATGGGCAGAAACTCGTGCTGTGCAAAGGACTAAGAGATAATCCATGCCCCAAGGAGATGGGGGCATGCAAATGAGAGCCATCAGATGATTACTGGCAGGTGGCAAGTGCCACATGAGAGGAATAAGGTGTTCCTGGAAGCAGTGTAGACAGTGGGTTCAGTGTCTGAGGTCCCAGCCATTCTCAGTTCTCTTTTAGTTTCACACTAAACACTTTACAATGGCCTGTAAAACAGTGACCTGCTAAAGACACATTCACAAGCAATGTCTATGCTAGCAGAAAAGTGTATGGATTTGGTCTCAGGTCATTATTGCAATCTAAATAATAAATAAGGTAACAATTAATCCATCCCGATTCTCTATGGGCAGAGAGATGAACCAGTTCATCACTCACAATTGGCAGCACTGTGCATTTCACATTAAGGCAGTGTGCAGCTCCCCATTTTCATCACTCTGTATGTGTAGAAGCATCTGCATTAAATCTGGTAAGCAAAGTAATAATTGCAGTTTTATGTTGTCATACTGGCTCGCCCCAGAGAGTGCTCTTACCCCTGTCCCTGCAGTGTCCCACATGTACATGGTCACCATTTTCACAGCACTGCAGCTGCTGCATTCTGCAGGCAGAGGTGCCTTGGCTGCAGGTTACAGGTGCCCAAGCCTAGCAGGTTCCCAGGGGGGTTTGTATTCAGAAGTTTTTCCTGTTTTGTGTTTTGCCCTGCAGTCTTGAGTTGTATGACACATTCAGACCCTGTCTAGCAAGCTCATAAATTTGTTTTTGCGTTTCAGAGGATCGCCATTGGCACCTTGGGGTTTTCTGGAGATGGATTGCAAGCAAAAGGAAATGTTCTTTTGGTTTATGAAGTGTAGACACCACATATTTCTAGGTTTTGAAGAGCTGTTTTGAATAAGTCCTCGAAATATTTGCCTTACCCTATTTAGGTACTTTGGAATTGGAAATTGTGATGATACGTGTTTTTGTTAAGCTTTTGTTCTGCCAGTTCTGCTTTTCATATTTACTATTCTTACAGTAGCAGCTACAAAATCCTCCCACAAGCAGACTCTCACTGTGTAAATATGACACTCCCTGCCCAAAGGAATTTACAATCAAAAGGCTGGAACAAACTGAAGGGAAAGAGAAGTACCCCCTGAACTGGGGAACAGCAGCTTTTTTAGATCAGGCAGGGCTGTAGCCATTAATTCAGCCTGGGACATTTGGAGTTCCGTACACGTGGAAGGTACTGCAGCATCAGGTGATGAATTCAGGATGTGAATTTACAGTGCACTGGCTGCTCTGCACTGACCTCCCAGGCGGGCACTAACTCGGGAGGTTTTTATTCCCCTGGAGCAGCAAGTGAGGAGTGTGCTGTAAATGACTCTCTGAAAGCTGCTTCTGGCATGGCTTACTGCAGCCTTGAGGCTGCTGCAGGATGGCCTAATTCTGCCTGTCCCCCTGTGTGTGCTGATCACCTGGGCACACGGCTTTAACCCACTTTGCTCTGAGCCACAACAGAAGTGCTCTCCTGGGCGGCTGGAGGTTGTTCCTGCAGCCTGCCCTTACCCTGCTCGCATGGGCAGCAGAGGCAATTCTGAGAGCTGCTCCTGCAGAGGGGCCTTTCCAAATACCAGCTCACCTCAGAGCACTGGGCTGTGCTTTCTCTTCAGCTAAGGCTGGGGTGGTGTCTGGAGGCTATAACGTTATCAATCATCCTGACTGGGAACCAGAACACAATTTGGCACTGGAATATTTTTCTCTAGTGATAGCCTTTTGCAAGTCTAATCTCCAGCAATCACTTCCAAGTGGCACACAGCAATCAGAGCACTGGTGTTTTAAATGGGACAAAGCAATTCTTTAGCAAATAGAAGACACATAATCGGCAATCAAATATACTTTCTAATTGTGAATTTTTTTTTTTTAATAATGTCTTTTCACAGTTATCTGAGATCTGTTTCCAGGAGCTTTGGCTATTTAAAGTACAGTGATACAATTTATTTTCATTCTGAAGAGTATGTAGGCATTTGAGAGGAGAACTAAGAGATGAAAATTGTGTGCATTTGTGAATGTGCACATTAAGAAGTGAAAAAAAAAAAATACTTTGGGCAAATTCTGGAATAAGATACAAGACTCATGTGGTTGAGATCTGCCACCCAGCTGCGCAGAAGGACAAAACCTGCTGAGTTCCCTATGCCTCCCCTGCTCAGTGCCAAATGTCTGCAGGACCTGCCTGCTGGAGGAAGGAGAGGGAAGCGTTTGAGGATGCTGCTATTGCCAGCAAATGCTGAGCTGCTGGTTGTTTTCTGTCTGAAGGACAAGTGGTTGCAAACCACTGCCCTCCTCTCCTCTCCTCCTTCCTGCTCCGGCTGCCTGGCTGACCCAGGGATTGACTGTCACACCTGTAGTGATTGTGCATGGATCGAAGACTTTTTATTCTGGCCTTGATCCCTTTTCCTCTCTCCAGCCCTGTGATAATTTGTGTGGACCAGATGTTGCTTGGTTATCTGTGCTTGACTTTCCAGTTAGATGCTCTTTATCTGTCATTATGTATTGATTACGTAAAGAACATCTCAACTTTCTGCACAACAAGCTGTGTCAAAATTGTTGCAAGTGGCAGTGATTGTACATTCTGTTGCCTGAGGAGGTGCTTGGAGTTCTTCCAGCTTTTATTTCCTGTATGTCCTGTTTGCATTTATCATCCTTTATGTGTTGTCTGGTGTACTACTTCCTCAGCCAGTGGCCAAACTTTCAGCTGGATGAATCAGCACAAACTTCAAACACAAGTGTTTTGGCACAATTCCTTTTGTAAATTCCAATTCCAGGAGTGAATTGCTATTTTAAGATAAACATCATAACACTCTTAAATTTTACTTCTGGACTGACCTTTACCAAACCAAAGCCTTGGCAGGGAGAACTGCCACTTAAGATCTCAGAATGGTTCTGACGTGAGCAGCTAATGCAGTTGGGGGAGAGTTCTTTCTGAGCAGAATAATGCAGTCTGCAGTTTTCTCTCAGATTTGTTGTTAGGAGAGCACACTCTGCCTGCCTGAGCTGCTTTCCTGCTCTTCATTCCAAGGCATAGACACTGCATGCATTCCTCATGCATTATGTACCTGACAGTGGACATGGAACCTGAGCCCGAGGCTGAATTACAATAACTGCAGATAATCTGCATCTAGGGGAGAGCTGCTCTGTCTTGTAGGATGAAACTTATACCAGCCCAACTTGGTGCAGCCCCAGAGCACTGCAGAAGCCTCTGCAGTGCCAGAAATGGCAGAGTCACACCCAGTTCTGTGCTGCTTCTGTGCTGATGCATTCAGGCACCTCTGCAATGCACTAGTGAGTGCTTCTGTGCCCAGCTTGATGTTTGTCTACGTGTGCCTGTGCCCAGCAATGTTTGCTCTCTAGAAGAGTTACTTGGAATTCCTGGAACACAACTAAAAACTGCTTAAATGCCTATTACTTAATAAATAATAATAATTAAACTAAATACTTAATTACTGCTATTAATAAGAGTAGTGACAAAATATTGTACTGTAGCCACAAGTACTTTTAAATTACTTTAGTTTTCAAGAGTGGTGACATTACTTTTCCATTGCTCTCACCCCCTCTACACAAAAGCTGCTGGAAATGAATCCTCCAGTTCACTTGTTCAGTCACTTCCTTGGAGATAGATATGTATATGTAATTTCTTTCAAGCAAAGCAGACGCTGAGATTTTAGATTTACCAGCTACAATCCCAATCTCTATTGGAATTCTTAATATTGGTTATCAGGTATGCTAAATAGAAAAACTAAGTCAAGTTATCAAATAAGTTAATAGCTTTGGTGTGTCATCCCCACACTTTAATACTTTCCTAACAAGACATGGAAATAATAGTTAATTTACAGTGCATATAGTAAAAGCTTCCCATTATTTGAAAAGGAAAGAAACCCAAAACCCTGACTGCTTTTCTGAGATATTAGCTTCCTGATGGGATCAGCTTTGCCACGTGTTTGTCGTTTTAAATGGGAATATGAAATGAAGACAGGTTCTTTGTTACACTTAGACCAGAGGAATGAGCTGGCCACAGCTCCAGCACACGCGTGAACTTCCAAGGATGAAATGAATTTAGCAGGATTGTTTGTACCTTCATTGGAACCAGCCACGCTGGTTGCTCCAGTTTTGCTGGTGCAGGCTCTTACACCTTGGACCCAGTGCTGGGGGGCTGCGGAACCTGAGCATCAGCAGCGGCTCTCACTGGGATCCTCTTTGCCAAGGTGCATGCCCGCCTGAGAAGGATTCATCTGAAACCCTCTTTGGATATGTCTCTGTGCTGTCTCATCCTACAAATCAAGGGAAACCTTGATCCTTTGCATGAGGAGAAAGGCATAATTCTGTAAAATTCCTCAATTCAGAGAGAGAGAGGCCTGTCCACAGCATTTCTTTACTGAAGGCTGATTAAAACCTCTTTATTATTTTTTCAGTGCAACCATTCACTCAAGCCTCTGACATCAGGGCATCAGGAGTTGTTTTAGCTGCTACCATCATCTAAGAATCTCACAGGAGAATTTCAGGAAAACAGGTTTTTACCAGAGGTTTAGTTTCCTTTGTTTTATCTATCTCATGTTGTTTTCACCTAGAGTTTCAGTGGAATTTTAAGTGCTGTCACATCCAGCACCAAAATAATAGCCCTTGATTTTTGTTTCACCCTACCATTCTGGGTATTTAATTCACAATTTTTATAGAGTTTCACCAGGTAGCTACTGAAGATAGGATTAATGGCAGTATTTTTTTTTTCCCCCCAGAAAAACACTACTCCCATGCTGGTGAAAAAATGGGAATCTCAGATACACATTTAAAATTCTTACAGTAAATATGATCAGGAGAATTGTAAAATATTTATAAACAGTGTTATGGGATGAATGTGAATGAGGGATGCTGTTCATTCTTCTGGTACTGAAATGCAGCTCTCTGACCCAATGTATAAGTTGTGCCCTTTAGACTTTCTCTTTTGGAGTGAATTTTAGTCCATTTCTTCTTCCCATCACCTTTGTTTTGATATGGTTTGGAATGTGGTGTTTTCCAGGACTGTATATTTCTGCAAAATTTTCATCCAGAACTTTTTAAAAAAATTAGCATGTAGTCAGATGCCCACACAACCACACCACCTTAATTGCTAGTGGAAAGACGTAAACAATTTGCATAAAAAATTACATACCCTATTATATATGCAAGTTAAATAAGATTTATGCCATCTTCAACATAAAATTGTTCTCTCGTTGTTCAATTCAATTTTAAATATTTGATGTCAATAGTTGCAGTGTGCTTTTGTGTAACATATATTTGCCACTGGGATGCTGAGATTTTATTTGACAAATGCTCTGATGATCTTGCATCTGTTTCACCAACAATTCTTGTTGTCTGCACCATTCTCATACACGTAGACAGATATTGGGTTTTCATTAAACTTGAAATAGAAAGAAAAATTATAAAATGAAGGGGGTGATAATAATTTGTTTCAAATTTGAGATTTAAAAAAAAACCAAAACAAAACATATAGCTGATTGGATTTTATAGGAAGGAATTTCCAGGGAGTGGAAAAAACCCCACAAGGTACATAACCAAAAACAACAACAGAAACCATCAGTACACACAACCCCCCCAAAAAACTCTCAAGAAAAGATAACGTGGACAAAACTCATCTCAATTTGTGAGCTGCCTGTCTGGCAAATGTTTTTTAATCCTTCTTTTTCCCTGCAGAATAAAAGGACCTGCTATCATTATGAATTTCTCAAAAGAGAGCGAATTATTTTGGGTAAAACAATTTTTTCCTGTAAATCTCTATTTTGTAAAAAGGCATTTCTGCAGGGAAGCATTTTAATGAGAAATTCTTGAGTCACTTTATTCAGCATCTAGGGAAGACAGGCCCACAATGATCAGTAATTTGAACTGTCCTTAAAATTGAACTGTGTTATGTGTATTCTGACAACTCAGAAGAGAAAGAATCAGCCCTGGAATAATGATTCTCACTCCTAACTCCTGTGGGCTTGAGTTCCCCACGGGTATTGCTGCAGTCACAGGCTGCAGAGACAGCCCACAGAAAGAGACATATGTTGCCATAGAAATGTAAGTTTTGCTGTTTAGCAAGTGACACAGAAGCTCCAGAAGCCTACATTCAGTCCCTGCTTCCTGCTCTGTATCTATATTGAAGCAAATGTAGTCATTTTAGGCTCATTTCCCACTTGCAAAATAATGTCTAATAATTTGCCTCAAAGAAAGAATGAAAAGGTAAATAATAAAAAATAATAGTAATAATAAAAAGCATCACAAGCCTCCTGTGGTAGTGGGAGCAGCTGGAATTTTTTAAGAAAGCAAACCATGTCAGGAGGATGGTCTCAGCAGCAGAGTCTGTCCACAACCTCTGTTTTACCTATTTCCAAGCTGAATCTAATTCTTTTTCTCAACCAGGTTCTTTCCTGATCAACTCCTTTTTCTCTGAATATTTTTGAAGAGGCATATTCCAATTTTTCTCCAGGCAAAACAAATGCAAACTGCCTAATGCTTCTCAAGCCATCTACCTTCTGAATATATGAAGTGGCCAAACAGATTTCTGTATTATCCCACACAGTTTTGTTTCTCCTTTGCTGCCCTTCACCAGCTTGTGCACTGCTGTTACTGCTCTTTGTTTGCTTCCCTTATTTGCTGCATTCAAGACAAGTCATCCTGGATTTATATTTTCAAGTAACATTTGGTGACAAGCTGTGGGAAGTGTGCTCCAGGAGTACAGAGGTAATTGCGTTCGTTGCTTTGTCTATTACACTGAATTTTCTTACTCTCTTTATTTAAGGGGGAAAAGGTCATCCTTCTGAGTATGACTTCCTGCCCACCAGGTGAACCTGTGAACTGGATTTTGCATGCTACAACTTTTCCTTTTGCTGCTGCCTTGTGTTATCTTTATGGAAAAGATGTAGAAAGGGAGCAGGGCCCCCTGTGCATCACCGTGGCTCTAAATGTCATTTAGTATTAATGGCTGTCAAATGCAGTCCACTTGTAACTATACATTACTGTTACAACACCCTGTGGCACATGGAAAGCATCACAAAAGCAGATGTTCTAGGAAGAGAAAACTTAACTAATTTAAAAGTTAAATCACAATCTGATATGTTTTTTTCTGGGTGACACATAGTGAACACAGTCTGAGAGCTCTCCAAGCCTGCGGGAAATAGATAAATGAGGTCATGAATACGACTGAGAAGGCTTGTCTGAGCTCAGCCCTCTAAGGCCTGTGCCTCAGAGCATCACAGGGGTTTGGGAAACTTGCCCCAGCTTTCTGGCTCTCTCACCCTTGGGATTAATGCAGGGATTTAACCTTGTCAGGGCAAGGGCTGCCTGCCTGTCAAGGACTCCCCTGCACCTTTCACTGTTCAGAGAGGGTAAAAGTATATGTGAAATCATCCTTAATTTCCATCAGGTTGTTTCCAAGGCTACGTGCTTTATTAAGAGACAAGTTCTTCTGCATCCCTCTTGTAGATCATGAAGTAGAGGAGAGATTTCTATGCTCTGAAAGATAATGTCTTTACCTATTTGAGGAGAAAACAGATGGGCCACTGGAGATGAATGCTTTGGGTTTTGTTATTTACTCTGGCTGCGGTGCATATTATGGAATTTACCTTGATGAAGATCTAGACCTTGCTGCCCAAAAACGTTTTTAATTATGGGAAATTAAAAATACTGTACCTTTGTAAGTGAAACAGAACATAAGTTTTAACTGACCCCAAAGCAAAAGACTTTTTGGGCCATTGATCTGTGTTGAAAAAGCTTTCCTCATTTAAAATAGAAAATGGTTCAGTTCCTCTAAATTGTTATAAGGAAATTTTATATTAACCAGAATTAAGTGGGTTGGTCTAGTAAGGAGCTGAGGGAGCAGGGCTGATCTGTATTTTTGGTATATCATGAGTGTGAATCTGTATCTGCAGTTATTGCTTCAAACAGCCAGGGTGAGGCAGAAGTAGTTGAGTATATGCTCAGATCTTAATTCCTTTGCCCAACATGAGAAAGCTTTGGGGTTTTGCTTCTGTTCATAATGAAATTAAATGCATGTGATTCTCCTCAGTGTGAATGTGTGTCTGTATTCTAATAACTCCTTGACCTCTTGGCAGACTTCTTGTAAGCTGTTGAATACTCTTTAAGATATTAAATACCCACATGCCATACAAATTAGTTGACTAGAAGAGGATGACTTCTGTATTCTAATTGAGTAACATGATAGTCCATTTTCCAGAGGGGCTACAAATTGTCTTTGAGAGGAGAGCTGCAATTGAGGTCACAGCATTTACCAGAGACCAGAAAATCTAAGTGGGAGAGAGACAGAACATTTCCCTCAACTTCTGGAAAAGTCTTAGCAGAAGTTTATATGTTATTAGAGATCAGAAACATAATTCTCAAGACCTTTACTCTGTAGACTACACAGGTTCTAGAAGACACTTATTTGAGTGCTCCATCTCTTTATCAGTTTTGAAGATAGATGTTACATTTACTCTTTTAAAGGACTCTTGTCCTTTTACTCTATAAAACCCTTCACAAATTTTCAAAGCCAGTGTTGTCAGCTCTTTAAACACTTGGAGGTGTAGTTTTCCAGACACAGGTGCTTTGAAAACTTTACAAAGAAAAAGGCTGAGTAGAAATGTACTCAGTTGTCTTAGAGTACAACACATCATTTATTTCTGAAGAGGGAAGTCTAGTATTAGTAGACATCTAATATTAAGAAATCCCCCTCTTAAAATATGAGGTCTCAATTGAAAATTATTTCTATGGGAATTGTCATAACAAGCTGAATAATCCTTGAGGTTTTAATTATTTTTTAATTTGTGCCACTTGTTATAAGTGGAGATGTTTTTTGCAGCTTTTCTGTGATTAGACTTTGGAGTGGGCTGCCCAGGGAGGTGATGGAGTCACTGTCCCTGGAGGTGCTTAAGGGCAGCCTGGACGTGGCCCTGGTTGGCAGGGTGGTGCTGAGCCATAGCTTGGACTCAGTGGTCTCACGGGCCTTTTCCAGCCTACCTGATTCTGTGATTCCAAGGATGGGAAGCCCAAGACTTGTACAAGCTGCAGACTATGAAGATAAATCCAATATTGTTGAGGTAGAGAGGCATTCAAGGGTTCATAATGCCTGGCAGGAAAAAGAAGTAAACTCCTGGGACTGTTGAAATCTCACCCAAAATTCTGGAGCTGCACAGATGTGAAGCACAGCACATGGAGCTCTCAAAGCTCAGACCAGTCAATTTCGCTCTTAGTGGAACTCTTTAGGTTCTGCTGAAGCCTTAAGGGGGATAAATGACATTCATTTTGCTTGCCTTGTAGAGAGCTACTAACACTGCCATGTTAAAATCTGTTTCACCCTCCAAACTTAAGTGAGATGTAGATGAATGTTGAAAACACTTGAGTGATGACATCATAATTAAAGATTTTTAAATCTTCTAATGGGTAGTCATTTGTGCTGACACTGAAAAGTCAAATAGTGTGCCACAGCACATATTCTGAACTGGCAGAATGAAATATGCCTGCTTCTGCCTGTGGTTATAAAGTGAGAATTTCAAATTTAAACTCAGATCAGGATGAAAAGGAAATTTTGCTTAATATGAAGTTAAGACTTTAGAAGCAAAATAATTTTGAATGAATTCCATATTTGGCATATGTATAACTGGTGTTGTATATGGCAGAAACTTTACCATCAAAATATTTTTGCTTAGAATATGAAAATATTTCTGTCAATACTGTGTCATGAGGGTAATTTTGATTTTCTACACCCAGGGAGCACAGAAAGCAGTTTTATGCAACATGGGTTATAAGATATGCAAAGCATTCAAATAAGAATGCATTTTCCTTTGCAAATCAAATTACATTTTGGGGATACTAAGCTGAAAGCATCCTCACAGGAGTGAAAATTATATTCTCAAATTCTCTTCACTTGTGTTTACACTGCCTTGAAATTCTGTCCAGAGGCTGTCAGAGGAAGCATAACTAACCATGGAGGCAGTGATCACCTTGAAAACTGGAAATGGACTTTGCCTGCCCTGCAAAAGTGCCTGAGTGATGAGTAACATAAATCTGAACAGATTTTGCTTCTTGGGAAGAACTTGCAGTTGCAATACCTGCTGTTAACATTAAGTCAGAAAAATGTAAGAATTATGGAAATGTAGTAGGTTATTAAAAAGTAAACAATCAGTAGCTTTTTCAGAATTAAGTCTACCTTTGTTTTTAAAGTGAAGTAGAAGGGCCATTTGCAGAAGGGAGCTGGACTTCTCAAAACCAAGATGGGAGTAGGTTCCTGGTCAGACAAATCATTATATTGAGAAGCAGTATTTAAAAAAAGAATCTGAAAGTGTTGGGAATTTTCAGGTCAGATAATGGCACATTGGAGATGTCAGCAACAGAAAGCTGGAGCTGCACCTCAGCACTGGACTTAGATGTCATTGGAAGAGCCAGGAGGGTTTGAGTGTCCCCTGTAAGTCTCTCCCGTCCTCCCCTTGCCCACAGAGCTGGCAGCTGGCAGGATCCTGGCTGCTGCCCAGGCTGCTGCTCCTCCGAGGCTGCAGAGGTGTTTGACACTGAGCAGCCTCAGGCCAAGGCCAGGGGTTTGTCCTGGCTGCTGTGACCCACTGCACCCCGGTGAGGCTTGGGGCAGGAGAGCAGGGAGGGCAGTCCGTGCTCAGCCCTGTCCCTTGCTCTCCCAGCACTGGGGCTGTGCCTGCTGGAAGTAAACCAAGGAGCAGATGGAGTTTGGAAGCAATCTCTGGGAAGGACCCTGTTACAAATAGCTCTTGGGCTACTAACAGAACTTAAAACACCAGGATTTTGTGCAAAAAGTTGAGCTTTGGCAGAAAGCAAAGCCAAAGAAAACACAAAAAGTGATTTTCCACTTGGAAGTTGTTTGGTTTGAGGTCTGTCAATAAGTGCTGTAAAATCTTTGTGTTTCTAGTCTGAAGAAGATCCTTTATGCACAGACTCCTGAAACATCCTTTCCTCCCTGGTCACTTGGGGATCTCCTGCCTGTAACCTGAGGGTGTTAGCTCCAGTCAGGAGTGGCCCACTGGGAGAAATGGCCCAGAGCTGTGAGATCTGGTTTAGCTCTCTGACATGTCACCAAATGAATAGCAGTGCCTGCAGTTTGGCTAATGAGCAACACAAGGCAAAGAATACCCTGCCTTTCCTTGGAGATGCTGTGGGGTGTTCCAGAGCACTTTTTCCCAGGTGGTGAGTTACCTAATTTCAGTAAATTGCCTCCTTTCCAGGTTATACAAGCAACTTTCTTTTATAGCTCTACAAGGACATACTGCCATACATTGTGCAGGAAAGACATTATGATACCAGTTGCTAACAGACTAAAAAGCACCACAATGTTTTTCTCTTTTCAAAAGAAGTAATTTCATTAATATTTTTCCAAGCCAATGAGCAAGTAAAGATTATTTCCCTGCATACCATTTTCAGGCACAGCTCATCCTGGGTAGTAACTTCACATTGAGACATTAACAGCAGCTTTTATTATTCATGGGTTTGATCTATTTTGTGGAGACAGAACAACACTGATCAGTTGATTTGACTTCTTCTGAAGTAGCTACTGTAAAGCTCATATGGGAAGGAGACAAGAACATGAGATGTCTTTACTCTGGAAAAAGAAAGGGTTGTATTGCATAAACCACTAACACTTTTCTGTAATCTCTTTTCTTTGGATGAGCTTTTCTTGTTCATTTCCTTGCTTGTTTTTTTTTTGGGGGGGGGGGGGGGG
>VZSE01007885.1:1003692-1092749 GCA_013398275.1 Promerops cafer
GGTGGAAGTATCAGTTAATAATAAGAAGTAAGTAAGCTAAATTTCATTCATGTGCAGAAAACAGAGGTAAGTGATATTCTGTGCTCAAACCTAATGGTCTCATTGCTATTAAATATAGGTGGTTGTTGCAAGTGTTGTACATACAGAAAATGCTTTCAGCTAGAAGATAGTCTCAGGTAAAAATAGGATTGCATAATTTAGGGTAAGGCTCTGTAAGACAGCACTCGCTGCTCTGTCTTCTAAATACAGTCTGCATAATTCCATCTCATCCTCCAAATCTGTTAAATGCACAGTTACAGAGGTGAGGGTTTTAATGTGAAATGGTCATGGACTTCTGTAGGAATCTGATCTGCACTCAAAGCTGTCATAGCTTCATAAGACATTAGTCACATAGCCTGTATTCAAATAATTGCACATATTTTTACATTCATATGATATTCCTCGTTTACTGCACTTCTGTAATTTTCCACATTAGTTTGATGGGACAAATAAATGCTATTGCTTGTGAGATAAATAATTCATGGTTTCTGAAGCATAACTATGTCTGTAGTCATACTATGTGAAAGCATCTTTTTATGCAGCTGTCTTTTAATTCATGTTTTGTTACCTTTATTATCACTAATTGCTGTTTTATAACAAAGTTATAGTTTGGAATCAGAATAGATATGCCTTAATTTATGCTGAACTGGAGCCTGATACTAGCAGTGTGTTTGCCCTTTCCAGAAATGCAGCCCTGCAAAAGGCTGCTGTGCTATTTATCCATTGATACCTTTGAATGGGATATATGTCATCTATTGTCTTGAAAGTATCAGGTAAAATTGGTACCTGGAAGAACTGAGTAACTATTAATATGTACAGAAAGCTTCCCTATGAGTAAATAATATCTGCAGGTCTCAGGAGATGATGTATTTTAATGCAGCTTGGATGTAATATTTCCATTTGTAAACAAATTTGATCAAATACAATAAGCAGTGCTGGAGTCAATGTAATTCCATTACCTATAAGTCAGTACAGGAAACAGCAAGGCAGATGCCTAACAAGAGGCAGAGTGGCTTCTGCAGCTTTGCTGATAAATATCTGTGTAAGTCATGTAAGCCTAATAATCAGGCAGAGAAGTAGGAGTAAGCAATAACCTTAGTCTTGTCAAAACATAAATGGAATACAGATGAATGTTGATGCTTTGAGAAAAAATGCATGCCAGATTTAATGTAAGGAATAATGATATAAAGCTGAAAATCAAAAGCTAATAAAACTATCATTTGATGTCCTGCTATACAGGGAAATACAAACTGCTCTGGAATAAAGACCAGAAAGCATAGACCTGCCATTTTTGGGGAGGTTCTTTGGCTGTCCATACCTTCATTTAAGCAAGCTGGAGGGTACCTGGGGCCTTTAAGTACAAGCAGGTAGTAAATGACAAGTTTTGAAGCACTGAGGAGGATTTTGATTTTTTTTTTCCTACTGATCTTTCACCTTGGGTTTAATAATGTAACAATAAAACCTTTAATCTCTAAAATGGCAATGCTTTTAGACAGCTTGTAAAAGCGTTGGGAGGGAGAAGAATTTTATCACAGCTCTGAAGTTACCACGTGCTTTTATTTCTGGGGGGTGCAGCTGGTGGCAGGGCTGGTTAGTGGGGGCAGAGCAGGTCACAGGTGCTGGTGATCCTGAAGAGGAGCCAGGACAGCAAAGGTAAGACTGTGGCACCAGTCCTGGGCTGGCTCTGCCTCTGAGGGGGGCCCAGGCAAGGCTGCAGGAATGCAGTGCAAGAATATGGCAATAAATAAATAAATAAATAAATAAAAGATAAAATAAATAAATAAATAAATGTAACATGCAGGTAAAAAACCCCACCCAGTTTGTAAAAAGACATTGAGTCTGTTGTGTCTGCTGTTTCAATGTTGTGATTAGAATATTTCTATGTTTTGTTTTGAAGAAAATTAAATACTATTCCAGTCTGCCACCTACATGCTATTTTTGCAAGTATGTCAATACTTAGCAGTTGGAATCAAAGAGATTGGAGCTATGTTTTGGAAACACTTATTTAAAAAACCAAGAAAACCCACTATTAATTTTGTTTAACAGAAATGAGACACCTCCCAGTGCAGAGGGATGGTCTCAAATGCACAGGTTGACAGCCATTACTATCACAGTGGAAATTCCTGTTGTCTTTACTGGCAGGAGGATCCCACCCATTGTGAAATCAAAGGAGTAATCAAATCAAGAGTTTGTTTCCACCAGATCATGTTGGCAGAAGAGCTCCATCCTGCTTGCCTAAAATAGAAAAGAATTGAAACTTTTCTGTTCCCCACCCCTCTTACCATGCACAGCTTGTGAGCTTGGAGAGCTCTTGCTGCCTGTCTCTGGTCAGGAAGAAATAGTGCAAAGTAATTTCATAACTGTATTCCTTCTGAAGGGAATTTTAGAAATATACTGGAATAAAAGGAAGTAGAATGAGTCTGACAAGGCAGCTGCTTGAACTTCTTGCACCTAAATGTCCATTCTCTATTATCTGCCTGCTTTCAAACCTAGTCCAGCCACAGTGTAACCTGTCAGTGTGGTGTGCCTCAGCATGGCCATTGCCTTCTCTGAATGTCTGTAAATAAATGTTTGTGTTCTGTTGGCTTTGAACACAGGTATGTACAAGACTAGGAAAGAGATCATCAGCTGCAGAAGTCCTATGTGTGAAAATATTATTCATTTTTATAGAATTTTTTCTTTCTGTGTGTTCCTTTTATTTTCTTTGAAAATGTTACCTGTTTTGGCTCAAAAAATACCTTTTTGTTGTCCAATCATCTTGGCTCTAGCAATGGAGAAGCTGCACAGGGTCAGTAAATAACCTGGTACTATATCTCTCAAGTATTTTCAGTTCAGTGCTGCATGGTAAAGTGTACTTGTTGCTTTCCTACTGAGATCTTGAGGAATGACCTCCTTTATGAAACCCATTTTCTTCCCTTGTTATGTCCAAAAGCAAAATATAATTTTACATAGAAACTTGAGAAAATGGAGGAGCACACAAGTCCACATTTCAGAGATGCATGTGATTATGGAATTTATTCTGAGAAGGCCAAACCTCTCAGGAAAATTGCATCTGACTTTGTAAGACTTGGCAAATCTCCAAGTCAGAAAAATGTTTCTGCTTTTTCTGTTAAAAGCAGAAATACTCTTCCACTTTTCCTGTTAGCTGAGAAACATTCATCTAATTTCCATTCCAAGAAAAATGAAAGAATAGCCTGGCCTAAAATAATTGAGTTAGTATGTTATATTTTATATCAGTGTTATATTTTTTTATAACAAAAAAAGAAGGACCTGAGAAGGTTTGTCTGTAACTTACCTTTTCCATTTTAGCCTTCACACTGACAAGTTTACTTGAAAATCAATATTTTACATTGAAAAAACCCCGTTCTGTGTCAGTAACACTCTCAAGCAATATAGATCTTAAAGAAACATGCCGAGATGTGGCAGGTAAATATTTGTAATGAATAATCCATCTGAACCCCATGGAAACTGCAGATTTGGAAAAAAAGATGGCCAGTTTCCACAGTGGTGCTCTGGAGCAGCTATTCTTCTCCTTGGGAACTTCTGCCCACCGTTTTTACCTCATTGCTCTTCCTTTGGCAGCTGTGCCTCTTCTCCCTGCAAAGGTCAACCCTCAGCAAAAGAGCATCTCCTGGGCAGCAATGGCACAGGCTGCCCTGCAGGAAGAAGGCACTTAGTACAGTGAAAATCATGCCAGCTCCTCTGGGAGCTTCCTGCCTGTCCCACTTCTTCTCGTGTGAAGAGAAAGAGGTGGTGGGGTTTGGGTGAGCAGGGTGAGCATCCTCAGAGCCGTGGGTGAGGGAGGCAGACAGTTGTGTCTCATCTCTGCTCTGGGTTGTGTCACCTCAGCTTTCTGTGTTTCCACCCTTCTGTAAAATGAAGGTGTTCATAGTTGCCCGTGTCCTGTAAAACAATTCAGGATTTATAATAATTTAGGGGTTCTTGATCCTATATCCTGAGGAAGACAGCAAGCTGCTGGTTGGATTCTTTGTACTGTTGAATAGGAAGTCTGTAGGATTTAATCTGAAAAAAAAAGGTAAATTCTTTTCATTACAAACCTGGATTGTCTCTTCCAGGGAACTTGTACTGGAAGCACATCCATAATTACTGTATTCTATACCCATACATGTAGTCTGGGTCTGAAAATATCCTGTTACAGAAGCATCCTCTCCAGAATTAGACTGCCCAGCAGTTCCCAGTATTTCAGTCCTGCATAAACCCTGGATTGAGGTGAAAGTCACTAAAATTATCATGAAGATAATGTGGAATGATTCTCTTCTGTCATAATGGCAAATTGAAACATGGAATATGTTTTTATTTTTTAAATTGCCATATTTCCACCCTGTAATTAAAAACAAGTGCATTTTACTCTACATGTAGAGTAACATAGAAGGTTTAATCTGGAAAAGCTGGGACAGCTGTCCTTGGAGAACATAAGTCAGAATCTATGTTAGTAGGGAGCTTTGCTGCAGATGCTGTGAGGTTGCAGGCAGATTTTATAAAGAGAAATTATGTCTCATTCTGAAGAAAATGAAGAAAAGACAGAACTCCAGCCTGTCTCATCAGAGAGTGGAAAAGAATTCAGGTTACATATTGAATGTAAATGAAGTGTTTTGGTTATTTTTGCAATTTTATGGAGATTAGAGCTTTTCCTTGAAGAGTACAGCTTAAGACTGATTTTTTACATCACAGTCTGGAAACAAATGTTCATACAGTAGGAACTTCAAAACAGATTCCCCCTACTTCATTTATACATATATGTGTATATATGCATATATAATTTTAAGGGAGTCTGTTTTTATTTAAAAGGAGTACTCTTCCCTCAGCCTAGTTGAATTGTCATTGCACTCTTCAAATATTTTTGGCATATGGATCAACTTTTGTAGTGCAAATATGCAGTTCCTATGCAATACACCCTTTATTATGACTGGTGACCATAGGGCTACCTCAGCTTAGAGAATAGTAATCAGGGGCCTTTTGGAATATTTAAATAGCAGAAAGATTAGCTTTTTTTCTCTTTGTCATCCAGTTTTCTCAGTGTGTTACACAATAATGAAATTATGGGAAGAGTCAATACATTCTTTAATTCCCTAAAACTCCTACATCTATAGCTAAGGTAAGGGAGGAGTTGTGCTTTTTTTTTTTTTTAAGGGGCTTGTGTCATGAGTGACTTCACCTTTATTACAAAGAGAAAAGAAAGATAAAAATAAAGAAAAGGATAGACATTGATGCACAGAGAACACAAGAAGAGTGTTACCTGAGAAAACCCCCTGAAATTCAGCAGTCTATGTGCCAGAAGGACTTTCAAAGTGATCCACAGCTGTATGGTTGAAATCTTCTCTCATGTCTCCAGCAGAGAAGGAAAAGCAGAGAATCCATCCTTCACATTTTAGTGTTCTGCAGCTCAAGGGAAAAGCTGTGAAATGCCTTATTCCAGTTTTCCTCAACTTCATGGCAGCAATAAAAAGAGCACAACCAGAAAAGAACTAGATATTTAACAGCTTAAAAAGACATATTGACATTGGCACATACTTATTTGCTGCAGCATTTTCTGGGATTTGTGCTGAATTGGAAGCCTTTGAATAAAACAGTTGATATCTTGCCATAAAAAAAGGTGTAAAGAAAAGCCATGTCAAACTGTGTTCTACACAGTATGTAGGTGAATGAAGGGAAGAGTAATGAAAAAGTTTGCCAAATCAAACTAGATAAGAGCAAAATAAAAAATGAAACCACAAAGCATTGCTGATAAGTAGCACAACATGGCCTTTCTTTAGCTGTGTAATTCTTTTTTTGGTATAGATTTGAAAATATTTGTTTCAGCAGGAGTAAGAAGCCCCTGTGCTTTCTGTAGACGCCTCACACAGGTAGTTTCCAATTACTGATGCCAAATGCTTGGCACGCTTCAAGAAAGGGATTGGACACTTGTAGGAAGAGAAAAATATAATTAGACAGCTGTAAATGTGGGGTATTTTAGTAAAAGATTATATATCTCAAAGCTTAAAAGCCCTATAGCAAGTCAGCCTTTAATTAATTTGTGTGAGAGAAGAACTTACCTGCAGACATCTGATTTTATTGTATCGATTTTACCCTGATTTTCTAAGTTTTATTATTGACCTCAGTGACTGATACTCACTAAAATTATGCTCAGTAAAATTGGCCTAATCCAGCATATCGTATCCTATCCTGTAATTCTGTCTCCTTAATTTTTCCTGTATAACAAGCTTTTAATTAGGTTAGCTGGAGTTCCCAGAGAAGAACTCTTCTGGGTTGGATTGAAGGTGTTTTGTTTAGCTTTGATGGATGAATGGCTGTCTCTATCATCAGGCACAAGCAATAGAACATTTTATCATCTTCCTGCTTAGGCTGTCAACATGTGGTCCGTAGCAGCTGCTGTGAATTCATACTTTTGCCAAGAGGAAATATGGTAAATATATAAACCAAAATAAAATTGCAGAGGAAATAACTTTCTAATGTATTTCATTAACCAAGGGGTGTTGGGTGGTGTCTTGATTTTGGTGGTTTTTTTTTCAGTTGTTTTCTTTTTGTTTATTTTCTTGGTTGGTTGGGTTTGTTGCTGTTGTGGTTTTTGTTTTTGTTTTGTAACCATGTGTGAGTTCAGCCCTAATAGAGAAAATGAAGATTTCCTTCCTGGTCCAGAGCTGAAGACCAGACATTTTGCTCAAATTGAAAAAAAGGTCATTATTTTTAATATATTTTTATCTTCCTCTGGCAAAGGAGGTTAGTAGAGGAATCCTTCTCAGTGTGCAGTCTGCAAATGGACTCCATCCAAAATCTCCTGAAGTCAATAGAGAAATGTTCATGCTCTTCATTTGATATTGGATCAAGTCTTATTTTCCTCTCTGACCAAGATTACTTTCACAATTCAGGCCTGTTTCTGGGTAATACAGATTTGTATGTAAATCTGTACTTACTAAAGTATTTTAAATCAGTTCATAAATGGTAATGAGGTGAAGTTTTCCCCAAATTAAGTACAATTCCCACTGATTTTCAGAAGGCCAACATTTCATTCTTGGTTTATTCAGTTGTAGGCAGGGTGGGATGGGTGTAATATTAATTTTTTTATGTTTGTCCTTCTTCTCCTCATGAAACAACAAAATGAGCTACAGTTTTATTACCATGTATAGGGAGTTAAGGCACAGGGTTTCCATTAAGAATGATCTGTTACCTCCCAAAAAATGTTAATGTTCCTATTTTTGCTTTATTCTTCTTCATTACATAGTTAATAGAAATGGAGGTACGTGCCTAATTGCACCCTAATGAAAACTTGTCCTTTTATCTGTGGTTAGGAGCAGATCCGGGATGAGGTGTTAGGAAGAAAAGAGCTTCCAAATGAATGGTGGGATCTCCTTGAGAGAGCTCTAAGGAGAGAAAGCTAGAAAATTGAGTTGTTTATCACAGCTTTTCTTTACTCTCCTTTTCTCTAGTGACTTACAGATCAAAGTTAAGTTTCACAGCTTGCATTTAATGACCTAATTTGGATTGTGGTTTGTATCAAAGTGCTGAACAGAACATTTTCCATTTTCTATTTTTATTTTAGTCTTTCCCTATTGAAACTATCCAGTTACTTTAGATTGCTTGAATTGCATGCTGATTCCCAGCTCTGTATGCAGTGCAGGACTATATGTTCTCCAGCCATACTCACAGGACTGTCTTCTACTCCAATGTAATAACAAAGGAGCTGAGAGAGCTGTCTTCTATTTTACAGCAGCTCCAGATAATGGCATCTCGTGGTAATAAAGTATTGCAGGATGGAGAAAAAAGTTACATTTTTAAGAGGAAAGATGAATATTTGCTCTTGGGCGTGCAAGGACCGGGGAACAGAGGCAACAGTTACTCTTCAAAATAAAAGATCCTGAGATTGGTTGTGGTCTGAGTGAAGCTGGAGAATCCCTGTGATGTTGTGACCTTGTGCTGTGTCACATGAAGGATGCAGCTCACTAGAGGTGTTCATTTTGTATTTGTGAGGTTTCCTCTGCATTCTAGGAATTCCTGTGGACTGTTAAACAATATTTCTGTTATGTACATTCAGACAGGTTCTAAATATTCTTCCATACAAGTAGCTGTAGATAAACTGTGCATTTCAGTAGGATTGCAAAACCCTGTCCACAGTGAATGCTTCTCTGCCCCTGAAAATTGATTATTCCACTCCGTATATTTTCCTGAACCATTTAAGTGGATCAGATAGTTACAGATATTTGACATGTTAAGTGATGGTCTGGCTAGAGCAGCACTTGTATGAGGTAAGTGAATTGTTTCCAGTAAACTTAGCCTATCTGTATTGTTAATATGCTACCACCTGCCTTAAAGATGGTCAGTCAATTTGTTACATGACATTTTTGGATTAAGTGGGCTGTATGGATTAATTGAGTTAATTCTAAATATGTCATTAAGTTTTTTCTACGTGACCTGCTCTTCTTTTTTTTTTTTTTTTTTGTTTCTTCATAATTGACTTTCAGTGTATAAAGAACTTACTATTGAATGCTTACAGCAAAATAAAATGAGAAAAAGCAATAGATAGTGAGGATTCTTTGCAGTCTGTCCTTTCTCATTATAGTTCTTGCAAACAGTTGTGCCTTGTCTGAAATAATGATTATTGCCAAACTATGTAGGAAGCCAGAAATAAGGACAAGTTGTATTCCCATGGTAAATGAATTAATTAGCATTTTCAAAGTTTTAGTGGTACATCAGTAAATCAACTTGTGTAGTCATATGAACCTCCTGATGAATAAGGATTTCCTTCTCAAAGTTGCAGCAAGCACTGGGAAATAACAAAGAGGAGGAGTGGGTTTGACAGGAAATTTTGTTTAAGCTGTTGATTGTATTGCTCCATTGCTCTTGTTCTCATTATAGCTCTCCTCGTTGCCAATGATGCTGGAGATATATTGTCACTGCAACAGGCAGTGGGGAGAAAAGGGTGACTTAGAAAGCTTGAAATACTTCAGCCTGTCTGTCAGTGGCCAAAGATAGCTTGACAGAGGGACAAGCTGCAATTTCAGAATATCTCAGGAGCAACCAGGACAAAGTACCAGGGTTTGATTTTCCTGATATCAGCCTAAAGCCTCTCAAGTCAGGTGGATGTTCCTGGTCCTTGGTTTAATAGCTAAGTGACAGGAGATGTGGGATATCTTTTAAAATGCTGAGAGAATATCTGAGAGCTACAACTGTGTGTTCAGTCTGATAGGTTTTTTTTTAAAAAATGTTATGTTTGAAGAGACCTGGTATTTCTTTTTAGTTTTATACTAGCTTCTTAGCTTTTGTCTTGTCTGTTTCTCTCCTATATTTAGTCAGATTTGGGGTCACAAATATAAAGGAGTGAGTAATCTCTTGATGACTTCCATGTAGGTTTTGCCGTTGGAAAGACATTTGGGACTGTGGGAGAGCAGCTCCATGTTGCAGGGCTGCAATCATTAGTGCTGGAGTCTATTGATCTGGCAACATGAGTTCTGATGCAATATAGAAATAGGCAAAATATTTATGACCTGAGCTTTGGCATGCCCATCTGACTCATCCTGCTTTGCAGTGATATTTGAGAACAGAAAACTCCAATTTCTCAAACATGTTACATTTTGTCCTGCAGCTCTAGCACTTTATAAAAGGACTGAAGAGATGTTTTTAATTTATTCTGATAACGGGAAGTTGCCATATCTTATGACATCTTTAAAAAGACCAATCATACTTTTAATTGCTTAATTAATCACAGCATGAAAGGGGAACAGTCTTCAAGGACATTTGCTTCTATTTTTTCTTGCCTACAAAGTTTAGTTGGCTGCTTTATCAAAGCTACTTGTTTGATAGTAGAGAATGTAGCTGAAATGGCTGATCAAACAAACACAAGATCATCCTTGACACTCTTTAGTGTTAGGATGACTGACCTGCAAAGCCTGGTTAGATATTTCTAGCCCACTGGTGTGGATGCAAGCCTATGATCTCTTCCCCAAGAATATGCCCTTCTGTTTCAGCCAAACATAGATTAAAAAATTCCCACAAACCTAAAATATAACAGAAAGCCTAAAGGAGGTGATGGGCGTCTTGCCAAGTCGGGGAGAGCAGCTGAGATTCAGGTTCTCTGTCCTGGTCAATGAAGCCATTTCTTCTCACCCCTGAGAACCATGCTGCTTTCTTTGTCACACAACCTGTCTCATCTCATTAGCACGATGACTCCAACATGCTGCCAGCATGTAATGGTTTTCACTGCATACACTCAGAAGTGGTTTTAAACCAATTTGCTGTTCTCTTTGTAGGCAGAGTGTGACTGCTGATTGCTGCTAAGGCCCCCGAAAAGTTCTTTGTTTGCCACAATTCCTATAGGTAAAATATGAAGCTGTGAAACAGATGATGCAGTGCAGCAGAGTGCTCGTTCCTCTCCCTGGATGTTAATGAACTCCCACTCATTCCCAACTGTTCTCTGGGTGCAGGGAATGCATTCAGGCTGAATCAACGTGCAGTGACTCAACAGACAGCGGCTGCATTGGCTCTTTGTTTCCCTGGAAGCTATTAAAGCATGGCTAATTCTCAGAGCTGAAAGTTTAACATTTTCTGAGTGCATTGTCTGCATTTCATAAACATATTTAAATGTTAGACTTTGTTCTTATCATCAAGTGCCACATACCTTATTTGAGCACGTTTAAATCTTTTTTCCTATAGCATAAATGGACTGACCAAAGCTTTCAGTGAAAGTCTTACCTGTCCATTCTATTTATTAATTATTATTAAAAATAAGCTCACCATATAGCAACCTCAAATAACGGACTCTGTATTTAGTGGTGACATAGTGTTTGAATGTTAACCTGCATTCAGGGAAAAATGTTAAAAAGGAAATATAAAAGCATTTTTTAAATTGTTGCATCTCTGATAATGAATAGCCTGTAAAGAGCTGCTTTAAACAGCAGTGAGTTTTTTCACATCATTGCTGCTAGATTTAACTTTTTGTCCCCTTTCTGGACTCTGTATCTAACGTGAGACTGGCACGTACTGGAAAGCTGTTAAAATTCTCAAGTCCTGTGGTAATACCTTGGCTCAGTGGTGCTGGATGATTTCTTTGCACTGTTTCTGTAAGAAGAAATCACATGACCCAAGTTAAACACAGTCCTGCTTTGTTTTCAGGCAGGACTATGAATACTTCAATTCTCCTTGACTTCACGTAATTGATAGGGCAACAGCTTGTATTTTTTTTCTCCACATAACCCTAAAAAAAGGTCCTGTAGCAGTGTCCTGATAACAGTGAACATTTTGATTATTGATAACTACCATGAAAAATTAAATCTTTATAAACTCTCATGAAAATTGCCATGAAGTCAGAAGAATTTTTCAAGGGAAAGAAAAGACCAGTTGTAACTTTTTTGTACTCATTTCTGATGAGGAAGGATTTGCTTTTACAGTTCATAACACCTCATTTAGTCCAATTAATTCCTCAGTCATACTGCTACAACATACCTCAGGTTATTGTCATGGACTTATATGTGACAAAAGAATTGAAGTGTTCCCCCAATTCTGTATTTGAAATGGTTTTTTTATTACTCTGAAGTATCTAGAGATGGTTTGAATTTTACTTTTGTTATGATATAAATATATTTTTTGATAAATAAACCTGCAAATAACAGGCAAGAAGTAGTACTTGAAAGATTAAATGTCCATTCTGAAAAGTGATACAGCCTTTTTTATCTCTATATAATTTATGTATAAAACTAGATATTTTATGTATTTGATTTATTTTCTTTTGAGTTAATTTTTGGAATTATGTTCTGATTGGAGGCTGGCAAAACTACTAAGTTTGGAAAAGTAATGTTTATTCACTTCCCTGGCAGATTGTCAATTTCTGAGGGCAGAAAACAAATATCCCATTTGGACAGACACGTTCACAGCTCTCTCCTGTTCACTGAACTTGCTGGAATGACAAGCACCTGCACAGCACCTGTAGGTGAGTGGAGTCTCCTGATAGCTCTGCTTGCTTTGGATTGATTGATGTGCAGCCTTCAAACTTGCATTTCAGTCTCCTGCTTAGTGCTGCTTTGAGAGTTTTCAACCTTGGTCACAAACAGGTTTTGTCATGTACACGGACTCTGACCTACAGTGCCACTGGCTGCATTTTATTCTGCTGCTTCAACGTTTTTGATTCAGCTTCCTCCTGTTATACGTAACTCAGCTGGTAGCCTGTGGCTCCAAGCTGCTGTCATTTGATTTAACCACTCACAAATCAGCTAAGTCAAAATTAATTAATGAACTCCTGTTTCCTTCCTCCTGAGCTCTCCTAAATAATTCGTTTTTAATTTACTCAAAGTACTAAAATCATTTGGCTTGACATTATTTGTCCAAGGTGACTATGAGAATGGGAATGCTCAAAAACCCATTTGTACAATCCTACCTTTGAAATGCTTGCATAGTTGTTTTTAAATGCCTGACTTTATTGTAGGCAAGAGGGAAAACATAGGTCTTACTTTCAGAGGTGGTAGAAGCTAAATAAGAAATAAATATGGCATAATATCTCTTTCCCCATGTGGTGAAATGGCTCTTGAAAAAAAAAAAAAATCCATATTGAAAGTTGGGCCTTATTGAATCTCCAGAATTAAAAACACACTCAGGCAGCAGAAACTCATCAGAGCTGAAGACTCCCACTATCCTTTTTCTGTGACATACCATAAGTAGAGAATGCACATGCTACATCATCAAATGAAGCTAGTAATTGTAGGGTCGCTACAAATTTTATTCTGCTTTTATAGAATTGTATTTCTTTAAAGGAGAACAGAAGAAACACATGCACAGCAGCAGGGGAGCCTGTAGCTGGCTTGCATCTTGGGTTTTGTAAAATGAACTTGACCTTTCAGCTGTGCCAGGATGATTCCTGGGATATACCAGCAGCAGAAGAAAGAGCAGCTCAGGAAATATTAAAGGAACTTTCAACAATGAGTGAATATGAGCTTAGAATTGCACTTGGCCCCAATTGATTTATTTTTATTTATATAGCAGCTTAATCACAGTTTGTAACTGTCATTTTTCAAAGGCAATTAATAGCTGAAGTTACTGAAAGATGAGTCAGGTTTCCTAGGCAATTGGACACCTGCAGATTTTTTAAGGCAAAGGTTCCTAATCCAAGTCAGGTCAGCACAGCCAAAGGCTGCTGGACTCTGTGCAGGTTGTGTTCTGCTTTGATTCTTGTCTCACACTTTGCTTTTTGATCTACCTGGAGATATTGCTCTAACTTTGTAATCTTCACTATGGCCAGAAGGAAATGAGCAGAAACATACTTAATACAAACGTTATTTCGTAAAACTTATGTTAAACCATATTTGCTTCACCTCCTCACCAGTGCTTTAAACGGCTCTGCAGGAAGTTTCAGCCATGCAGATGAGGTGTAAATGCTTGATCTGGTTTGTCTAAAGCACCATTTCTGTAGCATAACAGAGGAGATCTCTCTTCTGCAGTGGCCATCTGATGGTGGCTGTAGAGAATGTCCTGTTGAGTAGCGAGGCTGTGTGTAAATAGAGCACAACTGCAGAGAGGCACTCACACCTGTTTCATTTTATTTCATTTGTTTTACATGTCCAAAAGGTAAAGATACTCACGAGGATGTTCAGAACAGCTTCCGCTTCTTCACAGGTACTCGATGACTACTTCCCATTAAAAAGATTGTTCTGTGTTTTTTCCAGATTTGAGCTCAGACACTACTGATGTCATTTTTGGTTAAGCAAAAGGGAGAAAGCTGAGCTGTTCCTACTGCAGAATCCTACTGTGTGGTACTTATCAGCAATGAAGAGAGGCTTCTCTGACATCCTTGCTTTCTCACACGCTACTGCCCAGCCTGTGAAGGAGCAGACTGGCACAGGGAAAATGAAGAGAAACCAGGCCTATGTAGAAATAGTTCATGCCTCTGTAGCTGCTCTAATATCCATATGATTTCCCCCTGGAAAACACAACATATGCTCATTTGAAAGGCTGTAACTCTACAAATTGCCCTCTAACCAAAGCTGTTATAAACGGCAGTTGTTTTGTAGGAAATTTCAAAAGATTTATATTATTTAGTGTGCTAGAAGAAGAAAATTATGACAAAGCAATGGATTTTTTACCTTTTTTGCTCATTATGGACATACAAATATTCTCTTCCTTGGGCATTTTGCAAATAGTTTTGAACAAAAAAATTATTCTTTTCTCTGTAGTTTTTTGTTATCCTGAAACCTTTAAAGCAATCATATTTCTTTCTAACTAGAGATTGAGAAAGAAGGAAAATGACGCCAACATTTTTACTTCAAAAGCCTAAAAAATTATAAAGAACTTTGGACCAGTTATCTGCAACCATTTCCCTTCAATTTAAGCCAATCTGAATCAATAATAATTTCCTCTCCTCATGCCACAGAGACACAGCTCTCCTCACTTCTGGGTCTCCGAGGAGAGTGAGGCTCTCTTTCATCACCTTGGTCCTTGCTTTCATCCCTAAAGGAGGCCTGGAATCCCCCACTGACTTTATTACCTGAAAAATAAGCTGTTTGGCTTTATTCAAGGCATACTCTTTTACTGAGCACTGTCATTTTTTAGAGTGGTTGCACATATAATATTTAAAAAACACAATGGCAATTAATCGCTTGTGTTATTTATATTTTTTGGAGTAAAAATAATTATAACTTTTACTAGGAGTAGTCCTTAAATAAATTTTGTGTTAATAATTAATTACTCAAAGGGAACTAATTGCCTGTCACAGGGATGTGCAGCATGAGACATTGCTTTGAATAATAAATAGCAGGCTGTTCCCATAAACATATGCTGAAATCAGAGGCACTGAGTAATGAAAATCGTGCATCACAGAGAGAACAGTATGGTAGAAGTTCTGCAAAACAGCCTTAATGCAGCACAGATCCTGAGCTGACAATTACAAAACACGAATCTGCAGTGGAGCAGATTCCCAACTGGAGTAACTTGCTGTAATGTCACCAACCTGATAGCCACCAGCTAAGAATTTGGGTGAGGAGTAGAAGCTCCTGTCACATATGTCAAAGTGCTTTGAGGTGCATTCTGCAGGGGTGTCCAGGTTTGGATGCTCAGCTCTTTACAGTGCTGCTGCTTTCAGTGCTCACCTTTGGACTTTGCACTGAATTGCAATGATTTGAATTCTGTTCAGTCTCAGCTGGAGCACGGTTTGGGGTTTGTTTAGAAGCCCCTTTCTGTCAAGGGAAATACCTCTTTGCTCAGCACACGGGTCAAGACACCAGTGTGAATCTGCCTGAAGTCCCAGAATGTGGAAGTACAAGATCTGTTTTTGTTTCATAGTAGCTTCACTATGGGCTTTGTCTCCTTCAGAACAGACTTCTCATTTCTTGGTATCAGACATTCCTTCTGTTCTATATGGGACTAAACAGTCCTGATCTCAAAAGTATTGCCCTTTGGGGCTGTTTCAGCAGATCCCTCCTTCAATGAATGTCTGCAGAGTCAGCCTTGAATTTAGACAGAACACTGCCAAGTGCAAAGAGGTGGAGAATGCAAAGAGAGGGAGGTAACACTGAAGGACTCTGGGAAGCCACTGATGTAACTTGGGCATCTTTGTAATTTTCTCTTTAATCACAGGATGCTGAGGAGTAGCAGTGTATATTGAGAACTGTTAGAGTACCAAAAATTTTCTATGGAGTGGATTACAGCTGAGCAGCTGTTCCTAAACCAGTGTCAGCTTAAGTGCTGGCTGTGTGCACTGCACAAGTGTCTGGAAGTGCACCACTGCTGGATCTAACGACTCAGAATTGAAACACAGAAATGCAGAACCAGTGTTCCAGTGTCTCTGAGCCTTTCCATGAATGACCAACCTATGACTGATTATTTTCCAGTCTCATGGAGTATTTACCAATTTGGCTTTGACTATCAGGGAAAGATAAACCTGCATCACAGCTCTGGTTTGGAAATGTGCTCCCACCTGTGAAAGAGATGGGACTAAGGACAATTGAATGCACACTTAAGGATTTTATGTGTGAAGGGAGATGAAGTTGGGCATGAACATTTGTAGACATATGAGTTGGGACAGCACTGCAAGCCTGTGCTAAATCACCAAGATTAAGATAATTGCTGAGTTACACCTTGGGGTGTGCAGGCTCCCTGACTAGTGCAGAGCTGAGAGCTCTCCCCCACTGCAGCAGCACTCCCAGCTTCTGCTTCTCTGCATTTCAAGCCTTCCTCACGAGTTATCACTCTGTCCTTTACTGCTTGGGCAAATGACAAATTGAGGCTTTTTTCTGCCAAATCCACTTTGTTTTATTGTCTCTCACTTCTCTGACCCTGGCTATCTTGACAAGCTCTTGCTTTTAGTTTGCGTTTTAGACCCCAGCATTCTGGGGCAAAGGCTGTCATTTCAAAGAGAGCCTGGAGATGGTATTTCCAGGTATGGCCGTTATAGAAGCCAAAAAATTATTTTACTTGATTGGCATTGAAGTTAAAAGTTGACACTTTATTAAAATTAGCAAAGAAGATTTAGATAAGGAAAAAAAAACCTCAACAAACCAAACAATCTCAAACCTTTTATACATAAGGCTGTGACTAAAACCAGACAAAATTTTCATTCAGTTTGGAAGAGAAAATAAATGTCATACTACATTTGCATCTTATGTGGCAACAGTTTTCTCTCCTGTAAATGTTGCAGCACACATTAATTTACAGAGGTTGCTGTTGTATTACACTGGGAAGGACTTTATCTCCCTTCTTCACACCATAACAGTTAATAAGATGTAAGTAGTGGAAATGTGGGAATGTTACAGACTGGTCTGCATTCTGTAGGATTTTAAGACATTTCACTTTTTCCTTCTTATTTAGACATGTTGACTGAAGGAATGAACCACTGATATGGGTAATCTTAAAAAAAAAAGTAACTATGAGGGATTATTATTTAAAAGATTCCAAGCACTAGGATTAAGATTTTTCCCTAAAAACATACTACTGGCTATTCCTGGGAAAAAACGAAGTGACAAAACTTTGTATTAGCAACTCTTACTGAAACCAGTGCCCCAAAAGAACAAAACTACCTTTTGTCAATATTTTGTCAAGTTTCAAAATTACAGGGGTTATCAATCCTAACACTTCAGAAGATTAGAGATATTCTGCAACATAGCGGTGCAAATGGCTGGATAAATTTCTCTTCCCTCCCCTGATCATTTGAAATTGTAAGCACGGACCATCATCAGAGGCAGGCTCCTACATCTGATTCTCCTTTTCCAGCAAGGTAGGTTCTGTATTTCTCACCACTAATTTTTTACTAGTTTATTAAAAACCACGTGGGCCCAGTTTGTACATCTTGGCATTTCTGACCCCTGTCAGGAGACAAAGCAGCATTCTCTGCATGACTCATCTTACCTCTTAAGTGCATTTCAACCACTTGTACAACTCCTTTCCTGCCCTTTTGGGGAAGAATTTGCCCCTTTCTTTTTCCAGCCATGAAAACAAAGTAGTTAGAAATGCAGAGTGAATATGCTCAGTATTAAGAATTGTTTCCAATCTGGGACTTTGGGGTGTAAGCAATAATCCAAGAAAATTAGTACTCTACCTTAGAGAAAACAGTGTACCATTAGCCATGTGTCCCTCAACAGAATTGAGGGTTTCTTTCTGAATGAGTAGTGCCCAGTGTAAGTTTCAGGATTCAAGTTTATTAAGATTCTCTGTTTAAGTTATTTTTTGAAGAGCTGGTGATAAGAAAATTTAGCTACTACAGGGTAAGTTTTCTATTAATTGTGAATTTATGCAACAGTATGGGGTCATAAATGGGATTATGAAACAACAGAAGATCTGTCAGTCTGACAGTTAATCACTGTGAGTTCTCATGTGCTTCCATTAAGCTCATTGGAAACAGTTGTTTGTTCCTCAGTGAAGAAAAGACCCTTACTGTGGGTTTATTCTAATATATTAGATATTTCAGGAAAATTTTAACTTTTAATTAAATTCAGTTTTATTATTGAAGAGTTCAGATTCTGGCTTCCTCAGCAGACACCCTTGAAAAACTTTTTTTCACAGCTGTGTGTAAAACCAGACCTGTTTGGGTTGAATTTTAGCAGGGACGGAAAAGAGTGGTTAAACTTTTTTAGTTCTCATTCTGTATGGTGGATTGGAATTCACTTTTCTTTGCAGGTATATTTTATTGTAGTAATTGACTTTTGGAAGTAAATAATAAATTGAAAAGGGGTTATTTTTAGCTTATTTTAAGACCATGTGGTTGCATGTCCCTTATGGCTTCACTGCATTGAAGAAGACTTTTGAAATATATAGATTTAGATCATATGAAAGAGCATGTTATGGACCCTTCTTATGGCCCTTGTCAACGTGGAACACGATCCAAATTTTGAAAAATTCATTGGGAAGGAGGCTCACTGTTTTCAGAAACTGAGAATGTTCTTGTGTTGTTGGGGTTTTCCAGCATGATCTTCTGCTCTGGTATTTTGTCCTAAGTATCTGAGTCATATTCCCAGGGTTGGAATGTTCTAAGTTCAAACAGCTAACAAGCTGCTTCATGACTTCATTATCACTATGTCAAGAGGTTAAAATCTCAAATCCCAAATGAAAATATTGTGCAGGCTTAACACTTGGAGCAAACCTTTAGTTGTGTTCCTAAATATCTCTTCTACAGAAAAATGGTAAGGACTTTAAAAGAAAAACAAAACCAAACCCCACAAAACCCAGTAGAAAGATTTAAAAAATGCTCTTTTTTTCTTTTTCTTGTTGAGCATCAGGTTTCTAGCCTGAGCTCCAGAGTTCATCTCTGCATAGTGATTCCCCAGCAGAACACAATGGGAACATTTAAGTTCCCTGCTCTTGCACTATTGTTAGCTTTGTTAACTCTTGTTTAATCTTTTGTGTAAAAAATATGTTTTAAGCTCGACATTGAGCCAATAAGTGTATGACTAGAAACTTTTAATGATGCATAATAATAAACTCTAATAGAAATATGCATCTAGTTTTTAAAGAAAAAAAAATTGCCTGATGGATGGTATAGGATGACCTATTTAAATGTTCTGTCAGATAATAGATTCTGAATCAAAGAGAAATCACCCATGAGGACAATTTTCTAAACTTTCTATGGATGAAATACTCTGCAAAATTGAGACTTTCCAGGATTATGGCCTTAATGTTTCCATAGTCCTGTATTTTCTCAATAATGTCTGAAAGGTATTTAGATCACCTCCTGAAAAAATCTCATTTTTACATCAATGTATATTTCTCTTGGGCTTTCTCCTTTTTTAGAAGGGCAGCCTAAATAATAATGCTACCCTACCTTACTTTAAAAACCCTGTATGTCTTCTGTGACAGCCAATGAGATTATAGACTTACAGAGCAGTAGATTTTGGCAGAATAATTGAAAGCCTGGTTAGGTTGATTTGTATTATGTTGTAAGATTGCAGAAGATTAAAGATATCTCCCATTCCCAGTGATATACCTGAGTTAAGATTTAAAGGTTAGCCAAAGAAATCACATTTTTTCCCCAGACAGGATGCTTGATCCAAGTAACAAAAGCACCACCACCTTTTTATCTGCATTTTCAGCACTATGTCAATCACAGGAATGAAGTGCACTGATTGTAAAATAAGCCATTATTGTATTGTGATTCTCCTGTAATCTGTTCTAGCAAGGCCTTGATAATGCCACCCTATTAAAATCCTTCCTCTGGTTCCTAATAGTACTGTTTGTATCAAATTCTATTTCTTTTACATTCAAACCCCTAACTCTATATGTTTGACCTTGCATTAGATCCTCCACTGCTGAAAGATTCCACAACTCCACTGAAATGAAAGTAAAAATAATAAAGTGTCAGTATATATGGGAAAATAATGTCATCCCATTAAAATAAATCACTTAATTTTATTTCTCAGTTACGTTCAGTAAGTAAACTTCACAGTAGTGATAAGAGTACTCTTCCTTGCTCTGCCCTTTGATTGACTTGCACGTAACTTTTCATGAGGATTCTCTCTGTAGTAAATGATCTAGTATTTTAAGCACAGGGCTGTTTTTTTATTTGATGTTCTTCACTGCAATTTTTATCACAGTTATTGACTGAATCTATGGGATGCTCTTTCTGAAGTCACAGAAGGTGGTAAGTACCACGAGCACTGATGGCACACGGGACTGGCACTTTGTTAGGGGTGCTCAGACCTCAACCAGTGGAGCTGTGTCCAAGAGGGATTCAAGGCAGTGTTTGATGGTACATAATAACAGATGTATAATCCATAAATGAAATACTGTGAGCTGTGTGAATAACCCTATAATGAGAGAGGGGGGTTCTATGTCATTATCTCCACACTTGGTTATATAAATACTACACAAATGCAGAAATATGATGAAATCCACTGGGCTTCCTGCCAGTCTATTTGCTATTTCACTTTATGTGGTCTTGCATACCTTACTGCTCTGCCAGAGCTCCCACTGCCATGTGTGTCACTGATACATGCTAGTGCAGGCAAGGAATATGCCATCAGGTAGCATAATTATGGTGATTATTCCATGGGCTTTTAGTAATACATTTTTAGTGCTCTGTTTCCTAAGGTAGAACACAGTCCTTTAAAATTTTTTCACCCTTCCTCTCCTGAGCTTAGAAGCTGCTTAGAAAAGCTGTGTGGATTTGAGCCATGGAACATAAAAGTGGAGGTGAACCTCTGTATTTTGGGCTGTTTTCTATAATTTAGCATTTTTTGATCAATTTTTGTTCAAATAAAAAAAATGTAAATGAATAAAATGATAAAATTTTAAACATACATGATGTACCACTCATGATATAAGATTGAAAGGACAGAAATGTATATTCTTTTTCACTCCTGCTGGAGGAAAGAATTAGGAACTCCCGAAACTGAATATTTGTAAAGATACAGCTTTGATACTTTCATATAAATAACAGAGGCAGTCACTTCCTTTCTTCCAAAAGCTGCAGACCATGACAAAGCTGGAAAGTTGCTGAGAAATACCTTGGGAGTGCAAAAGACAAGCTGTAGGAAGCTGTCTCTACTATATTCCAGACTGAAATAAAAAGTACTGCAGTCCTTTAAAGGACATCAGATACAGTTTATTAGGCATATCTTCAGTAAATTTTTTTGGAAGCACATTCAAAATAATAAAACACATGCAATATAGCATCTAATTGCACGAGGATTTGACTTGGTTCCTAAAAAATTGTTCTGACTGATTTACAAGGACTTAGATTTTCAATCAGATCTTGGTGTGTTGAAAGACTGCTACTGATTTCTTTAGGGTTTGTAGCTGTAAGGAGTAACTATGAATAGACAAACAGAACTGGCAGTGCTTTAGTCACCAGTTACCACTTTATACAGGTGCCAGTATAAAGTCACTGTCCTTTATACCAGGAGAGGGGTGAAGGGAATCTCTAGAGAGATCTTGATGGTCTTCAGTGTGAAATCATTCTCCTATCAGCCTGGAGGACATTGGTTAACAAAAGTTCCAAAATGTCCCTTTTCACGTGTCAAAAAATCCCTCATACAGCTTGTTTTGTATCATTCTTGACAATAAGTTCATTTTACAGCTAAATGGTGCAGGATGAAATATCATTTCTGATAAACAATTTAGCTGACCACATTCTGCCAGAGCTTAGACATAATGGCAGCTTCTGAGCCTACATAGCCAGAATTCACACCAAAATAAATAAATAAATAAATTAACAATGCAAGTTTTCTTTATAGTAATGCATAGAAAGTCTAACTTAACATTACTTGCACGTGCTGCACACCTTCTTAAAGCAACTTTTTATCTGTGCTGGGAGTCAAATAGTTGACATAAAGCTGACACTGGGAAAATAATCTGGAAGAAGAGAAGTGTGTCAGTTAGAAATCCGTGATGGCATGTTGGATGTACAGAGGCTTGTAAATGGGTGGCAAGCTGCATTCTATAGCCCTGCATTATGAATAGCCCAATTGTAAGTAATCCAAATTTCAAAGCACAGGCTGGCCTGAGGAGGTGTATACAAGTGATTAGAATTTCAAAGACCTCAGAATAAACACCAGCTCTTTGATGGAATAATTTATGCATGGAATGGCAGGAAGAGCTGTCTGAGTTGTTCTTGGAAAGTTCACACGGAGCAGCATTAAGGTCTTGAAAATAAATTTTGATATTAGATTGCTGGAATGTGAACAGAGTATTGGAGTTCACTGAATTAAGGCACTGACAGAGGTTCCCCTATGAAATATGAGTTGGAGGCTGTCAATACTCTAAGAATTGTGCAAAAAGAAGAAGACAAATAGAACCAAAGAAAAGAAAACATCATTAGTTGAGTAAAATGCAAGTATTATCATGCCCCTTGAGGAATACATTTTTTGAGCAATACCAAAATACTAACTGCAAAAATGAATTTGTTTTCCTATTTGAATAGGGAGGAGATAAGGTTGGTGCACTCTGTGCATCACTCTGCTTTTGGGATATCTCCTGGTTTTCATTCATTTTCTGTCTGAATGTAAAATTACACTTTCAGATCTGAGGATACAAGAAAGTACACCTAGAACTACAAAGCACTGTCTAACCCATTTTCTGCTGTTTGGTGTCTGTCTGGTGTCACACATGTTTTTATGATGTTGAACATCATATTGGAAAAGAAGTTTTCAGAAATCAAAGTGTTGTAGAAAATGTTGAATGTCAGTGACTTTGACCTCAAATTTTCAGTCAGTTTAGGACTGTATTCTGTAACCAAGAGGTGAATGAGTTTTAGACAGGGCTGTATAGTGTTTTTACAGGCTTTGAAATCAAATTTCATGCTTCACCTCCCAAGAATATCAGTGATTGATACAGGTTTGAGAGGCGAATACACTGAGTGATGTTCACATCTTCCTCTTAAACTTTGGGGAGGAGGTTTTGTCAATGGTAATTCTACCAAAACAATGGTTTACTGTATCTTTCCAGGGCTAAGACAAAAAGCTGCTTATTTTTTTCTAGAAACACATATACAAAACCAGTCAAAAATAATAATAGTAGAATTTACATTATTGATGTATCTTCATTTATTGAGCACCATTTATGCAAGTAATCTATCAAGCCTAGCCAGTGATCAAAGCACAAAGTACTTGATCTTCTGTTATTTGTCACTTTAACAAAATTTTCTGAACTTTAAAACCTCTTATCACTATTCTGAACCTAAGGTTTCAACCCAGAAAAAAAGAGAAAGGCATTTTCTTTGGAGGAAGCTTGAGTCACCGCGAGCGTAAAGAAAGATTATCATTTTAGAAGGCAGACTAAAAAAAAAAAAAAGTTATTGATATATTTGCTTATGGTAATAACATTTTCTTATGTTTTTCATGACCAAAATTTTCCAGAATGTAAAAAGAGAGCATCCATAGAAAACTAACAAATTAAATAAACAAAATCTTTTCATCTGTGGAGCTCACTGCTACAGGATATTATTCAACTGAACAAGTTAATGCACATATACACATATTAAACCCTAAATAATCAGAGCAAGTAAAAGATTTCTTTAAAATTTTGTCTGCTGTATTAATCTTCATAGTTCAAGATTTGTGAGCATGTCAGCCAATAATTTTTTATGTACAATTCTTTCTCTTTCCCTTTATATTTTAAGAACAAAATAATGCCCAAATAATGGGATTATGGCCAAGACTACTGATCTGATGCAAAAGGGCATCTGTGTTCCTACATCAGAAGTAGGAATTTCCCTTACAGGAAAGACCAAACATTTGAAGGCAAATTTACCATGGATATTAATCAGTGAACCTGAGATATGCTTGCTTACTTAGATAATTTGACCTTCAGATTTTGTGTTTAGATTTCTTGGCTTTCAGGCCAGTGTGTAGGAGTATTAAATGCATAAAGCTGGAGATGACTAAGGCAGGTATCTTTGCGTTTTTAATTAATCAACATTTCAGTCTAAGCATTATGCACAGATAACGCATACGTCAGAGGAATTCCAGGACACTTTTCTCCTCACAAAGCAAGCCCTGTGTCTTTGATGGAAATGAGCCAACGTGTGTTTTTGTCCTAATGAAATTCTTTTTGTCAGCTCACTAACTGAGGAATAATTTAGGCCTTGAAGAATACAAGTCAAATGATTTGTGTGACCAGATTCAAAAAAGAGGAAACACAACCACCTCTTCAGAGACTGATCCCAGACAAGCAAGAGTGCAGGGGGTGGCCATTTCAAAGACAGAGGTTGACATGTTTTTAAACAAAAGGTCAGTGGGTTTTGAATCAAAGCAGGAATCATGCTGCATATGGATTTTGAAACATCAGCTGGCGGGTTTTAAGTTTTTAGACGTGTTATTTCTATCCTCCTTTGCATCCTGTCCTCTTGCAGAATGCCAGTTACGAGAAGCTGTTCAGTGAGAGGACAGATGACTTTGTTTCATCAGCTGGAATTTGCACACTGAGAGTTTGTCTTCTTCTATAATAGCCTTTGATTCTATCTGTTCCATTTATCCGTTCCTCCAGAGGCAGAATCCATCAACTCTGTAGCATAAGCATATGTGCCTTATTTGCCATCCTGACACAACCTTTGCGTGTAGCTTTCTAAATTATAATGGGGCCTTAAGAAAAAGAGTTGAGATGGGCATATGCACAAGGCTTTTCCCATGTCAAAGGAGTTCAGAACAAAGCTCATAACCTACTCAGCTCCTATTGAATTCTGTTTGGAGCCAGTAAATATTTCTGCTGTTCTAAAAATAAAACAATTTAAGGGGGTTAAATGTATATACACAGATATGCATATAAAATCTGCAAGAGTGAGGAGGAATGAAAAAAGCTTCCCTGAAAATGTTATGGATATATTGAGAAGGAGGGACTAAAAAAATCACCTCCAATACAAGGCATCTGGGCAGAAAGCCTAGAGCAGGGATGTGAAGGTTTGGATTAGCAGGTGAATATTTTCAGTTATTGTTGATGGATCTTCACTTTTACAGTGACAGTAAGAGAAGAGAACAGTGCTTTTGGGACTGGTACCTAAATGTCCAAAGGTTCATTTAAGCACCTAGATGTCTCATTAATAGACTCCTGTTGCATACATAATGATTCCCTCACCAAGTACAGCATTCCTCTGAGGCGTCCTATGCGGCTGCTCTTTGTGTGAAGGTCTACCTCAGTATAAATGCTTCATCAAACAAATGACTTCCCTGAAACTCTTGAGAGATTTAATAGGAATGGGAGAATAAAGGCCACGTTCAATGACTATTGAAAGTTACAGACCAAAGGTGTTGTGAGGTGAAGGGGAAGGATGAAGATGTACTGTCCCTGTTAAATATGCTGGATAACTTGGATCTGTGGCACTTTCCACAGCGAGGTCTGAAAATGAGCTCTAAAGTCACCTTAACAATGAAAGTGGCAGGGCTATTCCCTTTTGGAAACGTGCCATTAACTGTTTGTTGTTTCTTTGGTTTGGTTTGGTTTGGTTTTCCTTTTCCTTTTTTGTATTAGGACAACAAATCATTCACAGGTTGCTGTTATGGAAATAATTTTTATCTGGTGTTATTACAATTGCATGTTCAAACCAGGTCTTTAATCATCCACCTTTTAAAAACAAATCCTGAAACTTACATGCGTTAGGAATCATGCAGTAAAGAGAAAATCCTGGCTATTGCAACCACTCCAGTCTTTGCTGTTACAGCTTATCTTTAGAGAAAGAAATGTGACCTGGTAAAGGTCATGTGATGACTGGCTATGATTTTAATTGTGGTTCAAGGCTTGAAAATTACTCACAGGTCAAAATCTGGAATGATGTAAGACATTGCTGTAGAACACAGTAAGTAAGGCTTTGTTTTTATCTGGAAGTAGGCAAGAAAATGTAAAAGCTTTTGGTTTATTAAAACCAACAGCTTTTCTTGCTTTTCTGAATGAGGTAGGGTAAATATTTACAGAAACATAAAAGCAGTGATTACTTCTCTGTAGCCAAAATGGTGTTCAACAGAAAAGGACTATCATTATCAGTTTATAATTTGACAGAAGAAAGGAGTTGTCCTACTTTTAGTGTCCAGTAGCATTTCATTTAATGGGTCCCAGAGACTGTTTTATGCATCTTGCAGCCAATAAATAAGAAAGATAACCATCTATCTAATTTACAAGGTCAGATTGTTGACACATTGATCTTATTTCATAATCTTTAATAGAGTGTTCCAAATTTAATTTGACTTTTTATATCCTCGTACCTGCAGATGCTTTTGCTCAAATGGCATCACTGTCACCCTACACCATCTGTATGTATTGCCAAATGCTAAATTAAAATCACAGCTTTTTAAATATTCTCTTTCCATATTACCATTGCATTCAATGCTAATGTTCCTTTTAAAAGACAATAAAACATGAAACTGCAAGGTTCAGCTACAATTTTATATTTAACATTACAGTATAATTGGGATTTAGAATGTTGTGCAAACTGTAATGACTGAAAAGGCCTATTGTATAGCAGCTAATCATGTAGATGTGATAAATCTGTTTCTCCTTGCATACGATAAACTCTTTTTTCCCCTTGATATTGCAGCAAAGAAAGAAATTAACAGATTATTATTTTAATAGGCCACAATTAAACCTGTGTCAAATTAATATTGTAAGCAACTGTCTCGATACATTGGATTTTTTATAAGAAAATACAATAAACATTTGTTTTTAAGAGAATTATCATGGTAATACTGAACTACAGCAAATGGATGCAGTAACCATTTGTACCAAACTAGATCCATGAACAGTCAAAGTGTATCCACTTCTAAAAAATTCTTTTCTCTCATCAAGATTCATTATAAACAGATGTTAGGATGGCCTTCTGTCACAGTGGAGAAGTACATGATGCCTAAAAGCACTCCTGAGAACAACTGGCTGCTGAGCTGGCTGCTAACTGTCAGTGTTACGTTAATGGTGATGTCTCTTTTCTAGGCTGTTCCAGTGAGGTGTTGCAAAATCTGAGAAACTTTGCCACAGGATGTGGGTGGTGTGAAGTGCTCACCTATCTCAAGAGTGGAGTTAAGAGTCTCTAGGTGCACAGTGGAGCTGAACTAGGTCAAATTATGGCTGGAGTGAAATTTCCTGATAGCCTTGATTACCACGTCCTCATGACAGAAAAGGTTCAAAGTGAGAACAATAATTTATGGTTTTTTGTAAGATCAGGGTGGATCCATACTTGTCCTACTCCCATGCCTGTTATTAAAACATCAAAGCCAGGAATCAATACTTGCTGCCCAGGCCTTAGGGGTATGCAGAATACTGATCTTCCCGTGCCTGTGATGGTAATGGCACCTTGCACCCTGCACATCCTCTCTTTGTCATAACAGCAGTGTTAGATATTGATTTGCAGTCTAGTCCTGTGTCCACACAGGAACCTGCCCTACCTCGAAGTAGTCTTAAAGAAATGGCTCAGTATTTGCAGCTCTAAAGAAAATACTTTACTTTATGAGTGGGCTGTGGGAGGACATGAGTTTCAGAATTTGACACAGAGCTTGGCTGAAAGTGTCTCAAAATTTGTACAAGAACTGTTGACATTTACTTAATAAGCTGTTTGGCATGTTCAAAAAGGAGAAAAAAATAATGACCTATAAATTATTTTATTCAGTTTAATAAATCCTTGGACTTATTTTCCTATTTAGAAAGACATTTTTAACATTAGAGCAAATAATTTTTCTAGAAAGTACTCTTAAGAAGAGTAGGATTTGACAACGTTCAGACAAATAAAAAATATAAATCTTGCTCTTCACACCAACTAGTTCAATAAGGCACTGCAATATCCCTTTCTTCACAGAATATTGTATACTTCAAATTGCTTAGGGTGTTTTTTAAGACAAAGGAATTGTTTTTACTATTTTCCATAAGAACATATAAAATGGCATACACTGAGTAATATTTCTTGGTATTTTTCAAAGTATTAACTATGAAAAGCCCACAAATTAAAGTCAGCTAGTGGTTCTTCAAGGGGACAGTAAGCTGAAATCCTCACTTTAAATAATGATGGAATTGCTCAGCTGAAGCTGGTTTCAGCACTAGAAATTCCAGCCATAACATTTTCCTAACGTTTTCTTCCATTTTCAGTAGGTTTTTTTGCCTCTTCTCTCAAAAAGTGTCATCTGCACTTGCTCTGTGGGCTCACAGACATGCTCTGAATTTTGCCTGGCCAGTATTTCTCTCTCTCTAAGGATAATACAGCTAATAAAGCACTGAATTAAAGTTGTGGATTCACAACGCATTTGGGAAGAAAATCTGGGTTAAAACAATAATTAAATCTGATCCACCCATTCTTTTTTCATTGTAGATAGTCACTTAAGTTATTCTGCCACCACTGCAGGTCTGCAGGTCTGAGGCACACAAAGCATTTTTTTTTCCTTTATGTGGAGGTGTTTCTACATAGGTCCAGTGAAATGGAAGGTTGAGAGGACATAGGAGTATTTGATAAATAAAATACACCTTTGAGCAACTGCTGCAGTGGAAAGAATTTGTAATTCAGAATATGGTATTTCAGGCTTTAAGAAGGACAAAGAATAACATAAGAAGGAAATATTTTATCTCTTTGAGAAAGCTGACAATCTGGAGAATCACCACAGAAGATCAAATATGAAAATAATTGGCCTTCCGGAGTGTGCTGAAAGGCCTGACTTTATAAAATGCATTCAGTCTTTTCTTAAAGATCTGTCTGCAGGACACAATTCATATTTTTCCAGTTACAAAAACAGCTCACCAACCCTGGAAATGGTAAGAATGTGAGATCACTTAGTGAAAAATGCTTTAGTTATTGAGATGGGGCATATGGATTAAAACCAGAATATCAGTGAAGGGAAATTCCATGAGGAGAAATAGGGAGAGAAGCCTAAAGATCTATCTGTTTAGATGTCTAGAGGGTAAAAAATTTTAGGTCCATAAAAGCTGAGTGCTCTATCTGGTGACTCTTGCCTACATTGCAAATGAATTATGAAGGTCTGGGGCTTCTTTCATATACCAGAAATACAGATAAACTGAAGGCTAACTAAGGAACTCTTACTTACGGCTGAATTTATCACCCTTTTAAACTGTGTGGAAAAACTATGAGTATGAAAATCATGGGATCCCTTTGGGGAGTTCATTCTAGAGTTTCTTTATACCTATTTTTCAGAACAGATAATACAATACTCTGTTGTATTAAGACAATAATACCTTTTTCTCTAACTTTATCTAAACTTCATAGAGATCAATAGTCATTTAAACAGTTTCACCAGCGTCTTTCTAGGAAACAAAGGTAGCAGGTTTTTTGTATTGCAAATGTCATGAGGGGAAGAGTCTTGTATTTTTGAATTAATGAAAAATAAACTCCATTCTTACACTGCACAGCAGGTAGTGCTGGGAGTCCATGTAACGAATAGCACAGGCAGAATTCTCAGAAGTGACTATGAAATTTTGCATGAGCATAATGTCCTCATTAGCATTTGGACCATCTAGCATACAGATGCTAATCCTAAAATATCTTTCACAGTGTTTGCCTCATTTATAAGTTCTGGTAAACAGTAAATCCAGTGAATTCATTGCGTTTGTACAGTAGGGGTTTTTAGAATAAGTGTATCCAATTACCAAAAAGAATGCAGTTGGGAAAACATTCTATCAAGAAAATAAAAGGCTATTTATTATGTTATTTCATGTCTTTGCCACCATCTGTAATATCACAGGATTCCATGCAAAGAAACCCTTCTTCAATCACATTAGTGTTTTGGCTTATCCATGGCTCAGTGCTCAGAGAGCCAAGAACCAAGAATGTCTCTGATGAAGCTGCCTTATGTCTAATTAATTGTGGATAAAAAATGAGTTTCTAATATTGACATTTCTACACAAACTCGGGGAAAATTAGCAAGAGTGTTCAGATTAACTCAACAGAGGAAAAAAGGAATATGTGGAACAAGATGTTCACTTAGCCAGCAAGTAGCCAAACTGGAAGGCTGTGTGATAAATGACATTTTGAAATACACCCAGAAAGAAAAAAAGGAGGAGGACTGTGTGGGTAACATATATATGATCTTTGCAGAAGATGTAACTTGGAAAACGTTTATCTGCGTTGCCTTTTTAGCTGAAAAACTTCACTCTTCTTTTTTTTTCTTAGGGTTGATTTTTATGTAGCAGAATGCAGCAAACTGGGAGAGATTTTTAGTCAGATGTAATTATGCCGTTGTAATAAGACTGTTCTCCAACAACAATCCTCATCATCCATCTCAAACAAAGGGAAAAATTATTTTTGCCATGATTGTCACTTAGAATAAAAGAGCAGAGGCCAAATGATGGAGCAGACATACACAGGAATTAAAGACTACTCTACTGTTTGTACTTGAACATTTGTAGTGTTTCTTCTTTTAACTAAAAGTTGTACAGCTAATTTACAGCTAATTACAAAGGTATTAGAAATAATATGTTCTTAATGAAGTTTTGTGTGATGTCTTTCAGTGCTGGTTTAGGGGGTAATCTTGTACCTGGGAGACTCAGTGCTTATCAGAGTATGTTGTACCAATTGAAAAACAAACAAACAAAAAAAAACAAGAGAAAAATTATCTGTATATCTAGTAAAGATTCAATGCCTGCAGCCTGGCTGTGAATGACAGCACCATGATTTTGCAGCCATGCTCAGCCATGTGATTGGATGGAGACAAACATCAGCCCTGTTACTCTCTCCCCATGAGGTCTGGAAGCAGGAGAGAGCAGGAGTTCCCACCTCTGCAGTCCAGGTGGGGAGAGAAAGAGAACTCAGCATCTGTATCTCCTTCCATAAATCCATCTCTGAATGTTGATTATTTAAATCTCTAAATATCTGCCTGGGAAAAGGAGCAAGTATTTATTGCTGGTGTGCAATCTGGTTTTATTCAGGCATGAGAGCCTGGCTTCTACTTTTTGGTGAATTAGGGGTATTTCAAAGGAAAAACTCCCTCTTTTTTTTTTTTTTTTTTTTTTTTTTTGTTTTTTGTTTTGTTTTTAGCTTGCCGTATAAATTCTCAATATTTTTCATCTGCACTTGAGACACAAGACAAAATTGGTAATGCTAAAAAAATGAAATTGTGACTGTCATAAGACTCATTATCTCATGGCAGATTCTGCCTCAGATGCTTACTACTTCTATGGGCCAAAAAATTAAATAAAACTGGGCAGTCTGTAAGATATCTCTACCTTCTACTTCTGGAAGATACATAAAATGGTTTATTTGGGGTTTAGAAAAAAAAGGACAGAAGGTCATGTCAGATGTAAAGATAATTTATGATGTAGGCTTTTCTTGCATAATAATCATGTAATCAGGTGATTGCTGCAAAAAAAAAAAGGAAAAAAAGACAGCTTTCAACTTTATTGTCCATGAGATTAAAAAATCTTTCTCTTTTGCTCATTTATAGCTTTATTTTGTTTTATTTAGAATGCAATGATTTTCAAACCACAGTTCCTTTCTGTGGTACTTTTATGAAATTGGAATGCTGTATTGTTCTCTGTTGTGATAGGTAATATTTCAGTAATAAATAGTTGCTGTCTTTCAGCCTAGGTGCCATTCTCTCATGTGATCTCACATAATGACTAATTTAGTAAGAGAGTACTTAAAGTGTTTGTCATCTTGAAACTGACAATCAGAAAATAAATTTCTTATTTGGTTTCTCCCCCGTTGATCATTCTGTAGAATACTTCCATTTTGTAACAACTGTTATTCCACTTTGATTATTTTGAAAGTATACAAATAATTTCTTCTTGGATTGAATTAAGCAGATTGCAAATGCAAAGGTTCAGTTTATATTTCACTAACTTATTTATATTCACAAAGTAATCTTCTGCTCCCTGCACAATTCTGCACAGTCAGTGAGTAAGATAACAATCCTCATCAGAATGTTTATTGGATTGTAGTTTAAGTGTATCAAAGATATTATTTGAATTTAAAATTTTATAAAAAATTTTCTTTTACACTATTTACATACTACATTATAATTTCTAAGCATAAATACATTTAATTTTTTTTTTTTCTCCCTTGTAAAATCCCTTTGCAGGCTTTGGTTGGGGTAAAGCTAATTATTTCTGTAGTATCTGGTGTGGGGCTGTGGTTTGGATTTGTGCTGAGAACAGGGTTGATAATTCAGGGCAGTTTTTGTTATCACTGAGCAGCTCTTACCCAGAGCCAAGGCCTTTCCTGCTCCTCACCCACCCCAGCAGCAAGAGGCTCACAAGGAGCTGGGAGGGGACACAGCCAGGACAGCTGACCCCAGCTGACCCAGGGGCTATCCCAGACCATGTGGCTCCGTGCTCAGCACACAGATCTGGGGAGAAGGAGGAAGGGGGGACGTTTGGAGCGATGGTGTTTGTCTTCCCAAGGGCCCTTACAGGAGATGGAGCCCTGCTGTCCTGGGGATGGCTGAGCACCTGCTGCCATGGGAAGTGGGGAATGAATTCCTTGGTTTGCTTTACCTGTTAAACTGCCTTTGTCTCAGCCCGTGCGTTTTCTCACTTTTCCCCGATGCAGGGGACTGAGCAGGTGGCTCTGTGGGGCTGAGCTGCCATCTCCTGTCCCACCGATCAACGCTTTGCAGGATGGGGAGATTGTGGCATTTACTGTGGCATTTCTATGCAGTATTTGCCACATTTCTGGGATAGAAAGCCCATGGCTATGATTCCTATGTGTGCTCATGTTGGCAGAGGAAATGAATCCCTAAGAACTGTAAGAACCAGGAAAGCAGTCTGTGGCTCTGAAGGCCGAGTCTGTGGTAGGGGTGTGTGCTGGGGATAGCATTCCTTGTTTGCTTCCCTCTGGCAAGATGGAGCACGAGCATGGTTAGCTGAGATGGAGGAGCAGCTGGGCCAGAGAGAAAAATCAGAGCACTGACTTTGCTAAATAAGCCATAGGAGGGCTGGAATAAGGAGCCACATTTCAGGAGGTGACTAATGTGTTTTTCCTCTGAAAGTGACAGGATTGACTGTTCTGCCCTCTTGCTGTTTTGGTCTCTTTAAAAATTAAAAACTGTGAATAGAAATAGATGAAATACTGTAGCAAGCAGTATTCTAGTTTTAAACTGGCAGATTCATGGGCATGTTTTTATTTCTCAGAAACTGAGGAAGTACTGCTGATTCCCTTTAGACATAAGTTCTTTAAATTATATTTGTGGACCAAAAGGGGGCTTTTATTTATATTTAGTCTCCAGATAATGTTTACTCTCTGTGTGGGTGTCAAAATAAATTTTGTAAAAAATCAAGGCTGTGGAGATCAGTACCTGGTTTTATTTGATCACTGAATGATGGATGACCTGGCAAACATGGAGTAGAAGGGGCTAGAGGAGCCCGTGGAGATGTAAAAATGCTGTAAAAATAAGACATTCTTGAGATTTGGTGTAATATCAGGACCATGTTTTCTGCCATCTATACAACAACTGGTGCAGTGATCAAGGCCTGATAAGTATTTTGGCCATGCAAATAGTGATAGCAAATGGAAAGCCTTGTCAGATCAGAGATGATGCCTCCTCTCTGTCATTCCAGAAACGTTCTGAAAGAAGGGACAGCAGCTGTAGAGTTTCACAGCTTCTTAGTGAGATGGGACACAAGAATATAAAAACATACCTAAAGATCAGATGAACCCATTGGTGCACTTCTGTCTTGCCAGATGTTTCTCAGTTTTGCAGTTTAAGAGACTTTAAGTGCTCTATGAAGATCCTGGAGCTCTTTCATTACATTCTTTTATATAGTAATAATCAATAACTTAGATCCAAATTGGATCCTGAGAAAGCTATTTCACTTATTTTTTTGTCTTTTAAAGGCTGTGAGGAGAAAGTTATCTTAATCTTTACTGTTCTGTGCACTATCTTTCAGGGGTTTCGCATCAGAATAAACTGCTTTTTAAGTGTTTGTTCCCCCACAGAGGACATTATTCTTTTTATTATGATATGAACATAGTTAAAAAACCCATGTCATTTGATAGAATTCCTAACATACAACACAAAAGAGTTCCTTTGGAGAATAAAGACGGGAGTGTTTGTTTTCTCTTTATGTTTGCATATAAAGGCTTTATTGACGGAGTTTGATTTTTTTCTTTAATTCAAATGTTTGTATTCAGCAGCTTGCTTTCTGGGTCTCTGCAATGATGCAGTGTGAATCGTAATGAAGGAATTGCTAAACTGAATACATCTTTGGGTCACAAATACAAAAGTAATGACCTTTTGAGGCCACTACATCCACTGCTCAAGTTGGGGAATAGGAGTTAATATGAGTGAGAAAGCAAATATTCCTGTTCTCTGAGCCAACACCTTGGGCTCCTCAGCCAACTGAGCTGGTCGAGACCCAGACCATGATGGTGGCATTACTTAAATCGGACCCGAATTCAGTCCTCCCTTCCAATTGCCATGGCTACAGGACCTCCTTGGCTCTGTTGTGCTCACAGCAGCGCTTGTGCAGCCGCTCGGTGAGCTGCTCCAGTCCCCTCGTGCACGGGAATGGGAGGCAGCTCTGGATGTCTGCAGGGATGCTCCTCTCCAGCAGCATCCTGGGCTAATGCCAGATTAAAGTGGATATGTAACCATGGCTTCCCATTCTTAGGGCCAAGAATCTGTAAGTCAATTACCAAATAAGCCATTTCACAGTTAATTTTACTGTGTTCATTTGCAAACAGAGGAAAAATGTTGAGCCAAAGGGAATTTCCTGTTTTAGTCAGGTTTCCATGCAGCTGTACTCTTGAATGAATCTCTGTAGTAAGTAGATTGAAACACCAAAACCAGTTTTAGTGACCATGGTGAAGCTGTGAAAACTGCTATTCACTGTTTGAATATAATTTTTTCCCAGATATTTGCAAATATTACTTAAATTCAGTTGGTGGACAAGAGGATAAAAATGTTTTTGCCAGCTCAGCTGTTTAACTCCGGTTCCTCTGTTTGTCCTGGAAAGTTATTTAAATTATTCAGATCTTGATATATCTGAAAATCAGAAGGGACCCTTATAATCTCATAGTCTGACCCTCTGCATAACACAGGCCACATTTCCCCCAGCAGTTCAAATATTGACCCTATAACTCATGCAGTGTAGGAAGATATTCTGATTTCCTTTGTTCTTGTATTTTCTGTATTTGAAGGCATCTCTGAAGTCAAACCGTGCTGGATAAATGATTTCCTTCCTCATCCTTTTAAACTGCTGGCACTACATATCTGGAACTTTATTAGCTGTGTTTGGTTTTCATTTGTTGTTATTGTCATACACCTTGTGTTTCAATGTTAAGGACAGATGCACATGATTTTAGGTTTCTTGTTTCCATCAAATTTGAAGATTGGTGTCTATATTATACATTTTTAGGTCTGACCCTACTTATTTAATCTCTCAGAAATGTAGATTTGCTAAATTATTTCTTAGTGTTTAGCCTAGAAAAAAGTATGTTCATGCTCAGTCTTACCTCTGAGTGCCAGGTTGACACCAAAGAATTCTACTCCAAGGGTGACTCAAAGGAAGAAACTACAGTCTCAGCTATTATCTCAGGAGTTAATGACTTCCCTGTAACTTAATTTCCTCAGTGGTTAGAAAGAAACATGGGCTTTTAGATAATGTAGTCGTATCTGGGTGTCTTGGTTTGCAAGGGCAGTGGGAAACTGACGTTGTTTTTATTGGTGATTTAAAGATGAACAATTATCTGGTTTTTAGAGAAAAAATAAAGCTGTTTTTATGGGACTAAAATCATTTACATCGACGTGCTTTGGCCTTTTTTAATGAAAAATCATAACTTGTGCTCTTAGCACTTCTTGGTGTATATATGTACTAGAAATGGGGCAGGCATTTCGTGGGAGAACAGAAACCACAATTTTAGTTATGTAGATGATGTCATAACCTGGAAGCCATTTAGGGGCATTGAAACTGGCATAGAAATTCAATGTCTTCTCCTCAAACCAGATTATAATTCCTTGGAGGCAAAAATTCAGAATTCAGGTCTTGCCATCAGTCAGGCATGGGGCACTGCAATGGCAGAGCAGCCCATCAGTAATTCTGGGAGTGCTGCCTGTCACAGGCCTATCAGAGGCACTGCAACGGAGTAAGTCCTGTATTAAGCCTGCAAGAAACTGTGAGGACACAGCACATTGACAAGATGAAATAAATCCACATCTGAAATATTTTAGAGGGTGCCAGTTAAGATAAAATCTGCAACTGGAATAAATCTTCGATATATTATCATCTTGGGACTGTAACCTGGAGTCATGAAGAAGAATATAGAACTGACTTAGTTTTCTGCTCGGTATATCTTCTTTGCAAGGATATGTGGTCATAATATTGTTCTGATTGTTTATGTTCAAATCTCATTTAATTGTTCTCCTTTTATTGGTCTCTCCCCACCTCGCCATCCAGATATACCAACTCTTTAATTACTGGGTATTTTACTTTATTTTATTAGTTTAGTTTAGTTTAGTTTCTGAATGTGAGTCCAGCCTCTTTGTTGCAAAAGTAGAAAATCGATTCAGTAGTGCAGAACACAAGTATTGATGCCAGTGACATATCACGTAATTAAAATTGCAAATAGTATAAAACATAATTTCAACATATTAACCTGGATTAGTGTGTGAGGGAGAATTTAAATCTCATTTACTTGAAAGGTTACAGGTAATAGAACTATTAGTGAAACTTTTGAAGGATTTTTCATGAGGTGAAAACTGTCCAGTATTTTCTTTGGCTAACTGTAGCACAAAGTATGAAGTATTAAAGGTGCAGTGAGCACAACATTGGAAATCATGTGTAGAAGGATTTTTTTTTTGTAAACTCCTGAACAACTTTGAAGGACAGAGTGATGAATGATACTAAAATTCAGTAATGTATCAGCATCATATTACATGGGAAAGTCATGGCTATTTCTTCTAGAGGTTATCCATGGTTCAAAGATCAAAGAGCAAATTTTGATGATGGAATGGCCACAGTTGTCAGTATGGTTTAGTTGTTGGAACACTGCAAAGAATTTTTCCACAGGCTAAGGAAGGTGTTTCCAGGTGAAAAGGGAAAGTATCAATGTTGGACCTTAAAGGACCTGCTAATGTTTTAATATTCAACCTTCCAAAAAGAACTGTGTTGGAATGGGTCCAGAGAAGAGATAAAAGAGAAGGGAGGTGGAGACTGAAAAAGAAAACTTCTAGAGGGCTCATCTGTTCTGCAAGAGATGGTTGAGGTGCAATAGAGGGGCTGCAATGTTTTGGGATTAGATCGATGTCCAGAAATTCCAGGGACACGTCACATCCACATGTCTAGGTAAAATTTGTAACTCATTCAGTAGAAGTCTGCTGTGTTTTGATCCATCTGTGTGAAATGAGGGGCTGCTGATTTGTACTGTTCAGCATATTTACATACACGGAGTGAAATTCTAGACAGAAATGTGATAATCTTGCTTTTCCCCAAAGCAACCTTAGCTGATCTTAGCAGGTGAGTTGCTTCTGGCTTTGGGGTTTTTTCCCCTCTCTTTTTATCAAAACGCCTACAGACAGTGTTCAAGAACAAATTATAGCTTGATATTGCCTCCAAGAAAAAAAAAATATAAAAAAAGAAACCTGATATGAATGAAAAAGGAACCTTTTCAAGTGAACCTTAGAATTTCAGGGTTATCTTTCTGTATCATCAAAGTGAAAAAAAACAGTCTTTCTTGTTCTATTTTCTCTAACAGTAGAATATCAAATTATAGATCTGTTTGAAAAAATATAATATCAGAGCATCTGATTTTAACAAGCTTTAAGACTTATACTCTTCATTTTTCTGATAGAGGTTAATGCATTTTGGCATTTCATTAGTAAATGTTTTTTTTTTTTAATAAATTATTGTGCAGTCACTGTTTGGTCTGCTGACAATAATTATATTTTTTTTGATACTGTATGTTCACTGTATAACCCATATCTCCAGTAGCCTGCATCTCAGAAATTGGTTTGTGTGCAGATTTGAAGGTACTTATTCATGAGGATCGTTGTTCTTTCATAGGTGAAAAGAATGTCTTATATCTTTGAATCTACTCTCTTTCAGGAGCTCAGTTAAGAGGAAAGAGTTCTGGTTTGTATTTTAATTAATATTGTGCAAAACACTTTACTGGAAACATTTTTATAACACATAGAAAACAAGATGTGTCTTAAGAATAACGCTGCTCAAATTTACGCTTCTACATAATCTGTTATTTATAAGCATTTAAAACAGTAATTTTAGTAAGCAAATATTAAATTTAATAGTAAATCTGAAGCAGTCTGGATATGATATTCATCTCAGTTTAATGCAATTTCCATTGGTGATTCACTTGCTAAACTTAGAAATATTTCCATTAATATGATTTTGCATAATCTGGTGATTAATAGTAGATTTTCTATTTTAATATGGGAAAATTCTTTACAGTCTACGTTAGTGTCAGAATTTATAGAGGCTAAACTAAATGCTTATTACAACAGTGACTTGACTTAATGCAATAAGCCCATAGAGGCACTGCAGCACTAGGGCAGAAGATGCTCCTGAGAAGTCTTTTCATGGAAAAAAAAATAAATTATTATGACAGCACTCTTATGACAGCATTTCATGACTAAGTTTCATGGATTTTTTTAGCTCAAACACATCTGAAATATTTGACTGTGTAATGAAGTAACACTTACTGGACATCTCTGCTGCATTCTTACTTGGTAAAATGCACCACTACCTGAGGCTGCTGAAATTGATCTCCTCTTGTAAAGGATGAAACATTAAATTTGGTACATAATCTGAAAGTTGATGAATTGATGTACTATATGTAGTCTGGTCTCAGGAAAACTTGGCCACTGAGAGTATTTTTTGTTTTTTATTTATGTGTTTCTGCCCTATTGAAGATGACTCTTGCAGATTTCTTTAGGTGCTGATTTTTTACATTCAACTGAGTATATTTCTGTGTTATGGTAGGTCTCATTTAGGAATTAATCATGCTGTGATAGCTCTTTGTCATTAATTTAGTTTTGAGGGCTAAAGTAAAATTTTGCTTGTTTCGTTTTCAATTGGAATGCCAAAGTCAGCACCTTGATATGTCCTTCTACAATGTAATTTGTATGAAACTTACTTGTTGAGAATTGCGTATCTTCATTTAGCAAGTCATTTTTCTTGGTGGTAACTGCACTGCTCTTTCTCACTGTAGCCATACTGAAGACCCTAATTTACGTGTGAAATGCTGTTCCTACTGCTTCCTTCGCTCCCTAGTGGAACTGGGATAGCAACACTACCCTACAGAGTTGACACATGATTTCTTATTATGTCTCCCGTGACCTTTATTCTTCCTGCCTCTACCAGTAGACCTGCATCTCTCAGAGCCAAACAGAATCTTCTATTTTAAATGAAGCCTTGTTTTTTTGGTTAAAGGAGTAAAAGATATTAGTGTTGAAAAACAATATCATTAAGCAAGTAAAGCTAATGACAGAGAACATGAGGAAGTTATCTTGTAACAAGCTAATGGGCGAGTGTTCATTCTCAGTTCACTTCCTATTTATGTCCCACTGTCCTTGACTCTGGGCATTTTGCCTAACCTGCCTTTGCTGCAGTTTCTGGTGTGTGACAAGGGCACCACAGAGTACTGCCAGTCCTGATGTTTCTGTCTGCTCTTCCTGGGCATGCACAAGCCTTCCACCCAATTAGGTCAGAGCTGGAGTTAGGACTGGGAGAGCCACAGAATTCAGGCTATTCAGATATTTACAGAAACAGCTTTACAGCTATCTCAGTACCTCCAAACAGATCAAACCCACTTGGTTTTTGTTTGCAACTGCCTTAACAGCTTCTTCACTGCAAAAGTTAGTGAGGTGTTATTGGATATACACTCACAAGTGCAGAGGTGAGTGGTGCTTTTACACGCACACACTCACACACACACACACACACCTGTGTCCTCCCCAGCCAAGGAAAGCACAGGCGTTCTGAAAGGGCGTTGACCACTGACACACAGTGAAAGCAGCCTTCTATCTCACAGCAGGAACTCTAAGTCCATACCCTGGATGCTCTGGATCATTCCTCCAGAGACCATTCAGGAATTCTGACTCCCAGGCACCAAAATTAACAGCCAGAATTAAACCTTCCCTCCCCATGTCTTGGTCTGTAATTCTGCTGAGCTTTACAGAACTATTAAAAAAAATCATATCTGGAATGTCAATGCATTGCCAGATGCATAAATTAAGAGGAAATTGTCCATATTTAAATTCATTCATCAAGCAGAGACTGAATCATTCCAACTCTAGATATCCCCAGGAAAAGACACTTTTAGGTCAGGAATATACTGAGAATGAAATTATTTTGATGAGCATTAGTCATTATATACCTGCTTCTCTTAGTGCCTGGTGTGTCTCTCTTTGCTTTCTGCTGTACTCCTGCTGTCCTGCCTTGGGGATACTCTTTAACATAATCTGGCAGTTCCAGTTTTCTTCCTGTTCTGTGAGCAATTTCTTTTAAATCTTCAACAGGCTCAATATACTCAGTATTTTTAGTTCAAGAGGATGAGCAATTTCTAGGGCATTAGTAAATGCCTCTTTTTTTTCCCTCTTTTTTTTTTTTATTAGTCACCTTCCAGATGCATTGAATAACTTTCAAAACAAGGCTTGTCTCCACTTAACAAAGTTAAATTCATTGAAGCACTTCCTGTTACTAGGAGAAATAGAATTACTGAAACCGAGCTAAATGCCTGACATCATTGTTTCCAGGGGTAAAATCTGTATTGCAAATAGTTTTTACCCAGGATTTAACATTTTTTGTCTTTCAAAAATTGCTGGTTTGCTCTAAATATCATCACATCTGTTATTATTATTATCCTACAGTCCTGAAGTGCCTTTTCTGTTTTAGTAAAAGTAAAGGCAAGGTTCAAGGAAGGTGTTATTTCTTGCAAAAATGATTATAACAATTGAACAAAAATGTTATTGACTGAATTTCCCTCTATGGATTCTTTATCCCACAGACTTGGTAGTTTGTAAGGCTAATATTTCTATTATTTTTAAAAAAATGTGTCTTCTACTCATAACCCAGTACTATTTTTTCTCCCCCTTAGGGATCTTTTGAAAGCTTCAACAGATTGATGATGTTTTCCCTGGACTATTTAACTACTGTCACAAAATTTTAGCTTTTACTTGGAACCATTTCTGGTATGAACAACTTAAATAGCAAAGTAGAAATGTTCTTTGTTTCAAAAAACTCTCTCTCAAAGGGAGAAAAATGCAATTAGACTGGTTTTGGCTCTTGAGTTAGTTGGAGGTCTCCATGGTGTACCCCAGCATCTGCGGTGCTCTGCCCTTTTAGTAGAGCTATGTTTGGGTTTATATCTATGCTGTCTTTTCCAGCCTGTGCCATTTTGCAGTTGGACTCAATGATGTAGTTTTTTTCCAGCCTAAGTAAATCTCTGATTTTATGACCTAGTGAGACAAATTAAAATTGCTGGGTCTTGTTTTAATAAGCATGATGTATCTACGGCAACAAGAAATATGTGTTTCCCAAAGAAAGGAGGGAGACAGACTGGAGTGCCCTTCTCTGTGTGCAGTCTCAAGAGCAGAGGAGGGTGGTTGAGGAATTGATGTGTAAGTCCTTGGTTCTGCCCTGTCAGTTCTGTGCATTAGCCACAACTGCCAGAAGAAAGGCACATGTGGAGATCAGATCATAGAAGTGTTGACTATGAATGAATTAAAATTCATCAGAGGGCTTTAGTTAGTTATCTCAGCTCATCAAAATGGGGATTCCTCCACTCTTGGATAGCCCTGCCATAGGGAAATTATGTGGATAGTACCAAAATGCTGAGCAAGTTTTTGTGGTTTAGTCCCTTTTCTGAAATCATAATTACTTTTAAATGGAGCTTGTCAGTTGGACATCTGAATGTGTGTAGTCAGATACCCAAACTTGTTACAAACTTAAAGGACACAAAACTGCAATTGTCATCACTTTTGACCAGCAAATTACACCTATTAGGAGGGCAGCACTTCTGAGTGAGAGCTAAAGATCAAATCAAATCTGATCATTGGAACAGTCATTTCTGCTTGTTGGGTTAAGATGGCGGGAATGACCCTAAATCTGTCTTCATAAGGCAATTGTCCACAACCCTTGTTGTTTAAAACTGAAGGGTCTAGTTAGAGAAAGGAGTAATGGATGGTTATCTCATCTTCTGTGCGTGCTCTCCAGTGATACAAGACTGACTGTGTCTCTGAGATGACAGCAGAGTTACTGAGGTTACTGAATAGTATTTTCACACCAGTAAAGTTCCAAAATATGTTTTGGCAATTTACACCATGCTCCTTCTGTAAAGGGCTGCATTTACAGGAGTTACAATTCAGATTCATATACAAATGTTCAAATACTCTGGTTTCGTATAACCCCTGGTTACTTTCTTCATTTGGCTTTCAGCCACTCAGATTATGTTTCAAGGCTGCTTTGTCAGTGAACATTTATGCCAGACATTGTTTCAAGAATACTCTCTCAAGAATAGGAAGGTGAAAGATGAGAGTGTTTCATGGGCCCTTGGTTGCCAGTGATGGATCATTTTGTGAAAAATAACAAACAGCACAATGTCTGTTAAGAAGTTCTACATAGCACAGGCTTATATGGCATAGTTTGGTGCTGGAAAAGAGTCAAACCTTACAGTTGGGGGGCTGGTACTTCTACCTGGCACAGAGGGGAGTCCAACAGGGGGCCAGCAGCTGTGAGCAGTTTGCTTGTGCTGGCTGTGCTAATTACACCTCACTCCTGCCTCTGTCCTGCAGCAAACAGGGCTTGCCTGTTTGTGGCTGGCTCAGACCTCTCTGTGCCAGCCTGCACTGCACTATAGATGTATGAGGACAACTGCAGCTCCTTAGTTCAAAGGAGACACAAAGCAAATATCTTTTCTGAGAGTGGCATGTGTGCCTTCAGGATCTGGTTGTCACTGGACTCGGTACATGGAAAGTCTTTTTGGTACAATTTGTTTCTTCCCAGTTCTGTTTTCATCCCCTCCGTGTTCATGAAGTAATTTTATGCTCTCTCTGTACTTATGTTTTGAAAACTGTAACTGCTCTGTGATATCACCAAGCCACCCAGTTTTCCTTGGTGCATTTTATTAAAGATTGCTAATAATATTCCAGGCTTTGTGCATCTGATTCACTAGAAATGCCTAGAAAGAGTAGGTGTATTCTGCTATTGTCAACTACATTTGGCTTGACTCAATTAGTCTGGAGTTAAAATTGTGTTAATGGGATGGGCTTGCACAAACAGGAAAGCCTGTGGGTGAAGACCCAGGGTTTTGAATAGGCTAGTCTTCATTTGGTTTTTGTTCTCTGAAAAATGATTTGAGAATTGTCCATGCATTCTGTAAAAATATGAAAATGGTTTTTTGAGACATCAAGTGACTATTGAAATGTAAATCTCTAGTTTATAGAAGAAAGATTATATAGAGAGTAAATAATTTCTATAAAAACCTAATGAACTTTGTATGTTATTGCTACTTTTGTTCTCTATATAAAAGTGCACTGTGGTTCCATGTTTTGTCCCCTTCATCTTGCTGTAAACACAATCTTTCAGAAATATAAATACTATTTTTCCCCTTCCATATCTGTCAGTAAAGGGCTGAAAATACATTTCATGCTAGAGACTCACTTAATCTTCACTTTCTTTGTTATCTGTACCTTTTTCCTCCTACTCTCTGCCAAGCCTTGATTTTATTTATTTATTTTTGGGGGGGGGATTTGCCCTGGTTTACACATCTGTGGTTGTCACATAATGTTTCCTTTCATCTTTAAGTTTCAAGGTATTCTGCTCCTTTCTGAGGTCTGGTGAAAGCTTTACAATGTGGCCAAGTGTTCCTTGTCCATGTAAATGCTGACTCCACCAAACAGAGGATAAACCCACATAGATTTCATAACTCAGCAGTCATTTCCCTTTTGAGTGTGACATCCTTGTTGAGAAGGTGAATCTGTACAAGCAGCCAAGGCAGGCTGTGAGAACCAGCACTGGGGGAAAAGAAGGTATCAGTGTGACCTTTCTGCAGAAACTAAATTCCGTTGGTGTAAGAATAATAATGAAGAAGAATAAACAGAGAAGTCACCACCTCAGTTCTGCTGAATTAGGCTGAATTGCCTCTTGTGGAGTGTGCTTTTTGCTCCCCACTGCTGAAGTGCCATGTGTTCCAGAAGATTCAGGAGATGAGGATGGTGACAAAAAGGTTAAGAGCTGAACACAGAGAAGTATCTGGATTTTGCTTAAACTCCCTGTCTTGATCTCCCCAGAAACAAAACAGTGCTTACCTACACAGATGAAAAGCAGAAAACTTCTTGAAAAGGTTACATTTGTTTTGTACTAGTCCAGGCAGTATCAGATGTGATGGTTAAAGAGGTATGAAATGGCCTCTGCTGTGGTAAAGTTTTGTGTTATCTGTTACGCTTGCCACTCTTGACATGGGAGGAAAAATTCTTTTGTAACATTCCCTTTGATATGAGAGGGGAATTAACAGTTCCTGGAAACAGGATTGGGTAAAATGTAATTTTTTCTATGTTGTATCTTTCTTGCATTACTAATAGTTGCCAAGGAAACCAGCAGAACTCTAAAGTCTTCTGCTAGAAAGGCGGCTATGGCTATAAACAAGGTCATTTCAAACTGTGCCTGCAGATTATAAAAGTGCTAGTGGGGACCTGCCATGGGTGCTGTTCTGCATACTGGTACCTGTTGCATGTGTAATTTCAATTAGACAAACAATGTTTATCCTGGTCAATAGTAAGAGGGGTTTTTTTTCATGTTTTTTTTTTTTTTTTATTATTATTTGGTTGGTTTGGGGGTGTGGGGGTTTTTGGTTTGGTTTTGTTTTGGTTTTGTTTGCTTGTTTGTTTGTTTTCAGTAAACAAAACCTCCAAATTATTCTGATTTACCTCAAGAGAAATTATTGTACACTGAGTGTGAAGGTTGCCTGCCTGAATTGTCACGTTGCTCTAGAGGCTCAGGTAAAATCCAGGATCTGTCAGTCTGCTGTGCTTTCTTTTCCTGGGGAAAGTGGATACCAGTCAGTAGTTTTACCAATCTTTTAATACAATAACAAAGTAAATTGTAGCTGTCTTTGTACATAGGCTGTAATTATTTTCCAAGGGGTTAAGCTTGGCTCTTTGCCTTTCATCTAAAAGGGCACAGTTTCTTATGTTTTACGTTGTCCACCCCTGTCAGGCACAGCTATGAACCTTGGCACATCTATCACCAGGCTGTCAGGGAAAAAATGCCAACATTTGTAATAAATCTTTTTAAGGAACAAATGCTTATGAACTTTCTCTCCTGTTGAATTTACAGGTCTGACGTTTACTACATCACTGATTTCAGCTAAAGCCTAAGGAGGAAATGGAATTGATTTTTTGGATGAAAACAGGTAATAATAGCTTGATTAGAATCATTTTCAGCTTCAAAGCACCCTCATGTACTTCTGCATAAAATAATGATCATAAAATCAATTTGTGTATCTCTGATTCCTTTTTTGCTTTTTCCAAAGGTGATATTCTTTGCAAAGGATACATTAGTCGTGGTGTTTTAGTGCTTTGAACAGCACTTCCATTTCTGATTTGCTTAAATGTTTTTGTTTCCAAGCTCAAATACATTCAGGTTGTTAAGACAATCAGAAGTGATTGACAACTATGAATAGTTCTTCCAGGAAGTGCCACAGACAATACACTAATTTTTGGTCCTTAAACAAGCTGTTTCTGGCTGTCACCAATCCCACACACTTTACAGTTTACTCCTGGGTTTATTTTTGGTCTTTTTTTTTGATGGAGAAGACAAATCTGATGCTTAGAGGGGTAGCAGTTGCAAGCTATCTGTGACTGCTCATGTTGTTCAGTGTGACCAAAGTGTGTGCAGATGTGTCTTTCTACCTCACTGTTGGTTCTCCCAGGTATTGTTGACAGTATCTCCTGGCATTTAGGAAGCTGTTACCCACAGTGAACTCAAAGTCCTTCAGCCTCTGAGGCAGCTTGCTTAAAAATCTCTCTGTCTAGAAAAGAAAGGGTGATGTTGACACAGTCTATGTGTCACATTTATAATTCTCAGCAGAGAGAAGTTAAAAGAACTTCATGCAGGCACCCATAGGTTTATTTTGAATAAAATTATTGGATTTGAAATCTGTACATTTATTAGTAAAATAAAAATAATTTTTAACTGTATTTCTGTTGATGACACTCATCAGTGTTATATCTCTATATTTTCCACTTGGGAAATACCTTCAAAAGGCAAGTCAGTGTTGTTACTTACTTATTACAGGGTGGTGAAAAGTAGTTACAGAAGATTCTGGTGCGACCCAAAACACTGGGGAAAAGGTTGAAGGGACAAGCTCTGGTTCCCCAGTGTGAGTATTTGACCTTCTACCACCACTGAAGCATTAGAAATTATTTCAGAGGAGAATAGTTGCTGACAGAGGAAAAACTTTCCACACATCTGAAAGCAAACCGTTCTGTCACAAAAAGTTCAAATGTTCAAAAATTCAGTTCTTGTGGAGCATAATATGGCTTTGTCTTCTCATACTTTAATTTTTATCTATTTAATATTTAAAGAAATGTGCCCTGAAGCTTTTGCCATTGTGTTTTGATTCTCAGGTGCATGTTCCTGTGAATGAACTAGTGCAATTTTGACTTTTTTTCATATGCATTTGGTAGTGCAGGCAGATTACAGACTAAAAGTTACAAAAGATTGTGATTAGGTGATTTTAATTCTCAATATTGTTCTTATCAATCAGTTTTCTTTTCAGCATCAGATATTCACATGTGTAGTCATTTTCTTTGGCATTGTTATTCTTTGATTATAAATGCCCCATGAGTAAGGCATTGTATTAGGGAAGCACAGTTTACTTTGAGGACTGACATTCTTTTTTTCTCTACTTTGATTTTTTTAATGTCTCAGTTTTCTTTATCAATAGTTATGGCTAGGAGAGAACTACAGTAGCTAAGACATATCTTAATTTGCATGTTAATTTATCATTAAATAAAGTTTATAGATCTAAGCATAGACCCTCATGGGAAATGATAGTAACTATGAATTATACAAACAGTATACTCTGGCCTAGTTTTGGACCTCACTGTCTCAACAGAGCTATACAAATAACAGATATTTGTCTACCAAGCATGTCTAAATGTCATGCAATTTGATGAGGAACCAAGATCAAAGGGTTTCAACTAAAATATAGTTTTCCTTTCTATTTGAAAAGCAAAACAATAAGGGGACAACTTAACAGAAAAGGAAGGATATTTTCAAAATGAAAAGACATTTTGACATTTTGGATTAAGAAATCAATATATTTCATTTTAGTAGAATCTCAATCCTCTTTCTGAGTCCAGAAAACAGTCACAAGACACAAAGTGGTTCTTGCACTCTTTGCCAGCTGAGAAGTGGTTTGTGATAAATCTTGATATAGCTAAAAGATATTTAAAAAAAAATTAATCTATTGCTTTTTGGTCAAAATTACCATGTTTTCCCACCTTGCCTATGATATAGAATTTTGCTAGGAGAGGAGCTGGTCTCTTGGGCTGCCGCTATATCAGAACATAGGTAATTTCTGCTATCTTCCCTCTTGAGTAGCAAACATCTACATTATTGACATTTTTTTTCATTTTTGTCTGTTGGTGTTGCAAATCTGTGGAATTGATTCAAAATGTTTTTCCCAGCTGTCAAGGCTGCCGGATCTTAGAGCTGACACACCCTATTTATACCTAGCTCTGATACGCTGCATTCCACTGGACACCACAAAACAAAAGAAATAGAAAAACATAAGTGAGAGTCCTCAAACTGAAAAATGATCATGAGTCCCTTTAAAGACAAAACCTTGATCTCAACCTTTTTGCAGGTTTTGCTCATACAAATTCTAGCACTTTGTCATCAAAAAGGACTTGTGTCCAGCCATTCCCCTCTGGAGACACGGTGATCAACCAGTTCAAGGGGTCACCTGAGGACTGATGCTCCTTCCCATCCGGAGTCTGTAATGTCCACCTTTCCGTGGTGTCCTCACTACAGGTGCCATATTGTGCAGGATGTCACAAACACAGTGTGACAGATCAGATCATTTACCTTCAGGTTGTACTTTAGGTCTGTATTTATGAAGCATGAGAGAGAGGCAGGAAGTGGAGGGCTTGGGGGATGCTACACGCCTGTTTTAACCTTAGGAAAGGCATAATCCTATACCAAATATTTTTTTTTAGCTCCACATACAATCAGCTGCTCAGACAAACAGTGGTCACGCCCACACATAAAGACATTGTCATTGCCATGCTCTTCCCTGGACATGTCCTATTGGCAGCTCACACTGCACAGCAGCTCCTATTATAACACCAAGATTGCTTTAATCTCATGTATAATTCAACTTCGTGTCTGATTTAATTGTGTCGTTTGTCCTGTAGCCTTTTGTGACTACCACATACGCCAGGCTTGATTCTTTTCAAGGGTCCAGTTCCATCTCTTTTTCCATGTATGGAAGGATCCCCAGTTGGCTAAATCTTTCTGTTAAGGCTTGCTCAGTGTACACTGTCAAAGAAGTCTGTCAGGAATTGATAAGGGATCATTTATTGAGACTGTTTTGCCTGGACTTTGATTCTTTCCAGTACAAATAAGTTTCAAGATTTAGAATGTATTTAGTGTTATTTCTATAACTGCTGAGAACTGAAGAGGAGCAGGATTAAATCCTTTACATTCTAGAGTGAGTCAAATAGTATGCCTTGGTTTTTTGTTTATTTTCTTTCCTTCTTGAAGAAAAATTTGAGAATTTATGTACTTTGGGTACCGGCATAATTCTAGCTGCAAAATTTCATATATTTTTTTTTTTTCACTATTTCCTAAAAAGGCAACTATTAACTGATTTACTAGAAGCATTTGGAGGTTAAAAATGATGATGCTGTATTTATGGCATAATGACAGAAATGTTTTCCTTTTCTCATGAAGATGTGTGTCTTAATACCATTGTATTCTTTCTTACAAACTAGAAAGCCAGACTCTCTGAGAACACTATGCTTTTATCATGGTGTCAATTCTGTCACTAACAGCTCTCAAAATGCAGTGCAGTCATATGTGTCAAAAAGCATTATAATGATACAGCCTGCATCATAGTTCTTGTTTTATCTGCTTGCAAGTAGACACTAATATTTTTCCTAACTTAATGTCCAGAAATGTAAGATAATTGTCAAATAATTGTCCTTTGCATAAGCAGATAAATCTGTAGCTTCTTTATTCACAGCCTGGCAGTACTTCTATTTTATTTTTAGCCTATAATAATTAGTCTTCACAATGGTCAGATTTTATCATTAAAAGTATACCCTTGATCAGTCCCTAGGCACACAGTTTTACCCAAATATTTGATCCTTGGAAGTCTGCCAGTGCTTTCAGACTAAAAGATTACTTGAAGTTTCTTTTACATAATGCATGCCAAATTGTTCTTCTCCTGGAATACTTACAGAACTATTTCTGCTATTCCCAGAGCACCACTGAGTAATTCCTTACTGAATTTCTTACTGTACTGAATATTCATGAAAACTTATGAAATATGATGATGTTTCTTCTAGCAGTGTTTTTTACAGTGTCTTACCCATCGCGTTTTACTTTCTTACGGCTGGTTTGTTCCAACTGTTACTTTTTCCCTTCTTATGATTGGATGATTCTTCCAAAGGATAAAATAAGACTGAAGAGCCATGATCATTGTAAAGTCTAGTCCTTTTCTAGCACAGATGACAATATCTAATCCTTTTCCTAGTTTAGCAGACCTTAGCTTAAGCTATTTAGATGTCTTTACTTTATATTCCTATTAGAATATTGTCTCTGGACAGCCTTATTGTGACAGAAGAATTTTGAAACTAATTTTGCCAATGTCCAGTTCACACCTGGTTCTCTTGGTACACTAGGACAAAGAACTGAATGCCCCAGTATCATCAGACATGGAGTTCCCACTTCCATTTCAGTATCTCAAATTGGCTCCAAATTTATTATACACTCTATTCAGGAGTGTCTAAACCAAGGGTTTTTTTCTTTTCAATGATTTGCTTCATATTTTTTTAATCACAGTTTTATAATTTCAGTATCTGGATCAGTCTCATGAACTAGTCTTGTGACCCAGGCTCCTCTAAGAACTCCCCTGGTAAAGGGGGAAGGAGGTGATCAGGTGGGGAGGAATGAGCAAATGCTGTTCAATAGTCAGATACAGTTATATTATTGCTCGTTACTTATTGCTGTTTTTACCAGTCGTGTTTACTTAGAAAATTTCAAGTAAGTGTAAGGCATATACCTCAAACATGCATTTTGGTGATAATGTATGAGAGAGACTCCTGCGGAAGAAGCCAGAATCACAGAGGACAACATTTACTCTTTGATTTGATCTGTTTCATTTTCCCCAAGCTTCAGAATAGCTCAGTATCAATCTGTTTCTCTTATCTCTTTGACTAGCTTGAGATAGATCAAAGAACTCGGTATTTTCAGAGAATCTACATAATAGTTATAAATACACTGAGAAATTCCTATCTTGGTGATAGCTTCTGCCTTCCTGGAAAAATACTAAAATGCTATTGAAAATAAGCAATATTGAAAAAAAAGAAGAAATAATAATAAAAAAGAGTAGCAAGTGGCACAAACACCATCCTCTCACAGAGACCTGTACAGGTGTCTTGTCCTCCACGCTACCAGACAAAACATCTGACTAAGAGTCTAAAATAGCACTGCAGAAGTATCACAGTTAAGGAGCTCCTCTGGATAACATCCTATAAAAGGTGCTCATTTTGTAAAATGCTTGGAACAGTTTTTGAGGTTCTGTCCTCTTCAAAGCTCACGCCAGAACTCAGGCTGCTTATGGGTTTAAGAGGAAAGTAGGACATGTACACGTCCAAAAATGACAGGACTATATTTTGGTGTGATTCTGCAGGCATCTGACAGAGCAATGCTGGTTTGTGCTTAAAATTCCCCGATCCTTTGATTTTCTCAACCAGTAGCACATTTCCAGTTCCTGTGTGCTTCCAGTAAGTAGTCAGACTCTGGTGTGCCATGAAAATTATCTCAGTGCAGAGATGTTCAGGCTAGGTGAGATCCAGCCTTATTAAATCACATAAAACAGTGCTGCATGGTGTTTTCTGACCAGGAGCAGATAAATCAAGCCAAATGAACTTGGTACCCAGCCTAAATTAAGAAGTTTTGATTCTTGTAAAATGGTTACTACCTTTGGGACCATTCCAAACCTCTGTGATTAGACTCTCTCTGGATCTAAGATCAGATGCCTGTAGCCAGCATTTCTATCACAACTTGTCCCTTTCCAATTTCAGGACTAACATGAGTAAAATGAGGTGCTTCAGCATCTGCCAGTATAAAACTTACAGTGTCTTTGTTGTGTAATTCATAAGCATGTGTTCTGTTTGCTGCCACAGATATACAGAACAGAAGTGATTCAGCATTTCCAACCTCATGATAAAAAATAATTTAAATACCCCAGAGTTGTTCTGGTTTCCTCAATTTCCCTTTATTCCACAGAAAATCATGAGTTTGAAAAATAACAAATTTGCTTCCCAACCTCCCCCTCCTTTTTTTTTTTTTTTTGGTGGTGGAGGAGGAAGAGTTAATTTAAGCTACAGTTCTTGGATAATCACAGGAATTGAGAAACTCCATCTAATGTGCTATTTGACAGCAATGAAACCTGATCAAGGTTATTCATCCCTCTAACCATTGACCTCTACATTCAATAAACATACAGTTGAAAAATGACCACATCAAGGAATTTGTCAAACTTGGCCAGAGAGCATGAATTTGAAGAAACAGCTTGTACAAATCTCTGAAAAATTACTTTCTAAAAATGGCATTTCCTTACTGAAAAACAATCTGCTTTTATGTATTCAGACATGTTTCTTAGAAATAAAGTATTGGTTTGGATTTGGTTTTTTTAACCAATGAGGAAAATAAACTGTTGCCTTGGTTTTGACCTTTTTAATTTTTTTGACTTTTATGAATTCAACAACAGTATTTTATCACAGCTGCCAGCGATATGGCTTCCATAGGTAGCAGAGAGATATAGTTTGTAGATATGTAGATCCTAGCCTGATGAAAATTCAGTGATGCCCTAGGAAATGAAGGTGGGAAAAGAAAAGAGAGGGGATGATAATGTACAGTCCTCTCACCTGAAATCAAATGGCTCGTTCAGGCCCTACCTCTTTCACATCTCTACTGTGTTTCATGCATATCTGAGGGAGACTTTCTTGTTAATCCTTCAGATCCATTGAGCTTTTGGCCTCTTAGAACATGAAAGTCAAAAATGCTCCATTACTGGTTTTGTAGACATGGGTCTATTAGCATGTGTATAAAAGAAGTGTTGCTGTTTTGTTTTTTTAAATTTTGTTTTCACATGAATCAGAAAACTACCAGTGGTTTGTAGCTCTGTTTGTAGGGCCCCAAGACAGCGGCCTTCAGTCACAGTAATTTTCTATCTTGGACTCAGTTTGGGTTAACTTCCCTTGGAAGTTCAATAACAAAAATGTTGTTCCATGCGGGTTCTTACTCAGGGAAGAAAGATAAGCCTCCAAGGCTGTTGATTAAAGCCCAGGAGCTCGTTAGGCAGCAGGAACTGCTGGGAGCAGACAGAGTTTGTGAGGGGAGCCCAGCCCAGCTGCTGCCCCTCAAGGCCGAGGCCTACGGAGGCCCATGGAGGCCTAAGGAGGCCCATGGAGGCTTTCTGAGCTCTCAGGGCAGCCCCAGGTGTTCAGGGGGCTGGTACGATTCCCCTCACTTTAGGGTTGGGTGGGTAAAATTATATTTATGGCCAAGGTCAAAAGCAAAGACAGTTGGTTTTCTTGACTGGGTTTGGAAAAGTCAAAAGTCTGAAATGACAGCTTTTCTGGTCAAAATGGAGACATCTGGAGCTTCTGTTTAATGAAAAACTTTTCCTGAGGTGTTTGTATGAAGCTCTGGTGAAATGTGTTTCTGTCCACTCTTTACCTTTCATTGTGTCCCTTTTTAAAAATGGTTATGGCAGATTGTGGAAAAAGAAGAAAATAAACAGTATATCCAAAGAAATCAGAGTTAAAGCATAGCAAAAACCAGGTAACTCAAATTACTATGATGTGTTTATTTTCAAAATTTGGGAACTATTTGCAAATGCACAAATGCATTTGATTAAAATATAATAACACTAATTTATGAAAAATTTAAGGAACTGAATAAAAAAATTATTTTTAATTAATAGTTCTGTACTGATGCATCTCTTTATTTGCTCCCTATGCCAACATGTCCCTTCCCTAATTGATTTTTAATACATTTTCTTTTCTAGAAAGCAATTGAACCAACTTTTCATATCCATCATGCTTATTTTATGCATCTTTAATAAATCAAATCATATTTATTAAGGTCTGCAATTATGTATGTCAGAAATGTTGACTAGATGTAAATAAAAGCCCTTGTTCGAATGTTGCTCTTAATTATGTGCTTTTGATTTTCATGACTTGCATTTTTGAAAACTGTAAAAAAAAGTAATTGCTAATGAATGTCTGTGCTAGGGTTTGATTATAGTTCAGTGTCTCTTATACAACCATTTGAATCTGAATATAAATATTTTGCTGTTGCTCTTGAGCACTGGTACTAAAATTCCTAAGTAACACTAATATAGACTTTTAGTTTGTGTCTGAAGTATGTTGGCACTGAAATGAATTACACACAGAGGAAGACTTGACATAGTGCTAGAAAGGTTGAAAGGCAGAACTCTTGCTTTGGAGGTGATTTTAATTTTCTTTTCAAGCCCATCAAATCTGATCAAATCTTACTGACATTGGATGTTTGGCAGTGGTGAAGTCTGAGGCACGGTGTTGTTAATCTTGGCCTGTGCATTCACTTTTGTAGAGAACGCGTAAAGCCAAAATGTCTGTGAGGAAGGTAAGGAACAAGTGCCGAGAGAGGCATTTTCAGTTTTCATTGTCTGGACCACAGGCACACACACATCACTGCCATGAAACCAGAGCGAGTTCTACTGCTGGCTAGTTGTCCACAGAGAGACGAAGTCAAAGAAATTCTCCAGCACCTCGTTAGCCAGAAGAGGCAGACTCCATATTAATTCTGCTTGCCCTTTAATTTCAGGAAGTCAGTTCTGAGCCTTATGGATATGTTCAGGCAGGAGCTCTGTGTGATCTCAGAGTAGCTGAAGGGCATCAGATGCCCTATTTCTGCCACTGAGATGTGCCTCAGCATCCAAGTAATAGATTATAAATCTCTGAAAGCATTTTTCAGTCATGCATTTTTACCATATCCCTTAACCAACCACAAGATTTCAAAGAGCATAAAAATCACTTGTACCAGAGGATTTTGCAGCATAGGTAATATTGTAGAAACTCACTATACTGTCATTTTGACACAAATAATTGGGCATGGAGCTGCACATACACAGAAAAAGAGGAAAAAAATCTTTATCGCATGCTACCACACAGGATGTGTACTATAGACTTACAATTGTAATAATCCATCACTGTCTGTCTGTATTGAAATAAAAAACAAAAAATATGGTGTTTGGACTGAAAAAAAAAAATAAAATTGAGTGCCTGTGGTACCGTTACATTATTTGGTCATACTGTAGCCGATATGTCTACAAAATTGAACTCTTCTCTTGCACTTCAAATTTAAGGCTGAGTAAATCAAAAGGCACTTTGGGAAGATGAGGGCCTACCACTTCATAGGTAAAATGTTGTTTTATCTGGGACAAATTGGGTGCATATTTATCATTCCCTGCAATGTTACTTCTTACAAAATATAGGCATTTCCTTTGCCTTGTTTAGGTTGCTTTCCACAGAGGGATTCCTGCATTGCTGATAGCTTGCAAAGAAATTATCCTCTGTATTTGTACACTGGAATCTGCCCATTTGTGCAGTGGAGGCCAATGTGCAGATTAGGGATATGTGTGTGTTCCCACAGCTGTAGACCATTCCTAGCAGGGCTGCAGGCAGAGGAGAGCAGGGTGAGAGCCATCAGCTGTGACGTGCTTGAAAGGTGATCTCAATGGAGAGGAGTTTGCTGTGGGCACAGGCAGTGGTACCTCACAGGGCAAGCAGATGCCAACTCCTCTCTGAGGGGCATAAAGGAGGTTTTTCTGTCACTGTTACTGACGTCACGACCCGATGGAGTTCCAGCTTTACCCCAAGTGATCAATCTCTTGCTGTGTTACGCTCTTCTGTCACAGCCTGCTCGCTGCTGAGGGGATTGGGTCATAAAGACAAGTTGTTCCAAGATATTATTAAACAATGTATTGCCACTTTCTCTATACTGGCACTTTTTGCTTCAGCAATTGAAAGTTGGAAAACTTGACTTGCTTTCTGATGAAGAGCAGTGATCATTTAATTTGCATAGGTTTGTTAAAAAATTGAATGAATGGAAAAAAAGAAGTGACTTATGATTACTGCAATAACTTTCCCAAGAAAATAGGGTTGTCTAAACGAGTAACCACACATTAATCAGATATTTCATAGTTCTCATTTTTCTCTTCTATAACTTTGTCTAGCTTTTTGGTGTTTCCTAGAAAATTTGCTGCAGCATTGACGGTCTCTTGCTGTTGAAAGAGTAGTGCAGTATTATTTCAATAGATTACTAAATATTTTTAATTTATTTCTTCTGCTGCTTCATCCTGAGTCCCTGACATTGCTAAGAGCATAACATTAGTGAAATCTACTTTTGTGTTAATGATGCATCTTTTCCTTTTTGCTGCCTGATGTGGCAGCAAAATGATGAGCTGAAGAAACAACATGCTTTAGTGCTTTTGGGAAGTCCTTTAAGTCTTGCACAAATACCACTTATTTTCTTCAGCATTTAATATCTTGAACATAATTAGTCCATTGGGCCACTTGGCAGATTCTACTCCATCTACTTTTGAGTGTGTTTATCCTGATGGGTAGCTGTTTGCAAGATTCCTGTTATAACAGCGTATTTTATTAATCTGATAGGACAGACTACTTTAGAATATTTCAGATACCCTTGGGCACTGATTTTGGCTTGGCCAGGAATTGACTTTAGTTATATATACCAAGAGTTCAGAGATGTGTGTCTTGAAAATAAAAGTGATCATTTTCGGTGAGACTGGATGTTTGTTAGTGGTTTGGGATGACACTGAGCGAAGATTTTGGTGTTACTTTTTTGTTTCTTTTGTTGGTTGATTTGGGGGTGTGCCCCTTTTTTCACTTGCTTTTTTTCTCATTGCAATATACATTTTCTTACATATATACATATACTTTCTTATATATATATTTTTTGTCATGACCCATTTTACTAGGCACTTTACAATGACATTTTTGTTGGAAAGAATACAACCACAGAATCTGTTTTATCTGTTATTGTAGTTTGACTTCCCAAATCCCATCCACAACAAAACACAGAGTGTGGACCCTGCCCAAAATGCTGTCTTGTTTCATCTGGAGGTAGCTGCAATCTGCACTGTCTATGCCAGATGAGCAGAAATGTGGCAGATATGGAAGGAAAGGCAGGAATGTTCTGTCTGTCCTGAAAACATTACAGCATGCTGCATTGATTTGCTGTCACCTCAGACCTTCCCTGGCCCAGAGGAGCCAAAATGTTAAGGTTTTTCAGCTATCTGAAGTTTGAAACAGAAGAGGCAGAAGTCAATAAGCAAACCCAGACACTTGTAAAGAAAAATGCCAATTTCATAAAGATTTTACTTAAAGTAAGAAATTGGGAAGTAAATCCTTATACATATTCCACTTTTCCCAAATGTCTGTTGTTCAGTGTAAAATCTTAAACCATTTATTGAAAATATCTGTTCTGTGTCTGTGGCAAGTGATCAGATTCCATCAAAACATGACTTTGAAAATCCAATGTCCAGTGCAGATCTGGGAGGAAATTTTGAATATTCATGAAACAGCAGTTGTAGGTGTTCATTGAAGAGCCTGAGTCATGCCACAGAGCAATACATCTCTTCCTCTACCCTTGTAAAACCTCAGATTATGTTTTGGTAAACAGGCACATAAATATGATGTGTTTATTTTTTGATCTTTTAAAAGATAAATAGTGTTCCTACCAGGAAATGTCAAATGCATTTGTGTCACTGAAAATATTTTCTTACAAGCAAATAAGTCACTGTTTAACACCTAACCAGATACTTTTATTTGCAAATTTATTCTCCTGCAGACCTGGAGAAGTACTTAAGATCACTAATGCAGGTATGTTGTTAATTCTCACTGAAAGTTCTTCAAAACTCGGCTGTGTATCACCTGTGAAGATTTTGTTTTCTTTTTGCATGAACCAGCATCCCAGTAACAGTACCTTTGCCCTGTTAGGACCAAAGTAAGTGTTTTCTTGAGACTTTGCATACTCTAATAGGTGAACTCAGTTGTTTGAAATACATGGTTTTGACCCTAGGTTGTCCACTTGTTGGTGCTGTAGTTTTCCCTGTCACAGATGACAAGACCATGGAGAAAAAATTCCCTATATTGAATCATTATTGAGATGGTACTCCATAATATTGTGAAAACTTGTAGCTGGGGTATATTACATTACCATGTTAAAAGGTTTGGGATATTAAACTGCACAGCCTCCACAAGGATATCCTTGGGCTGATCAGGATGATAACAGCAGCAGAGCAGAACAGACCAATGCAGCCACTTCACAATGCAAACTCTACAGCCCATCTCTGAGTTCTCAGGGCTTATTTGCAAATCAGGCAGTAGCTCTTTTAGAAAACATCGTGCTGGCGTGCACCTGTGCTGGAGCTCTGCTTCTTTTTAATCACAACAGCTAAAGGTTGCTCATATAAACATATTTTCCTGAAGGAGTGGTAAGAAAAAGAAACAGGTCTGATCCTGTGCTGGTTGACAGAAGGTATCAAAAGTAAAGGAGATGTGAGTTTACCTGGAACTGAATCTCACCCTGGTAATAAAGCAAAGGTGCTTTAGAGATATGGCCATAGGGCTGCACTGAACCTTCTGCAGCTTGATGAACTGAAAGATGCAAGAAAACTAACATTATTTGGGGCATGGACATTTGTGGTGTACAGGAAGCTGCTGGGAAGTCATTAGGATGTTTCTCTTGCTCTTCTGAATTGTAAGTGGCTCAAAAGAGAACTGTAGGATATATGAGAAGGTGAAGTGGCTGCAGGTGAAGGTTATAAGGATAACGCAGTTGAGTAGGCAGGTCTGAGAGCCCACGGCAGCAGAGAGAGTGATGGAGGAATCTGGAGATCTGTGAATAGGTGAGGAAGAATTTGAAATTGTCCTGAAGTGATCTCAGTTTCTATACTAAATTTCAGTACTATTCTTTTAATAATTTTGCTCTTGCTTCACTCTCCATTCTATTCTCTTGCTTGGAATGAACAGGCTCTGGTTAAACAAGGTTTCTCTTCTGGCATTTGATGTAATTATCAGAGGAATGGAGTTCTGGCTCTCTGGGTTGGCTTACTCTTATGATTTATGTTTCATATATTCATTGCACTCTCTCCAACAAGTTATTGGAAAGTATGGGAAACAATTGTTTTCTTGTGGGAAGGAGTTTTATCACTCTTTTAAAAAGCCAGCTTCAAGGAGGTGGTCTACTGAAACACCAGCTCCCTGTCCCTGATGATTTGTCTTTTAATACACAATGTTGTGCCAACAATACAAAGAATGAATTCTTACTGATTCATAGAGGAATCAGAAATGTGCTTTCTCTTTTCCTTTTCTCTCCCTAAAAATTCATCAGGCCTGAAAGTGTCTTTCCATAAAAAGCTAAGAGAATCAGCCAAGTAATTGTTAAAAACATAATGCCATAGTTGCCAAGTATTGTACCTGATGGAAGAGAAGGATACAATTAATTCTAATAAGGCCAGATTACATTTTTAACAAAATTTCTTCCATTGATTGTGTTAGAGATCACAGTGCTTATGCTTGGTAGTGTCTCACAGCAGCACAAAATTTTGTTAGATTTAATTATTAAACATACAGCAAAGCTGGCAGAAATGTTGAAGAGTGAACTGAGCTGGGTATTTTTTTTTTTTTTTGCTTGTTTTGTTTTGCTTTTATTCCAGTGTTGTTATGGCCCTCTCTACACCTGTAGGTGTCGAGCACAGCAGCAGAGGTTTATCACACCCCTGCGTGGGCTCCTCTCATGCCTGCTGTTAATGAGCAAATGAGATGCAGGTTGAACCTTGTGGGAAAATGCCCCAGGGAAAGCAGACATGTCTGAAGACAGAAAAATGTGAAAAATGAAACTAAAACAAAAAATTCCCTCCCAACAAGATATTTCTGCAGTTATAGGGGAACGTATTAACTAGCTTCATTCACACAGAGAACCGAATGCAATTTCATTTTACTTTTTTCCCACTCTCTCTCTTAGTGGGATATTTACACGCAACACAATTTATGTTTGGAGGTAAGGATTTTTGTGAGATAAATGAAGTTCATTTTTATTTCACTATTTGGAGAGAGCTGCATCAGGGAGTGATTATTATAGGAAAAAATATTGGAAAGAAGTTATAAAAATTATGATTATAGGAAAGCTTAAAAGTCAGTTTATATAGATCAAAGATCTTAACAGATATTATGAGATGATGAGTTTAATTATGGTCAGTCACCATTTTGTCCAGCATTCCTTAATGCAGTGAAAAATGCCTTTTCTGCAGCTATTGGAAAGTCAAGCTGGACACACAGAGAAGAAACTTTTGTGTTATTCTGAAACATCTCAGAAAGGTTTTCTGCAGGTGCAGCAGTGCCATGGAGCACATTGCAGAAAGGCTTCCTGGATGCTGCTGCTGGGGGATCCTGTGAGATAGTCTCAAAAGCCTCACATGTGCCTTCAGTTAACACTGATCACCCTGGGTTGCTTTTCGTCACGTAAAGTATGATGTGCATAGTAAGGTTCCATTTGTGAAGAATAAACATTGCAATTTATGACTAAAATGTAAATTTTATTTACAGTCATGTATATGCCTCCATAGGTGCTAAAAAGAAATGTTCCAAATTGTCAAGTGCTAAATGTTTATTTCCATATTTTCAATAACTATGGTTGAGTTAATTCAGATGTGTGATTTGTATTTATTAGAAAAAGAGGATTCATACTTCAGTGTTAAGGGATGCTGGGATCAGAGATGAGCAAAATCAGCTTTAGACGGCAGTAAGAAACAAAATTAGCATAGAGAGACTAAACAGTACACAATCAGCAAAGAGTAATTTCAGATTCAATGTCAGAACTGCAAAACTGATATGAAAAAAGCTTTTAAGTTTTATGACTGAAGTTTTACTTTTTTTGACACTGGAAACCTGACAGTGCATGACAGAAGGCAGATTTCTTAGAAATAACCTTGGCTGGAATATTTCATTTTATTAGTTGAACACCTGTTGTTATATCTGTAAGCAGCTGAAAAATAATTGTCAGTTTCTCACAATCTCTCAGAAGTTACCAGGACACCTGTAATGACATAACAGTATACAATAAATTTTAATAGCTTTCACAGATGGTCATCTTTTAAAAGGTCTGACTGTGCCCATTCTGCAACGTCGTTTTGTGTGTGTGCATTCCTGTGATGAGGCATGAATAGATGTGAGCTATAAGTGAGCCCTCAGTAATTACCTTGCTAAGCAATGTTCAAAGGCCACAAGTTTGTGCTGCTGCTTTTGCTTTAGAAATGAGAAGCCAGCTGGGTTAGCTGGAACTAGCACTGGGCTTTCTGGTAGCATCATGGTTTAGGTCTTCAGAAGCAATTTGGGATTGCATCACTCCTTGTTTGCCAGGAGCTTAGAGGATGCACACTGGTGTTGCTGGTGCAGTCACTTGCTAACACCCAATCCCGTGTTTGAGCCCTTAGAATAAAATGAATTGAATGTAGAGTAAGTCCAAAGTAAAAAACCCCCACATTTTTACCTTAAAGATAGTAAACATATTAAGGCAGGAAGAGTTTTCAGGGGTCAGTATACATTCTGATGAATCAGAGACATTGTGAAGTTGAGGTTTGAGCTATTTAGGAACAAGGCTATAATCCCCAACAGATTTTGTCATCCAGCATCTCAGGAATCTTCCAGAAGATGTTAAATCCAGGAAGAGAAAATTCCATCTATGACTCCTCCCTTGCTACTTCTAACCTACTTTAGGATCTTTACTAAATTGAGAGGACATTTTTTAAGTACACTTAGTTAAGAGGAAGCAGTGAGGGTTTCGAGATGCTGCAATCAAGAAAAAATAACTTCAGTCCTGTTAAGGATTTTTTTGTTGCTGCATGGCACTCAGCAGTTTGAGTTTGACAACTTCTCAAGAGAAAAGCAGTTTGAGTTTGACAACTTCTCAAGAGAAAAACAATCTCTGTCAAGAAAAACAAGAAATAAGAGATGCTTGATATTTCCACATGTCCAAAGTGTTTATTATATAAACCTAAATTTTCAAAAACTGGTGCTGGTGAAGAAGCTTGGCTTTTCACCTAGGGCAAATCATTATTATCTCTCAAGACCTTAGCAGCATCTTTTACATTGACTGCACTGAAAAACAGCTTTGAAAAGAAGTGATACAGACTTCGTTGCAAAACTTGATTTTTATGTTGATGATAGGTAAGCAATGATGGAGTGGAATTATTACATGTAAAGCCTCTTTTCTGTGTCTGATTTTTGAGGTGTCTGAAGGTCTCACCTTATCTCTGTTCCCTCATACAGAAGCTCCCAGAACACACAAATTACCAGTAGCACCCCACGCTCTAAGACAGAGCTCTGGTAATGATTAGAGATATTCTGGTCCAGACCAGAGTTCAGAGCTTCCCTTTCCCTGTTGAGGGCTGGGTGCTTTGCACTCTCCTTGTCTCAGCCTGACTGCTCCCTTGGTTGCCTGAGGCTTTGAAAGCTGCCCGCAGGCCCTTATTCCTAAAAGTAGCTCTCAGCTCCTTCATTCCTGTTTAGACAGTAAACTCCTAGGACACAGGATTTCTCTTTCCTTGTGTATGTTCAGCCAGAGATAATTTTGTGGAACAGCAATCAGGAGCAAGGCCAGAGGCCTCGAGCCAAGGGAGGGATCTGCTGGACCATTAGGCTGGGAGTGCATAATTCATGCTGTGTTTGGGAAGGAGGAGCAGCAGCCCAGGTTCTCCCAGCAACCCCCTGTAGCTCAACTGGTTTTGTCTATTGCCAAAATAAAAACTTAGGTAAATTAAATTGGCTTATGCTGACTTGCTTTGCATGGTGCTGCAATGGTTAATGAAGGTGCAAATGGAATAATTGCATCAACTGCAAAAATTGGATCTGACAGATCAGAAGACTCTTAAATTGCACCTGCTTGACTCCTTGCTGTTGTCTCTGTGAGGGATAACACCTGGGAAACCTTGTTTGTGAAAGATGGAATTAGTCAAGTGCTCACATAGGACTTTTTTTTTTTTTTTTAATATATTTTATTTCCTGTATATCCTCTGCATGAAAACCTGGAGTTTGTGACAGAAAATTACAGTCCCTGTGCCATAAATACTGACTTTTCTACTCTTAATGAATTGATTGTCCCTGGTGGCACACTGCAGGGATGCCAGGAGAAAGTAATTTCTGAATTTGGAGTTCTGCCTGGGGATGGAGGACAGAGCCTCAGCCCCTGTAAATGCTGGGCAGCTCTCAGGTGAGAAGGGTTCTCTGGCCTGCAGCAAACAGGCACTGACTGTGTTGAAGACAGGCTCCTCTGGCCTGTGTACAAGGTAGATAAGATCAGATACAGCTAGGAAGAGAAGGGAACTATGCATTAAAAGAACAGAATAAAGAGAAGAGAAAGGCAGCATTAGGAGTGGTTGGATATAGCGGTTTCTAATTGAGGGGTGTGGACCCTCTTCCTTTCAGAGTCACAAATTAAATGTCAGATATCTGCATCCCAGGTGAATGCCACCATAAAAAATACAAACCCACAGAATCTATTCTCTTTGGCTGGGTTTGGGAAAAAACCCACCCCCACAAAAACTGCTCTTCAGTCCTCTAAACAAAGTTCTTAGGTGCCACACCCCTAACTGGATTTTAAGACGTGACTTAGGTTGGAGCAGTCATTACCCAGTAAAACCTTGTAAAGTACATAAATACCATTATGGATATTTCACACACTCCTGTCATTATCGTGCTTCCTCTCTCAGGACCATTCCCAGACCTGATTCATGTATTTGTTTAACTTCTGTTGTTGATGGCTTTGCTTTTTTAAGTGAAAGCACAAGAATGACTGCTGCAGACCAATTAAAGCTCAGGAGAATAACACACATTTTAAAATCACATGTTTCAAGTAACCTGCAATACCTCTGTGATACATTTTTAGTAGTGTAAGAAGCAACTCTAATCACTAAAATAAACTCATCAATGTCCTCGCTTCTGCTGGAACCAGGAATTTGGGCCACCATTCTCAGCATGTAGGTGTAAAAATCTGTCATTCAATCTGGGAGCTGTAGGAATACATTCCTTATCTCCATATGAATCCCCATTCTGGTTTGTGCTGTCCAGAGTGTGGACAATTTCCTTTAACAAGGACAGAGGAACAGTCAGTCTCATTCACAGTCTCAAGAAGTCACAGGGTTTACAGCACTGCTTACTGTGGCATACTTGGCACTCTAAAGGATATTGCTATCTAGGTGGTACTTCAGTCCTCAGCTCCTCTTGCTAGGCTTTTCATTAAGAAATCCTCTGGAAGATCTGTATCTATGACTTTAAATTTCCTTGATGCCTAAAGCAGAAATGCTAAAATCCTATCAAAGCTTTTGTAAGGAGCATAGAGTTGACAGCTTCACAGTAAATATCAAACTTGGTTAGTGATTGAAGGGATTCAGAAATTGCATAGCTGACAATACTCAGATGGGGGTAAATAAATTGTCTAGACCTCATGAACTTGGTCTCCATGGGTGTGCTGGGAAGTGTATCCTATAGAAAAAGGGTGGCTGAAATGGCAAAAGTTGTAACTCGATTTGTTAAAAGGCAAAGTAAATGATCAGCTTGAGACAACCATTTTGGAGTATTTCATATGCAATGCCCAGCACCAGGGAGCAAAGTCTGTTTTTTTTTTCATATTTATAATATTATAGAAGTGATGAGGAAAGATTCTTGGGTACAAGGAGAGGGACTAAAACCAAAGTCCTGAAACAAAGTTTTAATTGATTATAAAATACCTGAAACTTAAGTGAACATTTTTCATTTCCTCTGCAAGTTCTGTTCTAACCCTGAATCATTCACAGAAAATGCAGTGAAATAAAAAGGATTTTCTTATAAATGTCCATGCCAAGAAATAGCAAGATGAAAGTAGATATTTCTCATTATTTGCAAAAATGTTTCTGCATAATTTCTTCTGCCACCATTTCGTTGCTTTAGTGTCCCCTGGAAAGATTGCCTTTCAAAGTGTGTTTTATTGCAGTCCTCAAAGATAATGCAAGGTTGTATCTGCTTCTTTAAGTGAAAAGGACTTGTAGATGCAAGCTCCCATTTCTCTTTCCACCTGACCAGAGTAGAGAGTTTCAATGTTTATGTAATATATTCTGTAATGGTTTTAATTTCAGCAGGATGCATATTCCAGAAGGTCACCAAAGGGTTGGGATGTACCAGTTAGCAAATATTATCATGATCTTCACGGCCTCAGTCTGAAACTCTACTTGAAACTTCATGTGGATTTTTGAATACAAGCTGTGCTTCTAAAATTGCCTTTAGGAGGTCACTTTTTAGTTTCTGCCTTCTCATCGCATCCCCAGCAGTAATGGCTCTTGGTTTTCCAGGGCCCAATTACATTGCATGGGGCTCTCTAGAGGACATGGATACAGGCTAGTAAACTGCATATTTGAATTAACTTTCCGTATAAAGTTGTTTGACCTCTGAGTCTCCTTCCACTTGCATGAAACACTCAATTCTGTATCACTGTCTGTGTGCTGCTGAAAGCCAGGGCTGGCTCAGTCATGACTGAGCAGTTACATGAGACTCTGCACAGGCCCTGCGACGGGCAACAGAAGAGTTTCCTGTCACCTCTGTTCCTTGGGGACTGCAGTCTCTCAGGCAGTGTAGGAGGAGCCTTTGCAGGGTTTGTTGTTGTGCAGGTTCCACTGCTTTCTTCCAAGACTGGCCAGCAGAAGAGCCAAGGGTTGTCACTTCCCTACAGTCTGGTGATCAGAGCATTCTCTGGAGTGTAGAATAGCCATCTGTGCCTTGTGCAGCAACCAAACTAGTCAAGCTTCCTTTTAGGCAACAGCCCTGCTGTTTAGAAGGTGCCTGGGAATCCATTCTGAACTAGCGCTTCAGTGAAGCACAAGAAAGTTTCTAGTTTCTGGTCCTTAATAACTCGGGTGATTTTTTTCTCCCATATGGTGCTATTAAGGAGCTGTTAAATAGAAGCATTAATAAATAAGTAAATTAATAAATCCCAAACTCATCAACTCCCCTGCCTGTTGAAACACCTTGAAACACCTTCCTGAGCTTGTCCTATGGAATCTCCTTTTTCCTTCTTAACCCCACGGAAATCCTCAGTTCAGAAACAGTTTGAGCTCTACTTTTCATTCACTTGAATGACTTCAGGAGTGCAATAAGGGTGCCTTGTGATGTGCTAAATAATCTCCTGTTGGTTTCAAGGAAGAGCCAATATTAGAATCACAGTTTCAGTGAGGGTATTGACAGCAGAATACCTTTCCACTTGGGTGCCATCTTCTTGTGGAAATTAATTCAAATCTCCATCTATGGCCTTCAGTTTATGTAATGTCTTGTAGGAGGTGGTTTCTAAGCTGCAAAATTTTGATTTATATTTTCCTACCCACATGTGATTGGATATGACATCTGGAGCATGGGATCAAGTTTTTCCAGTTTTTAAAGAAAATATACTCTGAGAGAGAGGAAGGAAGGAAGGAAGGAAGGAAGGAAATTTCCTCTCTTGTCAGTGCAGACCTGAGGAACTGCATAGTTCTCTTTCATCCTATCAGTTTCTGTGAAAGGTATATGTAGCTGGACAGCTTGTTTGATCTCTACATGATTCTGATTTCTTGAGCATGTTCTGTCTCTACAGAGCCCTGCTTGCTGTTCTGGATATTTCAAGGTGTAATTTGTTTTCAAGCTACCAGCAATTAATTTTTCTCAGTAGAAAAGATCACTCTGTATCAATTTTGGAGGGACATTTTTTCTATCTGCAGCAAAAAAGGCCATCGTAACTGTCAGAGCTCATGCCTATGTACGTTTTCTGTGAACTAACCAAAAATAAAATAAATAAATACAGTAAATTCTGAAAACTGATGCCTGTCCATTTTCAGGAGCAGTTGAAAGTTAATCTAAAAGGAAAAAAAAAGTCAGATAGAGTTTACTGCACTCACGATTTTTAGCTTAACTCTGCAATAATTGGAGACTAAGAACTTTCTATGTGCTCTTGGGGAAATGTCAATGTCTTCTATTTTGTTATGACATTTGAAAGCTGTGGCAAATGAATAAGAAATGCATAACCCACTCACTAGCAGTCATTATGCCTGTGCTTCCCATTTTGCCCACCCTGTTGTACATCGGAAATTGCTTTGGTTCTCGGTTATAGGTACTGTCTGTTCAGTTCAAACCATAATGGTTCATGCAGTAATTTTGATCACTGTCAACAAGGATCAGTTGTGACAGTACCTGAAACTGCTTTCAATTACAGTGCAGTGAATCTGGAGTCAGCACAGAGGAACTTCAGGGCTGCCAGAGTATGGTGAGCAGGAACTCCCACGCAGGGGTGTTTGATGCCAAGTTTTGCCACTTGTTCATTTTATTGCTTGCCTGCAGAAGTGCTGTGGCAGCAACTAATGCAACTGTCACCCGTGACCCAAGTCAGTCAGTGACCCAGTCCTCGCAGTGGCACTCACCTGCCAGGTGAATGGCCCCTGATGGGTTGTGCTATCTGGAACATTCCCCTGTGCTTTTGGGCAAAGTCACGCTGCCATGATTACCCTGGACTTTGGGTTTTTGTTGTGATGTGAACAGGCATTTTTTAACAGTCTTGGAAGAAGCAAATTCTTCACATGTGCCCGGTGCCCACAGTGGCCAGTGATTACCTTTAACTAATAGCAGGATTGATTAGGAGAGATGTGCTTCCACACTGGAGAGAAAGGCTGATCACTCTCTCATCTGTCTTTCCTCTGCCTCTTTCAAAAATTTCACTCCTTCATCCTTGGGTTGTTTGTGGCATTAGATATGGATGAGATGTAAGTTATCCATTGTGTGGAAGACATTCCATGTCTCTGAGTTTTGTGCAGGGAGTGGAGCATGCACTAGGACAGCTCCAGGCTGGTATGAAGCTGGAGGACAGAACTAGAGAATCTGATTGCAAAGAGCTGGTTTAGCAGTGTGTGCAGCCCTTGTCAGATACATCCAGCTCAGCCCATACTCCCCATAGTCAGCCTGTGTTAGCAACTGAAGGCCTATACTCGTAAATAAGACAGTAGGAACAGGAACGTGTAGGGCTTAGTTCCAGACTTGGCCAAGTCCTTGTCATACAGTCACCAGAGACAAGTAACTCCATCTTGTGTCACAGGTAATCACTTCATACTGGGCAGGAAATATTTCAGTTAGTGGCAGGCTCAGACTAAAGACCAAACCATGATACCGTGGTCTTGAACAAACCTGAGTGTGCTAGAGCAGCATCTAGTCTTAGAGGGCAGAACATTAGCACACCTAAGCGTGTCCTTATGTTCACTCACCTACTGAAAATCCAGAACCCAGTTCCCATGAAGAATGGAAATGAGGATGAGATCTTAGCAGGAACTGTCTGTTGTTCCTCCTGATTTCTCTACATTACTACCTGCAATGTAATTTAATGAAGTTATTGGTGCTTGGCTGAAAGGCTCTGTCCAAGTTTTAATTTCCTCTGTCTGTGACACATTGCTATTTGCAAAGAGGTTATGCAGAAGTTAAACCAGAGTGAGATCAAAATCAGGGTAATGAAAGTTGTGTGCTGACATCTGAGAGAAAAATTTAACCTTCTTAATTTTGAAGAAGCTGCAAAGAGCCTGGATGTGCAGTACATATGTCAGAGAGGTAAAGAAAAGCCTGTCAGATTTTGGCTTGGAGCCATGAGACATGATTTGCAGCATCCTTGCAGAGAGGAAGGCAAGGTGATGAGCATGGAACAGACAGAGATTTCAGATATCCACGTACAAATTCATTCTTTCTCTTCAGTTCAGGAACTACCAACGTGTCACATCCACAATGCCCCAAAGCATCCTCCCAGCCAGTTGGCTCTTAGCAAGAATAGAACCAATTTCTCAATCCTTACTACCACCTCCTGCCAACCCACTATGGAAACAGAAGATGTATCTGCTTCAAAAAGCATTTGTCTGCTTTTCTGGCCACGCATATGCTTCAGAGGTGACAGCTGGTGCAGGAAAGAAGCATTTATTTATACATACATATATATATATAGAAATGTATCTATTTATATAAATATATACACACAAAGATATATATATATTTGCCCACAGAAAATGCTTTATGTGCTCATGTGTGTATATGAAAAGGAAGAAACCAAGGAAACTGATGAGATGCCAGTTTTCCAGTTAAATTTTAAAACTTAGTACTTGAAGAGTAGGGACAATATCTGTATCCCTAACGAGCAGCAGGCAGAGGAGACCTTATCTTGGGGTGATTTCTAGGCCAGACAAAGTACTTTTTTTGCAAATTCTTAATTTGACATCAAATAAATTCTTAAATATGCAGAAGATCAACTGTCTCGCTTCCCCTCTTCATAAAAAATAATCCTGCACTCACCATTTACTGAGAGTGACTCAGTAAAGTCTTAGTAATGACATCTCTAGTGAAGTATCAAGAGAAAGCTAAGGAAGGCAGTTGAATTTAAAGTTGTTAAAGGCCTCAAAGAAAAAAGTAACTCATAATGCTCCTGAAAGAAAATTCACCATGTTGCCATACTGTTAACTGCCAGTAGCAGAGTTAACAGACACTACATGCCATAGCCTGAGCTCTACACAAATGAAAGCTGCAATAAAAAGCATTTTAAGAATATGTATTTCTTCTTTTTCAGAGAAAAAGAACCCTTTTCATGCTATATTTTCTCAAATTCATATTAAACAACATGCTTGCCTTGGCACTGAATAGATACAAAAATTGTCAATCTAAAAATTTGGTTCATCTGTAAGAGAACAAGCGTACATTGGGTGCCAAGTGTGGGTTTGAAATGCATTTATTCATTCCCAATTTAGCACCTACTCATAGCATAAAATGCAGTGAGATATAAAGGATACAGAAAAACACTGCCCCCCCTCCCCAGTTTTAATAGCACATACTTATCACCATTCTTATGTTAATGAAGTGTTTAAGCAGCTGCCACAGTGGGCACGGGAAGATTAAAATCTGCCTTCACTCTGTTTAAAGAACCTAAGGGAGATCAACACATCTGGTTGGGGGGAAGATAAGTCTGTCAAAACCATTATTTCACATATTTTGCAGCAGCTTAGAACAAGGGTGAGAAGGGGAGAAAGAAATTTATTAACTTTAGGGCAGCCATGTGTCTGTAGTTTTATCCTACCTGACAATTCATCACTTTGTTTAATAATCAGTAGCCTTGACACCCACATGTCATCTTTAGTATCCTGATAACTTTTACTCTCTTTTGCTGGGTTGGTTATAGCTCAGGTACTGGAAACCAAACAGGTTCACATCAGAGCCAGCAGGTTCTGGTGAGCATTTCCCAGGCCAAACTCCAGTGGTGATGCTACAGAAAATGTGGCTGTTTCTATGGATTGATGGTTGTTTCCTAGATAAATATTAGATATCATAAGGACATCTTTTAGAACAAGTGTGCATGGATGTGATGGAGAAAGAGATTTTAATGGTGATCCTGAGGAACTGTAGCTTTAGTCACATTGTCATTTGTGAAGCCAGTGTTCTTGTTTTAGCCCACAGCTCCTCCACAGAGCAGTGACATTTCTCTTAGAGTTTTAGTCTCATTTAGTGCAAGAAATATTATGAAAGTCAGAAATGTTTTGTCTGTTCTTGTGACTTGCTGAGAATAATGATATAGGCATGAGAGATGGTGGTTAGTTGAGTATGAACTGATAGGGCAGATGCAGAGGGAAAGGTGTTTTTCAAAGCAGTTAGAACTATTTTAATCTACTTTGTTACAGTGACATTCTCTCTAATCCTTTCCTTATATATTATTGATAAACTTTTCATAATGTACATCATAGTAGGACTCATCAGACTTGACATTTTATCCTCACAGTGCATTTGAGAAGCTCAGAACTCTTCTATTTCCCATTTTACACTTACATTTATTTCTCATTTTCATGACATTGAGAGAGAAGAGAGTGTAAGGCAAATTGTTTGAACTTCAGTTTCTGCAGTTAGGCAAGAAATGCTCATCTTGTTAAAAATCAGGCCAAAGATTTTGGTCTCTAAATATAGATTTAAAGATCTAATATTAGATACCTCGCATGTGAGAGATTGACCTCTGTGATTGACCAGTACTGTGCAAAGGCCCTACGGGAAATCTCAGAGGCAGATTTTTGATCTCCTAAAGCTTCATTAATAAAAAGTTGCTTTTCCAAGAATTTTTATGCAAATAAATCTTTAAACACATCTTAACAATGAGACATAAGTTGGCTAAAGGTGTTGGAAAAACTGAATTTCTTTTCAGAAATTGAACCAAAAATAAAGACAAAATAAGTTTTGAATAAAAAGTATTAACTGCTTGTTTGGGGCTTTTCTTCTGAAACAACAAACTTTAGAAAAAACAAAAAAAAAGGTCTGGCAAGGCATGAAATGTTTTAACTGAGTAGAAAAACAATGGATTTTTTTTTGTGTGCTTGTATCTTTTCTATATCTTAAAAAAAAATTGAGTCTTGATTTTCCAGATGAACTGATTTAAGATTTTTAAAAAGTTATAAAATTTTAAATTTAAAAATTTTGTCTCATGCCTTATTGTAAAGTAAGTACTGCTTCTGCTTAGGTCTCAGAATTTTTGTATAACGTTATGTTCCTAGATTAAGAATAAACAATCAATATTTCATCATCTGTTCATCCTAAAACCCTTCTTCAGTAAGGCCCTTGGTTGCTTCTATGGGGACGTGTGAAAGGTCTGTGGGATCCCATCAGAAACACTGCCCATAACCTTGCTGTTGACTCTTGTGCCTTGGAGAAGAAACAGTTTGTCAAGCTTGATCAGGCCCACTGTTAGCAGCATCACTTTATATTTACTCTGGAGTCCTCTACAAAATACACTCTGTGCATCCAAGTCTGCCTTGATTTATGTCCAGTGATTTCCTGGGTTCTTAACTGTAGATCTGTTTCAAAACAGAGTTTGAAACATTCATCTTTGTCAACATGACTGTTTTGAAGGAAAAGGCTATATTGCTTTAAAAAATTTCAAATCAAGGCCAAGAAACTATTAAAATTATATGATCTTCTGTATTTAACTATTGATTTGGTCATTCAAACAAAGAAAAAAGCCCTAAGCACCACAGATTCCTTCAAATGCCAAATGTTGATTTTCCACTGTTTTGCGTAGACTAGATAGTAATTCTTAGCATAAAGTGAATTTTTTACTTGCTTTTGAAAATTACTTGCACCAGTTACTGATCAATTAGTGATGTGTTGAGGATTTAGGAAAACAGGGTAGGGAGCTGCAGTTTTTTGTGGTTGGTGCAACTTGCAGTTTGAGACAGTCCTGTCTCTTCTCTCCTTCAGTGGAATTCAGCCCTTGCACCCCAAACTGCTCTGAGCAGGGCTGGTTCTGGGGCTGCTGTGTGAGGCAAGAGGGAATGCAGCCCAAGTGGGGCAAAAATCAGAAAAATCCTACACCAGGCTAGGAAACCCAAAAGAGACAAACCACCACATTCTACTGACAGAGTGTCAGCTACACCATCACCACTTCTACCATGTAATCCTACCTTTACAGATCTTTTTATCAAAATGGATGGATTAGTTGGGAAAAACCTGAGCAGAGATGCATATTTAAAAGGATACATATTTAAAAGGATGCATATTTGAAAGTCAGCTTCTGGCTGCTTCAGTTCTTGATGAATGTTGTCAGTTTGTTCTGCAAAGACTGAGATGTTCCCTAACAGGCTGCATGTAAAGGGGTATTTATTTAATTTTAATATGGAAGATGTGTTGAAAGGCTTTTTTTTTTTAATAATCTATCCTTTCTATTTCCTAGATTTAAATGTGAATGATGTGATGACCTGATCCTAATTTTTTTTTTCCCAAAAAACACATGGAAACATGCAGTGGTTAGTCAGGCATCTGTCTATCTCCAGATAATATGTAGTCCTTTGCTTACTTTAGCACAACACATTGTACATCTTAAATATCTGTTTGTTATAAACTTAGGCCAGTACAGACACTATAATCTAGTTTATTAAATAAGCTGATTAGTGTTTATTTAATTGGGTAACTGAGAAGGTAATAGCACACCAAGCTGAAGAGCCTTAGTAGTGGAGTCTGACAGGAAAAACAGATACGAAAATCACTAGTATGGGGAATCAGGTCTCATTTAAAAATTAAATTATATAAATTTATTCAATTACCTTGAATTAATTCCTAAGTGTACAGATGCACACATTGTGAAGCATCATTAAGATCCATCATAGTCATATTGATTTGAATTAGTTCTCTGCAATAATAGAGATTCATATTCTATTTTGTAAACTAAATCAGCTTTTCAAGAGCTCTGAACTTCAATAATTCAACACAGAAAAGCAGGGAAGACCAGGAAACAGTATCCAAAATCAAACCTGTCTTTATTGTGTGATACAACTAGCTTAGGCATTCTGAATCTCACCCCAGTAGCATCAAGTTTACCACAGAATGCATAAACCTTGCCAAAAGCAGGTTGAATTTGAAATTTTTTTCCCCTAATATGTCTGAGAGCTCTTAGTGTCTGAACAGGTAAGATTACAAGAAATCTTAATTTCTGTACAAAACCCTCTGTGATTTGTTTAGACTGCACAGTAGATACCCTCAGAATGACTTCACACGTCTGTCTTATAAAATCTTCTAATACTACAGGAATACAATGCTCTTTGTGACTTGGAAAGGGTGTTGTGTGTTTGTGCTAAAAAGCAATTTTTCCTTTTGAGAAATGCTAGCACAAAGCACCACTTCCAGTCCTAAGAGTGACCTGATGCTACTTGTCAAACTCTGATGCCAGACATATATGGCATAATCATTTTTCCTTGAAAGGGCAGAAAACTCAGAATTTTTGGCTGTATCTGTTCAAGGCCATTATTCCTTTTGTTCAGGGCAGCACTTTGTCATTGCAAGCTCTGCTTAGCAAACCCCAAGCCCACTCTTGCTGTGATTTGAACATATTTGCTGAACATATTTTTCCTCCAAAATTACAATTCAGATAAATTTCAATACAAATAAGTTTAGTGAAACAAAACTGCACACGCTCAGTGTCACGGCTCTATGTGGCCAAATATCCTCACTGCTTGACTTGCTCTCTGATCTGGTGGGGTTATGGAGAGTGCTGTGGATTGAATGATCCCTCTGCATCAACTGCAGCAGTGCTGCCCCTCGGTGCTGTGGCTACCTTTGAGAGTGCCATGGAGCTGTTACCACTGGGTTTTAGAGGTCTTTTAAGAGAGATGTGTTATTCAGACTATATTGGTATAATAACATGGGCTCACCACTTTAACACTGCTCTGTTCAAGGGAGGGCACTGCACTAAGTTTTATTGTTTCAAGGTGAATATGTTCATACTTAGAATATATTCGCTGCTTACAAGTTGAATCTATAAAATCAGGGGGAAATCTGATAGACTGCGTGGATTATTGTCCTTAAAGGAAACCCCAAAGGTATATGTCCTTACTGTACACTATTGGAAATTCAGCCTTGTCACTGTAAAACACAGATCTCTAAATGTTTCTATCCTTAACATTTTTTTCAAATGGCAAGAAAAGATCCAAATTTGCAAGGGTGAATGTTTATCTCTCTGAATATGAAGGGGAGAAAGCTCATAGCATATATTTAAGCAAAGAAAACTCACTACTCTATGCAAAAAGAATTTATAGAAATCTTTCAGAATTTATTGGAAAGGATAATGTCATACTATTAGGAAAACTTGCAATTAGTTTCAGGAAGGCTGTTAAATTGGCTTATTAAATTCAATCTGCAATCTGAATAGCACTGAAGGTTTGGAGGAAAAAATTGTGTCAGCTAGTTATGTCCACTGTTGCTGTGACAACAGCATTGGAGAACAGTCTGTTTAAAACAAAACAACCTCTCCCAAAAATAACCACCAAACCCAACAGAAGAACATTCTGCTGGCCCCACTAAACCCAAATAACCAGACAATAACAACATGATGCCATTCCAACTTAATGAAAATGAATCATGTAAGTATTGAAAATGTGCCTGCTGCTGTTGTCTAGAATAATAGTAAACTCAGAAATGGATAAGTCAAATTAAAGTCAGTGTTGTTGAGCATTTGCTAATTTAGATAAACTGTTATGTGTAAACCTCAGTGTGTATTTTTACTGAATTTTTTGAGAGAGTGTGTTTGACCTCCTGTTCCATGATGCATGGGTGTCTTGCAAAGGGAGCATTAGATGCTTGCAGACAAGCTTTGTGTTTTTTAGCCATGGCTTGTGCTGAGCTCTGTTACAGGCTGAGCACTTCTGAAAAATCTGTTCTCTTTGGGAGTCTAAATGGAAGTGGACTCCCATACCTCACCCACAGCTGCTACATGAGCTACTGTTATTTGTTCTTTTCATATGAGATTTTGTCTCTGATTTGTGGACCAAACTAGGTAATTTGCCTGTTGTTCTGGTGCAGTCACCTCCCTACTTTTATCTGTGTACGTGTAGCTGGATATTTCCAGGGCACAGTAACTGTTATTTCCACCTGCAGGGTCACAGGCCACAGCATGGCAACAGTGGCAGGCAAGGGCCATTGTTCTCTTAAAATTAGTTTAATTTGATTAGGACAAGTTATGGTAGGTATCCTCAAGCTGTGAAGATAAGGCCAGAGATGGACAATTATTCTGATTTGAACTGAATGAATTTGCTGATTGAGGAAGTTCTGGTTGTTGGAGGCAGAGACAAAAAGGAGAGATAGAAAAGGCTAAATTTTATACCTGCCATTTAAAATCTGTCTGCTGAGCTATAATTCAACTAAGTAGCAGCAAGTAAACCTAATTAATCTCTAATTAAACCCATGAGTCTTAGCTAAGAGAGGGTTTGGTTTCTTAAAAATAATAATAAAAAGAAATCCCTTCACCACCAAAGACTGCATTTCCAGACTTTTCTAGCCTTAATTGCAGTCCCAAACACCTCAAGCAATTTTCTGGGCCAATTAAATCAGGGCAGTGGCTAGATTAACATATTGCAGTGCATTTGGTGTGCTTGCTTGCACATTTGGTGAGCTTACTTACTGGAGTTAAATGGTTCGAAAAGTGAGGAACAGCCTGGCCCCCAGATCTAGATCTTGCAGCTGGCTTTGCTCTGTAGTTACTGTGGCCACTTCAGATCTTTATGGGTAATATTTTTTTCTACTGATGCCTAAGGAGGCTTAGAAGTAGGAGAAACAGCAAAAGAAAAAAAAAAAAAAAAAAACAAATCTGAAAATCTGACAGGAAAAAATTGTGCCTTTTTTATTACCAGGCATTTTATGTGGTGAGAAAAGATTCCACTGAAGAAGAGTCCTTCCTTCTGTGCTCTGCAGTATATTCAGCATTGTTTATGTTGCCTGTATCAAGGAATGAAGTTTCGCAGTGACAGTTTTCAGTTTTTAATATACATCTACCCTAATGCTACTTTGGAGGATGACTCACTGTATGGGAGCAGGCATCAATATTTAACACGAGCTGACATTTTCCCTGTGTTTTTTGGAAGAATTTATACAGCCTAAAAGACAGTGAAATTTGATAATGCTTTCCCCAATGCAACCGTGGAGGATCTGTAGAGAGTCCTCTTTCTGTGACCTACATCTGTTGAGTATGAGCTTTGTGTGATGCATTTGTCTATTTTCTAAAGGGTTCATTAGGAAGAGACACTGGAATAAGATAAATATGCTGTTTATGTGAGCTGCTCCATTTCAGTTGTTTCAAACAGTCTTGAAAAATATTGTTGCACTGCCTGGTTCTCTGTTGACCTTAGATTACTTCTTACTCTGTTGACCTTAGATTACTCATTTGCTACTGCATTTATATTTCATGCAATGGAAATTGAACCAAACAAGTTGCAATCTGCAAATATAAAGGAAGAAGACACAGTAACATCAAAGCTTTATGACAGATGAGAAACCAATTTCAGAAAATCTGGATTAAAGTTATATTTTTGAAATTGGGGAGCTCCTTTTACAGCAGTAGGGTGAAATGGAGGTCACAGGAACATGAGTTCACATGGGGGAGGGAACTTGGCAACTCTAGAGCAGATGTCACATAGGTCACACAGATGTGATGATGGGCACAAGCCTTTCTGTTAATCTAAGTTGTATCTTAGAGGGTCTACACACCTGTAAAACCTTCTGGGTGCCTACATCTGTGCTGAAGTGCAATTGGAGGGATCCTAGATTTTGACAGCTTAGGATCTCTATCTTATCCATATGGCCTGGAGAGGAGTCACAGACTGGATGTTTCCATGCATCCCCCTTCACAGAGTAAATATGGCCTTGCATGTGTGCTCAGATCTTCAGGATTTTTTTAATGAAAGCTGAAAAATTGTAAGTAATTTTTAAGATGGAACATTTGGTGATAATACAAATGATTCTTTAGAATTTTAAAGTAATATGGATTTGTTTCCTTGTTTTAAAGCAATGGTACTAAGAGGAAGAAACTGAGGTAATTTAAAAGTAGAAAAATGACTGATGACATTTGTCAAGATGGGACAATGTCAGAATATTTTAAATAAGGCATGTCTGTTGAGGCACGAGCTAGCAGAGGTTTATCTGTCTTTGTAGTATTATTAATGCAAATTCCTTTTGAGTTGCAAGATTATAAAGTTTGTGTCACTAAATCAAACAATTATATATGACAGGTGTGAAACACAGACTATGCCAGAGTAGTGTGACCCTTTTGGATAGTGGCAGATTTAAAATGCTTGATTTCTTACCTTTGTTCTCCTAAATAAATCTGGATTTCTTTGTCGGTTAATAAGCATTTAAGCAAATTGTGTATTCTTATCACAGTTTGTGGCAGTGAACTGTAGCAGCATTAAAATGGCATTTAGAGGAAGAGAAGAGTATCCTTTCACGTTCTGATGAAAAGGAGTGTCCAATCCATCTGGTATTATCTCCCTTTTTTCTGCAGTTGTTGCCAATATTGAAAAGCACGAACTGGCTGTAACAGGGCCTGCAGTGGTTCTTGCTGTGACTTCTGCTGGTTGATTTCCTTGAGCAGGAGAGCCACGGATTTCCTAGAAGAGGAGATGCTTTGCAATGATTCATCTGTGTGTTAAGCCACAGGACAAACAATACTGCTGAATACATGTGGGTGGCTGCCTCATGGAAGGCAAAACATGTCAGAGTCCATTGGAGGGGTGGGAAGGCTGACTGTAGTTGTAGTCACATGTGAGCACAGCTTTTTCCAGCCATAAAAGAAATTCGTGTTTGTTTGAGATTTTCATACTTTGAATGTGTGCCTTAGTCTTTTTTACATGAACTGCTAATGATACCAGTGTAGTATGCAAGCTGTTCAGGTATTGGACTCTCTTAGAATTGCACAATCAGTTGATTTGATTGCATTAAGAAATGCCTCCATCAGACTCTAGCTCAGTAAAAACTTTACTGATCTCATAACAGTTTAGCAGAACAGAACTTTCCATTCTGGGGTATCCTGAAATATGCTATCCCTGACTGGTTTGAATCTTAGGTGAATTTAAAGATTAAGATGAGCTGACACGAAGTTCTACCTGATTAAAGGGGACAAAAAAAATCAGATCTCTTGTACTGGAAGTTCCTATTTCTACTTTTTTTCAGATTTGATATAAATAGTGGCATAAGTATTCCTAACATCAGATGACTATTATGTGTGGAATAAAGCCTGAGGCTGGTAGAAATTTCTATGAGCTTGTATTGGAAGCATTTCCTACCCAGAAAGGGCTTAGTGTAGCAAATCTAGAGTCAGACAGTAGTTCAGAGCTGCATACCAAATGAGATATGTAAAGAATAGAAATTATTTATTCTAGATGGGCATGAAGAAACACAATCTGGAAAATAAAAGAAGAAAGTTTTTGCTCAAACATTTGGCACCACCAGGACAAACCAAATTAGATTCATGTCCATGCTCTGCTCTGGCCTTGCAGCATCCTTAGCAAATTCCATAAAATATCCATCTGTGTAGAAGGCAAAGTGCTGCAGTGGAAAATTGAGCACGATGGTAAAGCACAAAAGAACAATGCACGTGAGGTGCTTGCTCGGAGTCCGCTCGGCTCCACGACGCTGCCTCTGCAAAAGGAGTTTGCCTTTCTTGTGTTTTCAGCCTTTGCTGAATTTAGGTGCTTGCACAACCACTGTGAACCAATACAATCAGTCTACAGAAATATGTAGCCATAATCCCTCGGTTCAGCACAGCCTTGTGCTTGTTCCCAGTTAACAGGATAGCTCACATTTCCAGTAGAATAAGACAAGCACCTGGAAAACTGGTAAGAATTAAAAAAAAAAAAAAACCCTAGGGCTGTTTCTTATGCCATTTTAATTAAAATCTTGAGTTTTAAGTATGGATAATTTAGTTTGGGGTGATGCTCTGACTGAACAACCAGGATATTTTAAAAAACTTGTAACTGTTATACTGATGATTAAGGGTTTAAAGTTTGAATTTTGAGATAAATCACATTGGCTGTGTGTGTGTGAAGCTCTAAAACTAAAAAGTATCTTGGTGTAATGCACATTTACACAGAAATATCTCTCCTTCACTTATTTTTTTTTTCTTTTTCTGTTCTGACCTCCTGGGAATTTTGGATCATGACTCAAAATTTGACTGCTGGTATTTCATAGCCAGGCTTCTGCTTCTTGGACATTGTAATACCTTTTGCCATGTTTTCTTCATCTGCTTGCCATCCAGCTCCATCATAAATAATTAGTCCAGTAATTTTAAGTAGCAATTCTGAGTTTAGTTCTCTTTCAGTAGTCCTGCTCCAACTAATTTTCACATCTGTTTAATATACTTTTCCCTGAAGTACTAAAGTTGTACTCTCTCCTTCCTAATGCTGTCTTCTTATCCAAAACAACCCACTAAGAACCTTGAGTTTTGGTGAGGTGAATGATTCTAATCTCTGGTAATAATGTAGAGAGTTCCTGACACACAAAAATGAATGTTAGGATCTGAACACTCTATACGGATATAAGTAAGATATCATCATCTCCATTTAAATCTGAAAACCAAAAAGGACAAAGAAGCTTTTATAGTAAGGGCTTGAGTGTTTCCTAGGGCCATTTAGCAGGCCAGATTCAGAACTTGGCTTCTCCTTGGCTCCTACATGGCTCCTTAACTACTCATTAATCTGTTTGTCCTCTCTAAAATTCATTGCAGAAATGGGAACTTTTTCAAAATCTGTTCTTCAGCTACTTTTGCCATGTTAGAGGAAAAAAACTTTAAATCTTGAGCTATGCTATATTTAAACTATTAAACTATACTGTGACATTAGAATGGCAAGAACATGCTTTTCCCCAAGAAAGGCTGTAGAAAATAAGCAGTAAATCTGTTATGACAAGTGAAAAGTGCATAAATGTTATAATCTTCACTGACAAAATCATATCTTGGTTTAGGCAAGATTAGACTTCAAAGCATGGTTGTTCTTTGTGCTACGCTAAATTCTGCATCTTTGCCTCTAAGGTGAATTTAATTATGGAACAGAAATTCATGGAACATCAATGCCGTGTAGGTCAGCTACAAGGATTGTGTGAAGGTTCATGACTTGCAGTGGAACCTCAAAATCAATAATTCACCTCGGGGAGTAGGGTGGTAGCTGAGTGTTGTGCTCATGCTGTGCTTTTAGCACCTGATTTAGAGAGTAAAAGAGTCCCAGACATGTTGGTGTTTGTGTTCTCAGCTGCAACTAATGCACATTTTGGGAAGAAAGGTCTGCTTTAAAGATTTCTTTTAAATATAGATGCCCTGCAGTTTTACACCAACTGGAGCTTTGGCCCAAAGTGTTTGATCTGTCTTTGATGAGGTGAGGGCAAGATTTCTGTGCCTGAGAGATGGCAGGAATGCTATGTGGGTGAGAACCCTTGGGCAGAGCTGCACTTGAAAGGTTCTAATGAGTGACAAGGTAAGCCCTTTAAAAATGCAATGACAAAAAAGAAAACCCAGCACATCATTTGAATAGTACTTACAAGAGGAAGAAGTAGATATAGAATATGAAATAGTATAAAATAAGTAGTTTCATCCAAATGGATATGTATTGTTCTCAGCTGGGTCAATGGGTATATTGGTGTTATTTAAGAAAAGAGACATGATATGACTGGTAAATATAAAATAATTTGTAATATGGTTTTAATGAGTATTAACAAGTGGAGTCCTGTTGTTTAAAATAAACAAAACAAAAAAAAAATCCTCAAGTCCAAGAAGGTGTCTACAGCAATAGTTTAAAAAATTTCAACCTAAAATGGAACCTCATTTGTATCAGTGCTAAATCCTCAGTGTCTTTTATGGGAAACTTGAAATGCCTGGTCCCTTCAAATGTTGGAATTGTACAATTCTACAGCAGGCTTCCTCTTTGCCTAACACCCACATTAATTTTCTTCAGCTTGAAAAAATGGAGACATTGTAATTAACAATAAACCAACTCCCTGTAACAGATTCCGTGTCATGAGCAGAGCCTGCCCACTTTGAAAGGGTGTGAAGACTTTGCTGGCTTACAGAGACCAAGAGCACTGCAGAGATGACACATTTGATTCCTGCAGGGAAGGGGAAAACTGACTGCTCTAACTGATGACACTCCCTGCTGGCCAGAGGTAGTGTAGGGAAAATGGCAGGGCTGGTCCTGCAGTAGAAAATGTTAAGGCAATGAAGCTGAGGTAAAGGAAATACTGTCGTGAAGAGCACTTCTCTCTTTTAGGTTTTAACATGTTAGACTTTGAGAGGTTCCAAACAAGCAAGAAAGCACATCTGCGTGATGGATGCTGCAAGAGAAAAGTTAAACAAACAAATTTATGGAGAGGGGTTCCTCATATAAGCTCCTTACAATAGGTTATTTCTGCTGAAGCAGGACTGGGCTTTGTAGTTATAGTTAAGTCAAAAGGCCCTGTTGTGCTCAGCACGTTTGCAAATTGCATCGCTCAGTGATGTGTCTGAGCAAGAACTAATTTGTTCTTAAAGCACCTGTTTTTTAGGGTTGTTAACCTGATATAACAGATTTTTACAGATAGATATATAGATGGATAGATGATTACAGAAGCCAGTAAGAATCAGGGATTTCAATTTTAGTTCTATATTAGCATTTGATCAAACCTTAAAGCTGTGTGGTTTTTGACACAGTGGTGGAAGGGAGATGTGTTGTTTCTTACAGTTGATGTCTGCCTGGAGCTCAGCAGTTGTGATCCATCTAATTATTTGAATCCAACAGATTTGGGAGTGAAATGATGTTCATTTTTCAGAATGCTTCAAATAAAGAAAAGTGTGAAATTTCACATCACGCACCACAGGAGATATGTCATGAGAAAACAACAGAAATTGCTCTTTGGAATTGTTATTCCAGCACATGGATGCTCGTGTAGACACAGAACATTTCCTCCACACTCTGATACAAATCAGAGGGGAGACTGAGCATGACTGGGTCACAGGAAAAAAAAACATAAAATATACTCAAAACCCCTGGGAAAACTGAAACTACTTTGAATTAAACTTTATGGCTGCTGTATGTGTTGCTTGCACATCTGCTGCAGAAGGAGAGGCAAAGTTAAAGGTGACAGGTTGATCCCTGAAGCAGCATCTGCTTCTGCTTCTGCTGTTGGTGCTGAGCAGAAAGCTGATTCCTTCTGTCCTTCCCTTCATTTTCCTTGCTTTTAAATTGTGAGGACAAACTGGACAGTAAACAAAGAAGCAGATGAGGAAATCTTTTATTGTAGCTACACAACCTGTTGCTGGGTTTTGATTGAATAATTCACTTTATGCAGTTGATTCCATGAATTGTCTTGTTGAAGTGGTTTGTTTTTTATGAGTCCTTGAGGATTTTTCTGCCTGGTCTGAGATTCTCTTCTCAGCTGTTCCCATTCCTTGTATTTTCCTCTCATTTCTCTATTTTTATTTGCACTGGTGCAGATATTAAAGGACAAAGAGATTTGATTTTACTAATCTCCTTGTGCCTATGTGTGTAACGTACCAAATGTGGAATGAAGAGTGATTAAAGTATCTTTTTAAAGGATAAGAGAGTGAAGGACATACAGCTTGACTTTGCTGTTAAACCTCCACAAGTATATGAGGAGAGAGCTGATTATTAGCATGTCAAGTAACTGAATTGTTATTCCTTGGAAAATACCTGAAGTATTTTTAGAGTGTATTTTTTTCTGATAGGGCTGAAGTTTTATGATTTTATTTCCTCTTTTTTATGTTGTTGGTGTATATCCTTTGTGTTTACTGGTTCAGTGAGGAATGCCCAAGGTCTCCCCAATTTGCTGTTGATGGAAAATGAACATGAAAATGCATTTAAATTCATCAGTGTCTCCTAGTTTGTATGAAACCTAGCTTTTGTGTTTCTTTTTTACTGATGGGAGGAAGAGGAACAGACTCCACTTTTGCCACTTTCCAAAGTAATTCGGAGCTTAATTGGTATAACTCTTTGGGGTGGAACAAGGCAGCAGTCTGTGTATTGCTCATTCTTCTTGCCTTGGATCATGTGCAGGACTTTAGAGAGGCATTACACAGCTGCTCTGTGTCAGGAATCGTGAGAACTCCTCGTCCTGCAAATGCCAAGAGAGTCCAGAAGGTATTTAGGAGCACAAAAGAATTGGTTCTGTTCTGGACTGTTTGTGGTATGTGGGGTGAACTGAGGGAAATCATTGCCTTGTTTTTCTTTTTTTTTTTTTTTTTTTTTTTTATATTTATTCAGATTACCAAAAGGGACATGTGGTGTTGCCTCTGTGGGCCAAGTGGCAACTTACAGCAAGCATTATAACAACCTGATATAAATAGCACTTGTCAAAAGTAGCTGGTGCTGGGCACTTGTTCTCCACCAGTAAAGGTGGTGTTCATATGGACTCAGAACTACTCTGGAGGTGTTAGAACTGGAAACATGCAGTGCTCATAAATTATTGCATTATAGGCACACAAAAAGATCCATAAAAAGGATTGTTTCTTGTTATGTGTTGGCCTCATACCGAATGAAAACCCTGCTCTGATTTGCAAACCTTTGGGAAAGTTTCACTCCCGAGAAAGGACTCACCACAACACAGTGAACATCAAAGTAATTAGAATTCAGCAGAAGAGATTTAAAATAGATTTAACTGTCCTGTCCCATTTTGGATAAATTGGCAATAAGGAGGAGAAAACTTCCTTAGGAGAAAATAGTGAGAATGAGTGCTCTGTGAGGCAAAGTTTGAAGAGGCTGCTGGTCATGTCTCGTGATGCCAGTAGCAGGATTGTCCCTTTACTGTGTATAATCATGGTACCTGGGAGGAGTATGGGGCTGAGGATCAGGAAAAAGTGTGCTATCCAAATATATACGTGGTGCAATGCATCCTTCCTAGGCAACTAGAGTCATTCTGCCTCCCTTTTTTCCCTTTTAGAGGTCACTGCATAGGCACTATGGTAAAAGTCCTGTGGGGTTTTTTTTTGCCTCTGCATATATGTAATGAATTCTGGTAACGTAATTTTTTGCACGGTTAAAGATAATAGTTTTTCATTACCATTAAAGCTAGTAGGTTTTCATTACAATTTCCACTGATGTCAGCATTTTAGTGTCATATATTTTTATTTACTTTTTTGGCACACAAATACACCCTGCTTTTCTGTGTACCATCTGTTGCAATGGTGTGAGCTGGAGGATTGATGGTGTGATCACACACTCGGAATCTGCTGTTGTTGGAGAAGGGGCAGCAAGCTCTGCAGTGTAACACAAATATCAGGAGTGGCAAAGAAATCACAGAGTCACCACAGCATGTCCTGTGGGCATTTTTTGATACAAAGGACAACCTGAGTTTCCCAATTAGGTTTCTGCATGTGCTTTGTGCTCCCTAACTTTTCCTGTTGGCTGAGAGAACTGGACTCTGTGCCCTGATGTTCCAAAGCCCTGTGAAACCTGATGTTCCAAAGCTGTGGGGAAATTAAATGAGCAATTTCCACTCTGTGTGGGTGGATATAAATAGAACAAAAATGCTCTTAGTAAAGTACTGATCTGTAAGTGGCTCCAATGACTGTTATACAAGGGTCAATTTGAAGAAATCTGGTTAAACCTGTAATAGCAACTGTGGAAATCTAAGTAGATATTTCAAACACTGTCCACCTTTTTCTGTCTGTCTGCAAAGTCTGCAAAGTCTAATATGGTGATCCTGCGTACTGCAAAAAAGGAGCAATAGGGTACCTAATGTACCTCATATGGGAAAAAAGGACATATTTTAATCTCTATTTATATTTATTTATAGGTGGAAAGGGATACAAAATTTAATTAGGAGAAATTATCTTTTCTTATATGGTTGAAACACATGAATTCCTTCCTATAGTTAAATCTTTGAAAATCTGGTGAATATTTTACAATATATCACCTACAAAAAGAATCTGAGCTTCATATTGCTACAAGAATTGTTGGGTTTTAGCAAACTATTTAAAGAAACTTCCCTCAAGACCTGTTAATCACTGGGATAGCTATAAGCACAGTTTTAATGAATCAAGAACATATTTAATAGCTTTATTTTTTTCTTTAAAATTTTATTGTATACAAAAGGCTGAAAAAGCAGTTATGAAGTTTAAATTAATTGTAACTCTTCAAAAACCAAAACCAGACAATCAGATAACATTTGAAATTTAAAATCAGGATGGTTTTTGGGAAGATCAAGCTTGGTTTCTACTTTTGAAAGAAGATAGTGAGAATTGCATTCCTTTGATTGCATAGCTCTGATTGCAGACAGTGATATGCTAACAATGATTGCTGGAATTTTCAGAAAACTTCATCCTGATAATTCGTTTACAATTGGACATTTGACTACTTATTCCATGTCTTTTTAACAATGCATTTTCTGTGGGTACAAATCCTTAACTTCTGTGTCTTCAACAGAAGAAACTTAGCTGGGTTCTTAGGAAGACACTGTCCAAGAGTCCCATGTCACACATAACAGAAATTATTTAGAAACTTTAATGCCATCCCTGTATTATTGAACAGCTGTTAAGCTGTTGTGATGGCACTTTCTTCCATCCTTCACTCCTTATTCTTTATACAGTCACACCATTTCCTTAGTTTTTTCATTTTCTCTTGTTTCTTCAGCAGCAGCTGGTGGAGCCAAGTTGGGCGGCTCGGTCATTTGCACCGCGCGCAGCACAGGCAGGTCCTGGGCTCTGCTCCCAGCCTGCACCACAGGCAAATGGAGCAAACAATACAAGAGCAATGAAAGATGAGCTGGCTTCTTTCCAAACAAATTGGGATTGTTCAGCCTGGAAAAGGGAAGGCTTTGGGGTGACCTAATTGCACCTTCCAGTACCTTGATGGGATCCTACAAGAAAGATGGAGAGAGATAATTTGTAAGGACATGTAGTGGCAGGACGAGGGAATGGGTTCAGATTGAAAGAGAATAGGTTTAGGTCAGATATTGTGAAGGAATTCTTCCCCTGTGAGGGTGGGAGGCCCTGGCACAGCATGCCCAGAGAAGCTGTGGCTGCCCCATCCCTGGAAGAATCCAAGGCCAGGTTGGACAGGTCTTGGAGCAACCTGGGATAGTGGAAGGTGTCCCTGCCCATGGCATGGTGTTGGAACAGGACGATTTATGAGGTCCTTTCCATCTTTCCATTCCAGGCCATTCTATGATTCTGTGATCCCTTGAGTGGAATGCTTTGTTAGGTGTTTAACAGGAGGTTGTGTGCATTCCCCCTCTGCAATTTTTTTTTTTTGAGGTAGAGCACTGGGTTTTTCTTTTGTTTTTTTCCTTTTTTCTTTTTTTTTATTATTGGAAGTTTAGGTAAGAGGCATGAGACTGTAAGGAATTTGGGGCCAAAACTTCCCCACTGTATGTAATTGAAGAGCATTCAGCACCCATTGCCTTGAATAATACTACAATAAATATAGTATAGAAATGCAACAGCAGTGATGATCCTGCTTAGATCAGGGATATTTCACACAGACATCTTTTCTTTCTCTTTATTCACATGACAGAAGCTAATTTTAAAGAAAAAAAACCTTACAGAATTCCAAGTGAATAAATAAACTGAAAAATATTGGTATTATTTTCTGGTAGTACTAAGTAGTATCAAACAGTAAGTACCAGCTAGAATGAATCTCAGTAGAAGTTTTTTTTAAGTGCAATAAAACTCTAATATCCTCTGAAAGGTTATTATCCAAGTAAAGAAGGCATTTATGTATAAAGCTATGCCAATTTGTCTCGTCAAGATGGGGCTTTTCATGACACCAAATGTGAACTAATTCTTTTTTCACTTACCTTGTAAGTAGCTTTATTCCAATACTGCTGAAGTCAATGACAGAGCTGCCATTAAATTCTTTTCATATAATAGCATGGAACTAATGGTAAAAAGGCCATGAGGTGGCAATTCCAGCTGGCAGCATTTACAAAGGAGACTTTATGAGGAAGCTGGATAAATTCAAAGCCAAAGTGCATTAGAAGGTGACAAATTCTCAATCACCAGACTGGGTTTACAAAAAAAAAAAAAAAAAAAGTAACAAGGTAAGGAACTGACAGAAGTTTGTATTAGTGCTGTTACATTTAATTGGTGGAATGTAGTAGAATTATGAAGTTATGAGCTGGTAAAGAGTTTTATAGAAACCAATTAAAGGATAAACATTAAGAATGGCTGTATTGAGTGGCTGGAAAAAATTGCCAGGCATTTCCTGAGCTTGTGTTCTTCACAGAGATGTTTTAATTGCTAAGGATAATGCTCTGAAAAGCAAATAGCTTATTTTATTACTTTCTGTTATTTCTGTCGCTACCCACTTATGTCTCTAGATTTGGTTATGTTTCCTTTTCTGAAGTTATTCAGGGTTATTTAATTTCCTTGCATATTCTTTTAATGGGGAATATGGACATTCACCTGTCACCAGAAATTCGCTTGTCTGACTGTGGCAAGCTCATAAAGAAGCAGTATCATCCACAGAAGATGCTTGTAGAGTAGCTCTGGATCAATCTGCTCCTAGGAGCCAGTGATATGCAGCTGAAGAGAAGATAAAGCTGGTGATTGGGTTAGTATCCAGCAAACCCAGCATTTCTGTCACTGAGTGAAGTGCTATATTAAATCACAGTAGGGAGGCTGGAACTGGGTGATCTTTAAGGTCCCTTCTAACCCAAACCACTCTGTGATTCTATGAAATGAGTCCCTCCTGGGGATTCAAATATCCTATACCTTGACCTCAGTCTATCCTCACACTTCAGCTCCCCACTTGTAAATCAGGAATAATGAGAACGTTCCTCTTCACAAGCATGTAACTTGATCTCAAAAGTGTATATAGAGGACAAGTATTTCAAAGATCGGAGTCATTTATATGACCCACACAATGTCTAGCTAGAGTGGGTAAATATTGTCAAAATTCCTTTTCAAGCATGAAGATCCCAAGGAAGCAGCTCCTGTTCAGTACTTAGAATTCTGATTTCCTAGACTGCAAAAAAGACAGGTGAGGGAGACTCACAAAAAATATATTTAACTGACACAATTCTAGAATTTAGGAAAGGTGTAAAAAATTATTAAAAAGCTATACATAGCCTCTGCATATTAAAAATTATACTCTTTTCTCCTTAAAATAATGATATCCAACAAAGAACAAATTTGGCAAAGTTTCTGTAGGATCTATTTGTACTGATTCTTTTCTGTGTAGTTATATCTCCCCATGATTTTATTTTATATATGTCACTTTGAGTTCTACCTCACAACCCTCATTCTTCTGTGGGAATGTTGGAAAAAATATCCTGATCCTGCTGCTCTGGCTCTACTGGCATTTCCGTTCTTTATTCAAGTTTCTCCCTATTCAGGTCTGCCTCCAGGTACACGAGTCTTTTTTTTTGCAGTCTCCTTATGCAGGAGAATTTTCCCATGCCCTTAATCAGATTTAACTGAACCCTTAAATGCCTCATTATATTTGGTCAGATTTTCTGATACGATCACTTAGATGACATGGAGTGGTCATAATCTGGCTGCAAATGCCCTGTGGCCTCGAGGAGCTGATGGCTGGGCAGAATCTGACAGCTTTGAGTTTTCCCCTTCTTGGCAGCACTGTTATTTACTGTCAGAATCTGGGTGTTGGGGCACGAGACCAGCTGTGCTGCATCAGTCCAAGGCTGGGAAAGTGTGGCCCCGTGGGTTTCAGCCACTTGTAGGATGAAGTGTGGCACGAGTGCCTCAGTGGTCGTGTTTCTTTGCGGCAGTGAATGCAGTAAAATTTGACCACAGAAGTTTGGGTAATAATTTATGTGTCTCAAGTGGGTGAGATATTTAAGTGTCACACTCTGCAAATCCCAGTGGCTGTGCTATTTATGGCAAGTTCTGTTTTTATCAATAGATCATTTGTGACATGTGACAAAAAAAGAAAGAGAGCCTGCGGCAAGATAGATTTTAGCTAGGTCTGAATTAGATTTTATAGGTCAGCTACTCTCAGTTAATTCAATACCATCTGATTGCTAAAAAGGTACTTAACGAGGCTTAATTAGAAGGGATGTCTTTTATTGTCATTTAATGCAGTTGCATTTACATGAGTTCAGGGTTTGGCAGTCGGTTTTTCTCTCAGCAATTCTTGGGTCTCAATCTAACAAAAGCCAATAAATGATCCCATCTTCTCCCAGGCTTTCTGTCTGGTGCTAGCAGGGTAAGCAGCAGAAGGACCAGCTTAGAGAATGTGTGACCACTGCACAGAAAGAGTCTCAACCTTAAATTGCTTCCTAGCTGGATAAACAGAGAAATAAAGCAGGAAATACCACAGTAAGGTGAAACTTGAATTTTATGGGAAATTTTACTTTTTAAAAATTATTCCATATCTTCTATCTCATTCTGATGATAATTAATGTCATAATGTAGCATACAGGAGAAAAAAATTACCCTATTACTTTTCAAAAGAGGTTTTAAGAATAATTGTTTCTTGGTATTGACTCTTTCCTCAACCTTTTTTGTACTTTTCCTGTTTATCATGACAAGTTTCACTCTATGTATATTATTGTGCTGTAGTTCCTAAATATGTTGTAGATATGAAAACAGAAATCGATTAAAAAAAAAAAAAAAAA